>JAILYA010000007.1:6955476-7387859 GCA_021437795.1 Rhodamnia rubescens
ACGCTCTTGTTTGTGGTCGGCAACTTTCTTTCTCATGACTGACCCTTTAGATCGCGAAAGGATATAGGAAAGTTAAGAAGAAGAAATTGATACTTTCAATTAATGATTTTACCTTTTAATAATCTCATGGCCTTGAAGTGAAAAGCATAAAAGTATTTGTTAAAGTGTCAAACTAGATTGTATTTACCACTTCACTTATTTCCAACATAGGCTTCAAGATCAGAGAAAAAAAAAATGAAGAAAAAATTGAATAATTTCATGTATGTTAATGTTTGTAGTTACTAGACTTTACAACTTCTTTTCTTCCATAGTTTCGTTTTAAAAGTATTTCATTTGAAATCCGTGGATCTTTTTATCATTCACCCGATATTCTCTATGCCAACAATTGTGAATTCATAGCTTCATCTTTCATTTTATAATTTGTATTCTCCTTTATATAGTTCAATAACATTACATAATCTATCCTTAAGGAAATCATGTCTTGAAATAAAAATCGAGACACCGGCAAACTACTTCCTCTCAATTCATACTTGCAACCAAACAAGGGAGAATCGATTACTTTCTAGAAAATGAAGTTTCGGCAAAACCGTCTCCTTTAACATAAAGCTTTTCATGAAACAAATACATCCTCGGGCTAGAAAAAAACACATAAACCGAGGTTTCGCTTGTTTGGCAAAAGTTCGACATTTACGTAAAATGGTTAAACATTTTCCCAAAGAAATGACAATATGTTCCGATGTTTGCTGAAATCTGAAAATGAGCCGGAAACTATTTGCCATCATTTGGAAAGGAAAACTTCCCTTCTATTTTTCCTAGAATGAACTCATAATGTCAAAACTACACGCAAAATTTGTGTGATACAAGGGCTACTCGGGCCATATCATTTGTAGTACAACAAAGTTCTTCGAAGTTCGGGGATGCTATAGGCCCAATGGGCCGAACATTTGCGAACACCCCCACTCGCTCGCTCGCAAGAGGCCACCTGAAAATCCGGGTTCTCCCCATATGAACCTGACCCGCTACATCCAAATCCAAAATTGGCTTGTTTTAAGTTATTGAACTGTCTCGGGGAGGACCGACGGGCTAAACCCGTGGAACCAAATCCAGAACTTCAATTTGTAATCAAATGGGACGATATACCCAGGAAAGTTTCAGCATGAACCGAACCCTAGATGGGCCAAAAATCGGGTCACCTCAAGTAGGCCCGAATCGATTGGAGTCGCCGTCGCCGTCCGAGGCACAAAGCTTTCCATACATATCATTTAGCTAAAGTAAATTTACTGATTGATAAAGCAAAGATTCATCCTTGCCACAAGCAATTCATCGATCCCATGGAAGTCTTTTTCACATTCCATCCGTAAATTCTCGGTTCCTCCGAAAACGATGTTGTTCGGCACGCTTAAAGCTAACGCCGGATCCCACGTCGGCTCCATTTGCTTGTCGTTGACCACGTAAGCCTTCGTATAGGATTTCGGATGTAAATACGGTAGACGGGTACACTTGTCACACCGATACCGAATTAGGAGTTTTGATAAGTTTGGAATATTAGGGTAGCATTAGAGCGCGATTTAAAAGAGCTTTCTAAATTGATAATGTTTGATTTCAAGTGCATCGGCTGAATATGGTCCATAGTATTCAAAGCCAAACATTGCAGAGGGTGTGTGAAATCCGGAACAAACCCGACATTTATCCAATGACCCCGATAGGTTTATGAAGATGCCCGGCTCCTCCAGCCCGGCTCGACTAAAGCGGAGGGGATGTGGCAATCTCGGGCTTCCAACCTTGTTGATTTTCGATGCGGGTACGAGTTAGGAGGCCGCGATCAGAGCTGGAACAACTTCAGACCCTTTTGATAATTGAGGACGATGAAACTCGCCACACCGGAACTACATCTGCAGGCATTCATGATTCATGCTCGGAACTATCTGTGCTTTAGTGGGTCAATGCTCCCCCCGAAAAGGGCGGATCTGTTGATTTCTTTTAAGCTCAATGCCCCATTTCATGTCTGTCTACGTGGGCCTCGCTTTGAATCGAACCAGAAACATCCCCACTAACTCGCCTCACGATAGATACACTCCTTCCGTCTTTTGTTTTGGTTTTTTGTCCTTTCTCCCAAGATTCTGGGTTCGTGCTACTTAGTTTATCTTTCTGTGTTGCTTTTTGTTTAATTCAATAGTTTGCCACTCCAGTTCTGCTCCAATTGATTCGTCTACGTTGGCATGGGGGCAATGCTCCGTCCGGCGCTGTCCTCTCCGGGCAGTCGCCACGTTGCTAACACATAGAGCTCCAACCGAGGACACGACACGAGGCGAGGAGAAGTCGGGTTTTGACTTTGCGTATCCGGGGCCGGGCCGGAGCCAGATCGGAGAGATCGCGTGCTCTACACATGCAGAAAGAAACCATGCACACATGAGCTAAACATGAAAATATACCAGGGGAAGGATCTGTGTGGAGTCATATCAGCTGTGCCTGAGCAATAATTCCTATAGCTGTCACGGCATGCCGAAAAGGGAGCATCACCAGCATGACCTCACTAATGGAGTGAAAACCCTTCCACCTTTTTCTCTTCTGGCCTTTAAAGACCCGGCACGTTCTCACTGAACCTCCTATTATGACTCTTGTCTCTCTCCTTCTCAAAGGTATCTTGGGCTGGGACAGTTATCCAATTCATTAGTTCACTTGACCGCCCTTTACAGTTACTCCTGCTAAGCAGTGTGTGACCACTGGGCATGCTACATTCTCCCTTTGAGACTGTTATATGGGGTGACCACGGTTTCGGGGTAGGATCGGCCCGGTGAAAATAGGATAGGGAACCGGTTCCAATGGATAGGTTACGGGTTTCACGAGATGGAATCCGGAATAAGTCTTTGTGTTTATCTTGTTTTATATCTTTTGCGCGATCCTTGCAATATTTCAAAACGTCCGGTGATAAGTGTGTAAGTTGGAATCACGAGTGAGTTTTCATGGTTATGACTTTTACTTTATTAATTTTTTTCATTTTTTTTTTGTGAGTATGAATATAAATTGTGGTCGATGAATTATAGCATAGGCACATAGTAGTAATTAGAGGTAATAATTTATTGCAATCGTTTAACTAAGAATACGCGTGGAACTTCGATAGTTCTCGAAACTGTGACACGGTAGATTCCAAGTTAAAAAAAAAATAGAGAATCGATTCGGTTTTGTGGAGTTCTGGATGGATCTGAAAGGAATTTAGAATCGCTCGCATTTTCCGTTATTGCTCTTTTGTCGAGAACCGGGGGGTTCGAATGCGTAGTCGAGTCGGCCCGCGATTTCGCGTCTCGAACGGTTTCCGCCCCCCGCGGGAATTCGCCTTCCCACCAAGGGATCATTGTCTTGCGAAATTGAAAAACAACTCAAATTTCCCTTTCACTGTTCCTGTGCTTCCCTCCATCTCCATGGCTCAAGCATCGATCACCTTTCGAAAAAGGAGGTGGAATGATTGCACTCTTTATGGGATTTTTCTCCCCACCTTTACTCAACCTAACCCCCCCTCTTTTATAGTAATCTTTGACCCAAATCACTCCAAGTAAAAGATACAGCGAATTGCAAAATTTTCGGGTTTGTTATTAAAAAAAAGAGAGAAAAAGCGACGTCCGGTCAAACGACAGCGTAAAAGCACCAATGGAAAGAAAGAAACAGGCGACGAAACATTACCTTAAGAAAGTCAAAAAGAGCGACGGCAACAGCAACAGCAGCAGAGGTTTAACTCCCCATTGTCAATCATGATTGAAGGAGGAACGCTTTGTTCTATCGGCCACCTGGTTTGATCCACACATGAAATTATTTGTGATTAGAATTTTGGGGACGTGAGATTATGAACTCTCGCATGACTGAATATTAGGGTTAGTAATTGGGGTTTGAAGAAGGGGCAACTCTTTCAATGCCAGCAAAAGGGGGATTGCTCTTTAATCCGGCATATTCCAATCTCAAATAGAATGCAACAGAACAAATGGCTGGGAAAAATTGCTCGGATAACATGATTCTTCTTTCATTTTTATTTTTTATTTCGGGCTTTCTTTCGAAAAGACCAACGAAATGATTTTAGATAATAATTTCAAAATGAAAGAAAAACAAATAAAAGCAAGAGTGTTTTTTTTTTTTCGTTCAAAAGAGTTGAAAATCATAGTCGCTTCGAAACACTCCTGAATGGAAAGTGGGGGTCCGGGGGGGGTGAGGACCAATGCTAGTAATCATTTTTTGGACATTACTGTAAGAGCGTCACACCCGCCATAGAATGTAACATTTTGAAACATAGCAACCCCTGCATCACTTGCGTACCCGCGACACGAAATGCTAAGTCGATAAGCCTTGTCGCCGCGGCCAAGATATCTGTCCAAAAGAGGTTATGCCGTAAATTAGAGACGGCTCTTTTATTATATATTGGCCATAAAAAGATTTGAGTTCCAAGCAAATCAAAAGGTTGCGCATTTCTTTGGCAAACATTCCCGTCTTAATTTAATTTGAAAAAAAAGAGAGAGGCTATGTTATGCGAAATAAAAGTTCATAAGCATGTCATTTTTCCAAACAAAGAAAAAAATAGAAAATGGACGGCAACATCACCATGTCAAGATAAAGCAATATTAAAAACCGTGTCAAGAAGAGGCCCATGAAATGCTTAGGATGCGAATGATAACATTTTTTAAAGTGAATTTCTCAGGAAATACTTCTAGAGCATAAATATGTTTCGTAATGTATTTTTGAATCAAAAATCCGTTTGGAAAATTTTTTTTACTTACGAAAGAAATTTTCACTTTTGAAGT
Organism: Rhodamnia rubescens; assembly: GCA_021437795.1. Classification (NCBI taxonomy): domain Eukaryota; kingdom Viridiplantae; phylum Streptophyta; class Magnoliopsida; order Myrtales; family Myrtaceae; genus Rhodamnia; species Rhodamnia rubescens. Next base: position 6,960,261 of record JAILYA010000007.1, read on the forward strand.
TGTTTTTTCCCTAGTTTGAGAAGTTAAAAAAATAAATAGTTTCTTCAACTTAAGAAGTACTTATCGCCTTATACTCTTTTTAATTAAGCCCTCACATAGGGGTGAGCATGGTTCCAGGGGTAGAGCAGGAGAACCGAATCTATGGTTCCGGTGCGGTTCTAGATTCTAGTGATATAGGGTTTAGTTCCCGGTTCCGCGTTTTGAGGAACCACAAGTTCCGTTCCCGGGTTCGATTCCGGCTCTCTATGGAACCGAATCGGAATCGGTATTTTTAAACCCTAGCCTTTTGTTTTTACTTTCTACTTTCTACTTTGTCTTCGTCGATGTTGCACTATCCATTTAACATTATGAAGCATAAACTTGTCTAATTTTGTTCTCATGGCTAATGAACAAATCTTTCCTCGCAGCTTCATTCGATTCTATATGAATGCATTCTATTTTGATGCAAAGGGGAGTTATATTGGCGAGTTCTCGGGTGCTCTGAACCGGGACTAGAAACCCGTGACGGGGGTAGGTTTGAGGTTCCAGAATATGCATGGTAGGTTCTATGTTAACCAAAAAAAAAAAATTAGTAGGTTCAGGGTTTCAGGAAACCTTCCTAGAACCACCTTGGAACCGCTCACCCATACCCTTACCCTTTTTCAATCATACCCACCTCCGCCGACCTCCATCGCCACCGACCATCTCCAGGCCACCACTCATCACCGACTTCCACCGGACGCGGCCCATGACCATCGCCAACCGGCCAACCATCGCTTTGCCCTTGTCCACCGCATACCTCCGCCCACCGTCGCCACCCGCCGACCTTCGTCGGTCTACGCCTCCGCCGCCCGGCGACCACTACTAACTAGAGGTGGCCGGTTCCGGTTTCGGAAAAAGGTGGAACAGAACGCCCTTGAAGAGCCGGTTCGTTGGGTTCGATTTAGGCAAGTGGCCGGTTGCCAGCCGGGTCCGGTCTAACGGGCCCGGCGGTTCGGCCCACGGGCCCAAATGGCCATGTCTGCCAACCTCCGCCAGCTGACCAATCGTCGACCATCTCCAACCACCACCCCTTTTGACAACGATCGACTATCGAGCATGCCATGGCCGAGCGTTGTCTTCGTCTCAGGAGTAAAAAAATACATAATAATTTTTTTTATTTTTAAAATGTACATAATAATTTTTAATAATAAAATTTAATTTTTAAAGAAATTTAAAAAGTTCAAAAATGAAATAGAAATTTTTCGGTAGATAATAATTTTTCATAGAAGATTTTGTGTTAATAATGTTTCGAGGTAGAAATTTTTAACAGTCACCAAACGAATTTTTCTGATAAAAAAATATCTTCGGAGCGGAAGTAGAAAAATCAACTTCCGCTTTTGAGAAAAAATAAAAAAAATCAACTCGTGATAAAAGTTGATTTCGAAGAAGATGTATTACCATGTGCATCGTAAATTAACTTCCATTTGCGGACAGACCCGGCCCCAAAATTTCCCTAAAATAGGATCAATTTAATGAGTGGCGCCAGTCAATTATCGGTTAAATTCGCTAATCATGGCTTATTAAGGGCAAAGATAAGATGACACCCCGGGCTCAATGATTCGGCCCGCATCTCGTCATATGGAGGTTTTTTCCTCATATTATACAAATATACGGCTTGACCCGACCCGGCCCCACCACCGGGAAACCTTTTCGGGCTTTTTGAAATGTGGGAAAGAAACAAAACAAAAACCCCCACAGCAGTGAAAGCCTCTGTCTGTCTGTCTCTCTCTATCTTTCTCTCCGCAGTATTGCGCTCGCTCTCTCGAGCTTCAGAAATGGCAATGGCGACGACGAAGCCTCCCTCTCCGCGACGCGTCCTTTAGCCTCCTCCTCCTCCTCCTCCTCCTCCTCCCCCGGTTTCGCTCTGCGTTTCTCCAAGCGTCTCGTGATGGCCGCTTTTCCACTCCTCCTCCTCCGCCTCGTCCTCTTCCTCCTCGTCGCGGTGGCGCTTTCCTCGCCGCCTCTGGCTCGCGCCGTCCGGAGCGCCGAGGCGGCCGCTGAAATCGGGTCTCTCACCTCCTTCAAGCTTGGCCTCCACGACCCGCTCGGCGCTCTGGACGGCTGGGATCCGTCCACCCCGTCGGCTCCCTGCGACTGGCGCGGCGTCACCTGCACCAGCGGCCGTGTCACCGAGCTCCGTCTCCCCCGGCTCCAGCTCACCGGCCGGCTCACCGACCGCATTTCCGGCCTCGCGATGCTGAGCAAGCTCAGCCTCAGGTCGAACTCCTTCAACGGGACCATCCCCGCCTCCCTCGCCAAATGCAGTCGACTGACCGCCGTCTTCCTGCAGTACAACTCGTTCTCCGGCGACATCCCCACGGAGATAGCGAACCTCACGGATCTTCACGTCCTGAACCTGGCGCAGAATCGCCTCTCCGGCGAGATAGCCGGCGGCCTCCCTATCAACCTCCGGTATCTCGATCTCTCGTCCAACTCCTTCTCCGGTACCATTCCGCGAAGCCTATCCGACTTGTCTCTGTTAAAGCTCATCAATCTCTCGTATAACAACTTCACCGGTGAGATTCCTGCACTGTTCGGCGAGCTTCAGGAGTTAGAGTATCTCTGGCTCGATTACAATCTGTTGGATGGAACTTTACCCTCTGCCATCGCTAATTGTTCTTCGCTCGTGCATTTGAGCGCCGAGGGTAATGCGCTTAGTGGAGTGATACCTTCGGCCATTGGCGCCCTCCAGAAGCTCCAGGTGGTCGCGCTTTCACGGAATAATTTCTCCGGTTCAGTGCCGGTTTCACTGTTCTGCAACGTGTCAGGTAATTCGCCGTCTCTTAGAATCGTTCAACTCGGCTTTAATGGGCTCACGGACATCGTTGGTCCTAAGAACATGGCGTGTTTCGGCGTCTTGCAAGTTTTGGATCTCCAGGAGAATTTAATAACAGGCACGTTTCCTTCATGGTTAACCAATGTATCCACTTTGACTGCATTAGATTTTTCGAGGAACTTGCTTTCTGGTTCACTTCGGGGTGCGATTGGAAATTTGTTTAGATTGGAGGACCTGAGGATGGGGAGTAACTCTTTCAGTGGAGCCATTCCTGTCGAGATCCAAAACTGTAGTTATTTGCAGGTGCTTGATCTCGAAGGGAATAGACTTACTGGGGAGGTTCCTGGATTTTTTAGGTGAATTTAGAGGTTTGAGAATTTTGTCCCTCGGAGGTAATCTGTTCTCAGGTTTGGTTCCTGCAAGTATCAGTAATCTCATGGGGCTTGAAACTTTGAATTTAAGGCGCAACAGCTTCATCGGTACTTTGCCAGAGCAAATGATGGGGATGAGCAACTTGACTACGTTGGACCTGAGTGGAAATAAGTTCTCAGGTCAGGTGCCTACGAATATTGGGAACTTGAGCAGATTAGTGGTCTTGAACATAAGCGACAATGATCTTTCGGGGTCGATACCAGCTGGTTTGGGCAATCTTTTTAAGCTAACTACCCTTGATTTGAGCAAGCAGAATTTGTCTGGCGAGTTGCCACTTGAGCTTGCAGGTTTGCCCAGTTTGCAAGTCGTTGCTCTGCAGGAGAACAAGTTATCTGGTGATGTTCCTGAAGGGTTTAGTAGTTTGGTGGGTTTGCGTTACTTGAATCTCAGTTCCAATTTCTTTTCTGGTCAGCTTCCTTTGACGTTCGGGTTCCTTAGGTCACTAGTGGTTCTTTCATTGTCGGGCAACCGGATTTCTGGGTTGATCCCCCCGGAGCTAGGAAATTGCTCTGACCTTGAAGTTCTTGACCTCAGATCAGATTCTTTTTCTGGTCATATTCCCTCTGATCTCTCTCGGTTGTCACGTCTGAAGGTACTTGATTTAGGGAGAAACAACTTGTCTGGAGATATCCCAAAAGAGATCTCAAAGTGCTCGTCGTTGACTTCTTTGTCTGTGGACTCGAACCATCTTTCCGGCAGCATTCCTGACTCGTTGACAGAGCTATCGAACCTGAAAACATTGGATCTCTCCACCAACAACTTCGATGGTAAAATCCCTGCTAATTTTACACAGATTTCAGGCTTGACAAGTTTCAATGTATCGGGAAATAATCTTGAAGGCGAGATTCCTGCTATGCTTGGTTCTCGGTTCAACAGTTCTTCGGCATTTGCCGATAATCAAAACTTGTGTGGTAAGCCCCTCCAAAAGAAGTGCCAGGATTCAACTGAGAGGAAGAGGAGGAAAAGGTTGATTCTGCTAATTGTTGTGATCGCATCTGGAGCTTGCCTTCTAACCTTATTTTGCTGCTTCTACATCTACAGCCTCTTGAGATGGCGCAAGAGGCTGAAAGCGAAGGCGGCTGGTGAGAAGAAAACCAGCCCAGGCAGAGCAAGTTCTAGATCAAGCGGAGGACGTGGAAGCACTGATAATGGAGCTCCGAAGCTTGTCATGTTCAACAACAAAATCACCCTCGTGGAAACAATTGAAGCTACTAGGCAGTTTGACGAAGAGAATGTATTAGCCAGGACACGGTATGGATTGGTTTTCAAGGCCTGCTTCAATGATGGGATGGTGCTCTCAATCCGAAGATTACCTGATGGGTCGCTTGATGAGAACATGTTCAGAAAAGAATCTGAAGCACTCGGCAAAGTGAAGCACAGAAATTTGACAGTTCTTCGCGGCTACTATGCAGGGGCACCCGACTTGAGGCTTCTGGTCTACGACTATATGCCCAATGGAAACCTGGCCACACTCCTTCAAGAAGCATCCCACCAAGATGGCCACGTCCTCAATTGGCCAATGCGCCATCTGATCGCCCTGGGGATTGCCCGTGGATTAGCATTTCTCCACTCTTGCTCGATGGTTCACGGGGATGTGAAGCCCCAGAATGTGCTCTTCGATGCCGATTTGAAGCCCATCTGTCAGATTTCGGTCTTGATCGGCTAACTGTTGCGACCCCCGCTGAAACCTCCACTTCTACTGCGGTCGGCACGCTGGGTTATGTATCGCCAGAAGCCATACTTACTGGGGAAATTACCAAGGAATCCGATGTCTACAGCTTCGGCATAGTACTGCTCGAGCTGCTGACCGGGAAGAGGCCTGTGATGTTCACACAAGATGAAGATATAGTGAAGTGGGTCAAGAAACAGCTCCAGAAGGGCCAAATCACCGAGCTGCTCGAGCCGGGCCTACTCGAACTCGATCCGGAATCGTCCGAGTGGGAGGAGTTCTTGCTAGGAGTGAAGGTCGGACTACTCTGCACAACGCCGGACCCGCTCGGCCGGCCCACTATGTCCGACGTCGTTTTCATGCTTGAAGGCTGCCGAGTCGGACCCGACATCCCGTCGTCGGCCGACCCAACTTCCCATCACTCGCCGGCATGACCGCCACAAAGACACAATCATCTATTAACATTACATTTTCCAGCTCAATTCTTAGAATGTAACAGTAACGGTAGCTGATTTTTTCGCTCTCTTTTTTATTTTTTTTATTTGCCAAAATTATCCCCCGGGTTATCTGTTGCCTTTATTATTTCACGCTTTTGTCCTCTCGCGCTCGTTCACTCCATTGGGCGATTCTGGTGCCTGCCGGCCTGGCCTTGGAGTTTGTGGGACCGAGGAAGGGCGCGGGAGTAAAAAGTCAGCATTTGCCAGTCAACTATTCGGGACTGGCGAGGGTGGGCCCCACGTGGCAGCAGGCTCCCGCCAAATGCTAGCTCAGAGAGGAGAGGGGCTCTGTCACGTGGCTCGAGCGCCGAGCTTCGGAGAAAATGTAGCCGTTGCTGCGGTGGGCCCCAGCGTGAATTAAAAAGAACTGTCACTTTCCCCGGAAAGAGAGCCACTGGGAGTCAGCCTTTCGACTCGGTGGGTGGGCACAGCTCGATGGAACCGGTCGCCACGTGGAGCCTCCGTGGGGCCCAGAGCTTTTTGGGTCCCAACGCCGGTGTGAAGTCAGAGCGGATGGAGGGCTACTGTTGTTATTCGGAGGAGACGGTTAGATGGTGCGCTCTCACCACCTCGAACTTCTTTGTTTTTTTTTTTGGTGGGGCCTACAATCTCCTCTTTTTTTTCCCTTAATTTATTCCTGACTGACGGAATTGGGTTGTTTGGTTGAAAATCGTTTTTTTCCCCTTTTTCTTCATCTTCGATTCCCTGAAATACCCTCCAGTTGTTAGCAAATTACTGGTAGACCTCCCATTTTGATCCAATGAGTTATGAGGGAGGTTCCTTTCTTTGCTTCTTCCGCAAAGCATGCATGACCTATGAACATGTAACATACACATATGTCACAAAGACCAAGATGTTCCCTCCCTGCTGTGATTGTTTACTGTAATGGGGGCGGGACAAGCGATGTCGTATCCCATGAAGTGACCGTTCAGTTGTCTGTACCACTTGTTTACTCCTGCAGTAGTTTATTGCTGTTGCTGCTGGCCGAATGATAAGATAATTCTGTCTCAGCGATGCTCGAGGCACACATATTTATTGGATGTGCCCCTTAGTCTACTATACCCTTCACCCGATTTTGCTTAGGACCTTGACCCAAAGGACTTGTCTGGCGTTTTAAGCAAGCTAATTCATTAAACGCAACAGTCTTCAGCGCATCCAATGTTATAATTTACGAGCCAGCCTGTCATTAATGTTTCCTGAAAATTGAGAACTTCTATAGTAAAAGCACGGGAAAAATGTCGAAAGCCCCAATCTTATTTCATTGGTGCCAATAAAGTACTAAACTTTTTACATTTGTGATAATTTAATTCTAGATCTTCTGCATTTAAGTCAATTGAGTCAATCCGGCCAATTTTAGCATGAAATCGCCGACATAGACGTTGATTGTCTTACTGCGACACGGCTGGCGTTAAAGTGGACATTTTGTGATATTATTGTATTATTTTTAATTATATTTATGATTGATTTGGCATCAATACAAAAAGCTTAGGACTTTGTATGGGTGCCCTTTGTGTGAAAAAACTTGTAGTGATTATCATTCACAGAGGATGCGGTAGGAGAATTAACTCTTCACAATCTTGGGCAAGAGCGAAATTTGTAGCTCTTCCAAAAAGAATGCAATTCTAGTATTCCCTTTCCAACGATGTGTTTCCTGACAATCACTTCGACTATGGTAGCGTTGCTGTTCATCCATCTCTGGATGTCTTTCTGATGCAGTTCCTATTTTTCTTTATAATTATAGGAACAAGAGAGTCACATGAAGGTTTAGCGAAAAGTCCTTTGGGGTATTGAAAAGCACACTGAAATTAAATGTCCCTACATCCAATACCTCTGTTAGCATCGCAGAGAAAAGACGTCTCCCCAAACTGTCTTTATGGAAAGAGCAGCTTGTTCGGGGTTACTACCCAAACTTAGGGACTCTTGGAACACTAAGAGGTTTCGGAATTTTGCCATCTCCTAATCACCGGCCCTTTTCACAATCGATGTGGGACAACTTAAACAATCTTTCCTTAAATGTACACCGAAATGGATGTACCCGATATTAAATTTCTCTCTTGGACTCCTATTAGGAGTTTGTTTGTTTCGCGAAAAACGAACGATTTGATAACTTTCTCGAGAATGAGTAAACTATGTCTTCATCGGCTACGAAAATGTTAAAACGACTAATGAATAAAAATTTCCATCGATTAATTATTTCAAGCAATGCGAGCGATCATCTTTGAGAAAATAACTTTCACATTGTTCATCTTTGGCAGAACAAACGGAGCCTAAGAGCGCTTCGGAAACTCTGTAAACCAAAGAAAGGGGGGAGAAAAAAGAAGTGGTTTCGATCTCGTCCTGCTCGTCTCCCAGCCTCAGATCAGCAAGAAGCCAAACAACCCCACTCTGCACAAAATGAATCCGAACCCCAAAGATGCGATTCCCCATCAGAAGCTACGCGTGGGGCTTAATCCCATTCCGTTCATTGGAGTTTAAGTGTGATTTCAACTCGTCTAGAACACACAAAATGCAACACTTTATTGCTTAATTCGGTTCACTTCTCACTGAATTAGCAGCCAAGTGCGCAAAGCCAAAAAAAAACGTCTCTTTCTACTGCCCGCATCTTCCCCATCCCTCCCCACTTCCCTTTTTTAGCACTAGTCCTCATAGCGCGCCCCGCCTTCACATCAGCCATTGATGAAAATGGAAATCCATTGCACAAACCCAAAAAAAAAAAAAAAAAAAATTTCCCCTCTTCCCACTTTCGCAATCGTGATCGTCGTACTGCAGATCGCCATGATCACGACCCATTAGTCGCGTGGTTTCGTCGTCTCGGCAATCTCAAGATGGATACGGTACGGGCTAAGGACCGCTTCTAAGTCGACCTAAGATGTCGGACCCTCAGACGAATACGCGTATCCGATATCCAAATGTTTCAGCGCTAGCTTAACGAGACCTAATTTAAAGGGGCGTGGCCTAGGGAGCCGGGAGGAGCTCGAACGCGAGACCTCCCATAGCTTTTCCAATTCACGCCATGTCTTTCTCGAGAGCCCCGACATGGCACGGACGATTTTGATGTCCCACTATCAAAACTTCTTGAGTTGTTAGCAGTAGCAAAAGAGATTATACCATGAACTGAATCGGGACCAACGCGACAAGACACAAAATGATGACCGAAAGCGTGAATAGGTGAAAAGTTAAAAGCGCGGTGGTTGGAAAAATGCTTTGTCTTAACCCTCCTCTCGCTTTCACTAATAAATCAAATCTTTGTTGGGCCTAAAGTTTCCATCATAAATGCATGCAATGGGTGTGAATAGTAAATGCAGCGACTCTAGCAACATAAATTTTTTGGACCGACATTTACCTACCAATCTACCTGTAAGTTTTCATCTCAACTTTGAATTCGTAAACGTTAAATTTCAGTGGGATAATCTAAAAGGGAGTCTGAAATTCTTTTCTTTTTCCCCGTCGAACACAAATACCGTAAACTTGTTGTTGTCTCACCGGTGCCTCCGACCTTGTACCGATGATCGATAAGTACCCTCCCATCCATGTGGCCGTTAAAAATCCAACGCAACATCATGCGCGGCAGTTAAAGAATCCGACATGGCCACGCTCTTGGTCTGCGTGGCAGCATTCATCCATTGCCAAGTTAGATCCGTGCGCTCGTATTGTCCGCGAATGCTGCCACGTCAAATTTCTAACGGCCATTACGAAAGAAAGCTTGACGGGATGTACTCTTGGGTCCATAGCATAAGTTTGAGGAGCTTGGTGGAACGAAAGAATGCTTAGGATATTGATGTCCCGCGTTGAAGTTCAAGATTTGCGGGTGAGATTATCCCAAACGTATTGGCGTTTGTCGGAGTGGAACTCCCTACATTGCTTGCGAGTTACGCCCAAGTGTTAAATTTTCTAAATTCCATCTCGTTACCTTGTCCTAAACTCGCTACTGGCCAAACCCAAGGTCAAAGAATAATATCCACAATGCCGTGCATCTTCAAATGGGACATCGATTGTAGGTTCCACCTTTGCTCTTTTCTTACATAAATTGTCCTCAACTACCTAACTTCATGAAAAGAATCACTCCCCTTTGAGATTGGGTCATCCTGCTAACCAAAAGGGTCCAACAAAATTATTGCAAAGAACGCTTGTCGTTTACCATCGAATAAGGGAAACGTGGAAGACTCAATCAACCGACAACCCGAGCTTAACCTTTAAACTCCTAGGAACTAATCGAATCGGGTAAAGATTCAATGCCAAATTATGCCCTTGAGAAGTCCTCTGGTGGCTTCAATTCGAAGGATCAATCTTAGAGGCTCGAGCACCCCGCAGCACACACCCCCGCAAAACCATTAATTACCCGGAAGCAGTTGGTCGGATCGCAAGAAGATCGATATTTTGCCTCCGAAAGCCGATAACGAGTCGACAAGGAACGAGGATGTAAAAGGGTCCGAAAACATGACATGAACGACTGAATTCAACACACACGAAAAATCCAATCACATCTACATGAATTTCCCCTGAACTAGCAACAAGTACATGTGATGCATCTTAATTTTTTGGCACAATAGAATCGCTTGAAAGGCCATCGAAAGAAGACACGGGGGAATCACGAAATCAGCCATAACCCGACACCAGCATCAACATCAACAGGGCCACAGTATCCTTGCCATGCATGCGTGCACACGTGGACCCGCAAGCAGAGACTTTTGAACCAGAAGTTGCTTTTTCGTTCCATGAAAATCAAATAGGTTTTCTCCAGGAGAATTATAAGGGATTTTAATTTGGGATTTTAGTGATCACCGACGTTAATGACTTGCAATCCCAATCTCGCTTTTTGCCTCATGCGGTTCGTTTTATTGCGTTTGTTACCCTTGACCTTTCGCGCATCTCGCCTTGTCGCGGTCCGAGCCGGTTCCCCTTAGCCCTAGGGCCGCACGGTGCTGCATTTGGCACCCGATGGAGGTCCACTCGTCGATTGGTTCCGCTTGAGCAGGAGCGCTCAATAAACTTCGCTACCAATGAAGTGGACTTGTCAAACGGAAAAATCGGATCGGATCATAAATGGTACGATTCAAATAGACTCATCTAACCAATTTATTGCAATGCAAATATAGTGAATCATCCTTACCCGACCCATACACATCTTATATCCGACCCGACCCGACCCGATGCGATCCATATTTCATAAATTCTTTTATATTTAATCAAATTTAAGAAAACTCATATCCAAACTGAGTTTTAACCCATTTACGATTAATTTATGATTCATTTAACACTCATATTATATTTAAACTTATTTATGGCTCATTTATTGAATATAACTAACCAATATAACAACTAAAGAAATGGGTTTACAACTTATTTTGACAGGTCAACAACGGCGTTTCGTAGTCGCATGATGGGCGATAAGCTCATACACCGTAATCCGATAAAGGAAATCCAAAAAAATGAGAATTTTTTTTTGTGTTGGACAAAATCAATCATAATTATCTTTTTTAATGGTTATTACAGGAGAAACCCGATTCCGCTAGTTGCACTTGGAGCCAAAATGGCTGGGCTTCACGGGACATTCGTATGTTGGGCCGACCTTGGGCCCAGAAGCATCTAGGCTACATGCTTAATAAAAGGGAGACATGGGCCGATGATCTGTAAATACATAATGTATGATTAAATTTGTTTATTTCATGTACTTATGCCACAAAAATGCAGCCCCAAATAGTTTAGTCTAACCAACCCAACTAAATTTTAAACCTACAATCTTAACTTAACACACACATACAAATATATATACACATATATAGACACATGTAAGTGAGTTTTGGCCATTATCGCATTATAGGTTATAAATTTGGAATTTTTTTTGTTATTGATTTTGTTTTAAAATAATATGGTGACTGTCTATTAAATAAATGCCCTTACCAATGTGATGAATGTATTTAAATTCACAACAGATGCCTGTTTTATTTTTTTTAATTAGTGATCTCGAGCCTAATTAGTAGCTAAATGCATGGCTAAGGGCGCACATGATAACCATTTTGTTTCTCTATTTTTTTTTTGTTCCTGAGAAGAGATTTAGGACAGAAAATTGTTTGGCAACGCAATTTCATATTTCTGTTTTCAAGACAAATTTTTAGCCTGGAAATAGGTTTGGAACATATACATAAATAAAAAATCTTCTCGTCATTGGTCCCTAACAGCTTTTTGCTATTTGCGGATTGCCGCAGCCGTAGAAATTTTACGTTGTAACAAAATTCTATTCTAGGAATAGAAATTTTGTATCATTATCAAACGTGTTTCTCTGTTCTCCTTTAGGAAATAAAAATAAAAATAAAAATCCACTTTTTACCGTTAATTATTTTGAGGAACAAAATGGTTATCATTCTTGCCCCAAAGGGCCAAAAGAAGCTTTTCAAGTGTATCCATGAGAACACGAGGTTTTCTTTTGAATAAGTGGAAATGGTTAAGGTCTTCTTTTTTCGTTTTTCCTATTATAGGGTGAAGATTCAAGATATCTGGTAAATCAGTCGCCTAGAAATTAAATGGAAGGATTGAATCAAATGAATCTTATTAATCAAGAATACTAAATGAATTAAACATTATGGTTAGCCACAATTTTTGGTTCGCCACTATTTCAAATTATCCAATTTTGAACCAGTGATGATTGCTTGATGAGCTTTGAGATGGCAAGTTTTGGATCATTGATACGTGTCTCTCGAAAGGTTTTATGCTGTTTAGATTCCAATCCCAGATTCTGAGTAAATCACATCACCAAAGCATTGCCAAAATGGATGTTAAGTCGGATATCCATTGAAAGAATTACCTAACAAGTTCTAAACTTATTATGCGAGTGTCAATTCAGTCCTTAACCTTTTGATTTTGTCAATTTAGTCATAAATTTTTGTGCGGATATTCAATGGAGTTCTTCTAGTCAATTTTTACCGGGAAACGCTCACATGACGGTTTATTCATCACTAGCTATCCTACGTGGCACATCGCCACGTTAGCGATTTTCAGCGAAAATTGATCAAAAAGACTATATTGAAATTCCGGGCAAAGGTTTAGGACAAAATTGATAAAATTAAAATTTTTAGGACCGAATAGACATCCGTACAATATGTCTAGGAGTTATTGGATAATTTCCATTAGGGTTAATACCATGAAAAATCCTGAACCGGTACACTTGTGACAAATTTACCTCAAATTACTTTTTTGACAACAAAAAACCCCAAACTAGTACACTTGCAACAAATTTACCCCAAATCTGGTGCACATGTGACAAGTTTACCCTCTATTAATTTTAATTAAATATAATTGTCAAATTACTAAGTTGGATGACACGTGATAGTTGATGGATATACCAGGTTTAGGATTTTTACCATTTGTTTGTCACATGTGCATCAATTTGGGATTTTTTGTAGTATTAACTCAATTTTACGGAGGGTAAATTTATCATAGACGTATCAATTTGAGGTTTTTTGTGGTTAAAAAATTATTTTAGGGTAAATTTTATCACAAATGTACCGAGTTTGGGGTTTTTGGTGATAAAAAAAATAGTTTGAGATAAATTTGTTACACGTGTACTCAGGTTTGGGGTAAAAAATAGTTTGAGAGTAAATTTGTCACGGGTGTACCGGTTTGGGGTTTTTCATGGTATTAACCCTTTCCATTATCCCATCAGTCCAAGATGCCACCTAAGTATCATTAAGCTTGAATCTCCTAACTTGGCATCATTTTCATCATTTTTGTCATGCTTATTAGCCTTTAGTGTGATATATGATTGGAAAATTTTAGACAATGAGTTGAGCCCTTTTTCATTTTCCATTTTACTATTTGGTGATGTTTCTATAAATTTCAACTGTGCAGAGAATGACGATCAGCTTAAAAAATAGACTGCCGGCTATGTAGCTCTGATGTAGATTTATACATTTCGAGTCGTCTTAGTCCATTGGTTATTAATGGACTAATTTACTTTATTCTATTTTTTTTACGGAATTGACCACTTGAAATAAGTCGTTAGTGGAAAAATATTTTCATTATCGATAACAGTTTATATTTAAATATTTTTATGGGCGATGAAAATAATTTTCATTCATTTATTTTCGTAAGTGATATACATGATCATTTTCAGGAAAATATTTTTCAAATCATTTTTTTTAAATAAACGGAGCACTTAAGTTGTAACTTTTTGTTTGGATTCGATGCACAATCAAATCGAAGTAAAACGTAAAGCGAGAAAAAGAAATCATGATACAATATTTATCTCGGTTCACCCTTAAACTAGGATTAAATCTAGCAGAAGATTTCACTATAATTAGCGCATCGCACTACTTGTTACATCACTAAATTACAAGAGAAAAAAAGTATATAGAGCAATAGTTATTCATGAGCCTAAACCCAAACTACTAATGAAACAATAATGGGCTTAAATCGTAAAAACTCTCTATTGTCCAAGAGGCACCACCTCTTTGAGACCCCCCTGGCACAACTCCCTTGAACCCTCGACCACTCGGTGTGAAGTGAGACCCACTTGCTTTCCTATTGTTGGGGAGTATAAACTACTTCCCAATGTTCTCTCATTTGGTGAATACTTCCTCTATGTCGCGACCTTAAAAAATCATTTTTCAATTTTAGGTTAATGGATTACCAGATTAATTAATTAAATTAGCCAACCTAGCTCGAACTCTCCCAAGTTCTATCAAATCGTGACTTATGGTTCAAGTGATTATTTTGCAAAATATTTTTATTTTTTCGGAGCCGCCGCTAATCATTTTTGGTAGGTTGATTAGAAACCTAAATAAAATAGTGGGAGAAATTATTTTATTTCTACGAACCCGAGTTTAAGGATTCGAGGACTTGGTTATACTAGTTAATTAAAACTAATGTCCTTTCAAGTACCTTAAATTCCATGATATATCATAGATTTGGCAACTCAAGATTGATTGAATTCACTTTAAGCTCGAACGAGGTAGTTTTGTGTTTTTACTTTCTTAGATGAAATGCATGAATGAACAAAAACAAATGCAATAACATGAATAGGTGACTAAATAAAGGGTTGCAATGCAAGACATGCAAATTTAATATTACGTTAACCTATATGCAAAATTAACTAACCAACTTAAAACATGCAAGATGACATGATATGAAAACATGACAATCTATTCTAGCAATATGCAAAAATCAATAAATGACAATGAACAACATCAAACACAAGAATATGCGAAAGTTATGTATCATGCAAATAGGACCACATATGAATATGCGATGCAAACATAATGACATGCCAAAATTACATCAATTTAGAGAAATTCAAGCTCAAAATTAACTAATCTAAACATGTCATCCAAATTGACTATCCTAAGATGCATGATCCCAAAACAATACATGATTTTCTAAATGATGTGGTACATCATGACATAACAAACGAATATGACATGAGACATGGCAAAACATGAGATAGGCAAAATGTGACATAGGAATGCAAATTTTCGAAAATATGGTAAGGAGATGTAGTGATACTCAAAAAATGATATGCAAGCAATAAGAGATAATGCAACATGCAATATGAGATATGCAATGTGCTATATATTTTTAAAAAAATGGAAAGCAAGATAAGTGATATTTGAAGAATATGCAAAGATATGCAAAATGTGACATAAAGATATGCATGAGACAAATGCAAGACATGAGCAGATTTTTTTGGTATTTTTTTTAGAATTTTCGCCCCTCTTAAAGATAAGCTTGATTGATTTCATTATCTTAATTTTTATTCCAATTTCTCCAATGATCCAAAATTTTTAATTAGATACGGCTTCTAGAAAATCGTATCTTACTAAATATTTTAGGAATTTTTTATGTATGGAATTCAAATAAGATAACATCAATCAAGACAATCTCGAGATAACAATCAAGAACAATCAAGATCAATCAAGAGGAAGACATGAATATCGCTTCTTCAAATTTTCGAAAAAATAGATATCCTTAAATCCAAAACAGGCTTGTGAAGATAGCGAATCGGATCTAAATAACAATAGATTAGATTTGCTAACTCCCCATCTTTACTAAGCTAAAGGGTCGTACCCGAATGGCAACGGGTAAGATTATCCAACTTAACACAGATGTTGCCTATTAGGAAAAAGATTTTCCTAATTTAGATTTAGGTTTTCTTTTTAATGAATTTCGAAAGATATGCGAAGGAATTTAATTTCCCAATCAAAAGTTTATATCTTGCGATAGATATCAAACCATTCAAAATAGACAAGATATCTAAAAAACTCAATCAATGATCAGAAATTATATCCGAGATATCGCCTTTCCAAATTCGAATCGAATTGAGATTGAGCTCATCGACCGGCGAATTCCTGGGGGGATTGGACAAGACGGTGGTGTTTCTCGGATAATGGCCACACCTAGACAAAGTCAAGAGAAGACAAACCCAGGCATCACGTTGAAATTTGGCACATATTTCCCTGGCAATTTGATATTGTCCACTTTGTTATTCCTTTTCTTTATAATTCTTTTGTCTTAAAGTGTTCAGGAATGATCCAGAGAGAGAAACGAAGTATAAAAATTGATGTGGAGAACTAAGAACTCCCTCTATTTCGCTGGATGAACCTTGCTGCAGCACTATAACAATTGTGTGCAAAGGAGCTCTCAGATCAAGAAACTGACAACCTGCCAAGAGAAATAAAAAATCGATGGAACACTTGGAATAAGCCAACGACCATCTTAGATGTGTTCGGTCTGTGAGGATGATCGGCAAAGAAGACAAAATACGGCTATTAGTGAGGCTTAATAAGCATCAAGATTTTCGGGATTTGTTCTTTCGATGTTTCGATTTTCCAGAAACCGAATTGTCGACGGCTAGGGGGCTTGACTATCAGTGATGGAGTAGAAATCGTGAGCGTGGAGTCCTCTTGTTGACCTGCGTTTGTAAGGTCGTGGTCTTCTTGGGGGAGAATTCTCTTCACCGGCTGGGGAGCAATTCACAGGCCATGCTCTTCCTCTTTCTGTCATTCTTCTTCAGAGTGCTACCTCTCTTTTGCCGTATCTTCCATGAACGTGGCCTCCTCGATGGACTGCCTCAATCTTGATTTTTCTCTCCAGGTATGACAATTATGAGCGGCCCCCTCAAAACCCTAAGCATAAGTCAGTATTTATAGAGAAAATTGTTTCAAGCTTGGAGCCTAAAATTTCTCAATTTTTGCAAAATAAACCCGGGCTCAAAATACGACTTGAATTAAGTCCCAAGGGGCTAAATTGCACCAAATTAATTTATTTTTCTCTGAAGATTTCGGCTAAGCTTCGTTGTGCATTAGGTTAACCGAAATTCATGTATTATATGGACTTATTATGCATTTTCTGGATTTAAATTAGGCTTTTTATAACTAATCAAATATGAAAACTAAAGCCTTTTTCTAAATTATATAAGCTCCAAAATTGATTCAAATTTTCAGCACAAATACTCAAGAATTTTCCAGTCAATCTAGGTCCAAATCACCCGTCAAACTAAGTCAATCTCACATCACCAAGGCGGATCGATGCTAATGTAGTGCATACGTGACAAAAATAAAATATGTTATGCATGAAAATTATTTTTGGTGAGAATTCAAGTTAATTCTCATTTTTATGAAATATGATTGATTTAAAGAAAAATCAAAATTTAGGTGTCAACACCCTATATTTTTATACTCAACTCAGTTGTACATCATTAATACTTTTATGTACTTACTTGCCTTGTTAAAAAAATCTGCACTATTCACCTGTGTGCCAACCTTTTCTAGCACTACAACTTTTTGTTCTCGCTTTCTTTTAGATGAAGTGATATTGTATGTCGATGTGATTTGTTCTTGCGTGAAATGCGGGATTCTTAGCTGAGAATATAGCACTCGGCTATCACACCCAATATTCACTTCTCCTTGTGTAAAACCAAGCTCATTACACAATCTACTAATCTAGATCACTTCCTTAGTAGCATGAGTAAGAGCCATGTACTTTGCTTCAGTGGTAGATAAAGCAACCGTGCTCTGTCTCTTACTCATCCAACTCCAAGCTCCGACGAATAAGGAAATAATATAACCGCTGGTTGATTTCCTCGCTATCAATGTTACCTTCCCAATCAACATCAAAGAAACACTTCGGTTCTAACGATTGCTGTTTCTTTGAGCTCTTCATGCCTTCATAACATAACTCAAAGTCGGACATATTGTGAAGATAATGAAACACCCATTTGCAGCAATCCAATGCCCTTTTCCCAAATTGGACATATATCTCGCTTAATACTCCCATCGCATGAGCAATATCTAGATCGACACACACCATAGCATACATTAAGCTCCCAACCTGCAATTGCATATGGAACTGTTGTCATCTCTTCAACTTCCTCTTCGGTCTTGGGACAGTAGAGCTCGATAACTTGAAAATTGTGGACATGGGAGTCTTCATTGATTTACTGACTGTCGTGTTGAACTTCTTCAAGCACACTTTCAATAAAAATTTTCTGACTTAGCCACAACTTTCCATTTTCACGCTACCTTTTTATTTGCATGCCCAAGATGAAGTTCACCGGACCTAGATCTTTCATCTCAAACTATCTTGCTAACAGGTTCTTTCACAATGTTAATCATTCTTATATTATTCCCCACTAGCAGCATATCATTAACATCTAAGGTTAAGATAACAAAATCATCATGTAATTTCTTCACATAGACACAATAATCGAGTATCACAACGAACAAAGCCAAGCTTGAAAGCATATGAGTTGAACTTCTAGTACCACATTCTTGGAGATTGTTTTAGGCCATACAAAGACTTGTTCGGTTTGCAAATAAAATCTTCTTTTCCTTTGACCTCAAACTCTTCTAGTTTCTTCATGCAAATATCCTCTTCCAAGTCACCATGTAGGAATGCTTAAATATCCTCTTCCAAGTCACCATGTAGGAATGTTGTTCTTACATCAAGATGTTATACCTCTAGATTATATGCGGCTGCTACGGATAAGACAAGTCCCATGAAATTTAATTTAGTAACAGGAGAACAAATCTCACCATAATCGACTCTTTCTATCGTGAGTACCCATTCACAACTAAACGAGCTTTATATCGTTATATATCTCCATCTCGAGATAGCTTCTTATTGAATGCCCACTTGCAAACGATTGCTTTCCGATTTGCAAGTAGTTTTATCGGACTCCACATTCTGTTTTTATCTAATGAGTCCATCTCATCTTTCATAGTTTTCTCCCACTATTTGGCATCTTCTCGTAGGTTGTTGGTCCTTAATATTATTTGGATCATCACCTATAACGATCGAGCACAATGTTCATTACTGGCAAATAAGGTATAGACCTCTAAGGTGGTCTTCTCATTGTGTGGATCTCCTTAAAGCCTGTTCGGTGGTGCTTCAACTTCAAACTCGGTATCAAAATCTACAATATCATCCTCCACATTAGACTCACGAGCTTCATAATCTAAATTTCTATTTCAATTTGTGTAGCCTTTGTCTTTCCTCGCAAACCAACATCTAACTCAATCGTTTGTGGCTCTTCGGGAGCTTATGAAACAATCTAATTTATTATAAATTCTCTGAACACCACATCCCTACTATAGATAATGCATTAGTATCGGGATTCCATAGCTTATACCCTTTAATATCACTCTTGTACCCAATAAGGATACACTTCTCCGACTTGCTCTCAAGCTTATTCCTTTTTTCCTTTGACACATGCACATACGCTTCACAACCAAACACCATAACATAGGATATGTCTGGCTTCTTCCCGAATAGTGCCCTAAATAGTGTTTGATCCTTGAAAGCCGATGTGGGAGACCTGTTCTTCGGATAAAACATAGTAGCCACTTATTCGTCCAAAATTCAGCTACTAAACCCGCAACACTCAAGATAATCCCCGACTTCTGCATGAGAGACTAATTAAGCCTCTCTGCCACTCCATTCCGTTGAGGTGAATAAGGCGTTGTTTTCTGTCTTACAATACCACCGGTGGTGCGGAATTGATCAAATTTCATTAAACAAAATTCTCTTCCGTTGTTAATCCGCAAAACTAAATCGGATATCTTTTGAATCCGTAAGAGAAAGAGCTAAAGGGATTCTGGATTTAATCTGCAGTAACATCTTTGGTCCTACACTTGTAGCATCGTTCGGAAAATCAAGGTATTTTATTTCTTTTACTTATGATTTTTCTAGGCATGTGTGGATATATATCTTGCAGAGAAAAGATAAAGGTTTTGCAAGCTACACACGGCACATAGTGCACACAGTATGGCTTGCATAGTAGAATAGAATAAGATAGAACTAGATTTTTAAAAAATTCTAAAACTTTTATTTCATACATTTGAGTCTCAAAACTTGTCAATTGCATGCACTTAGGCTCTTCCATTATGTTCGTGGATGGAATAGCCACATGGCTCATCCTATTGCAATCTTATGCGCCCATTTATATGGTGACGGAGCGCTTTCAGTACAAAAATGGCATTTTTTTTGTGCCACATCAAGAAATATAAAATAAAATTTAGAAAATATTCTTAAACGTAAATTCTAAAAAAATTAGAAAGTAAAAGATTATCTAATAAAAAGGGAAGACTTAAAAATAAAAATAAAAAGAAGATCATAGGGGCAGGTAGAGGCAACCGGGGTGCCCCCATTTCCCTCGCCGAGGGTGTGATGAGGGCCGACGACCATTGCCTAACCATCGGTGAGGGCCGTCGCAACCCCGATGAGGGTAGCTTGTGAACGTCGGTTGATTGTAGAAGTAGCGCCGCCCATCTTCCCCCTAACCACTACCCTAATTTGTCATCAGTTTTTTTTAAAATTATTTTCTTTGTTTATTTTATTTAGTTTAGCTTTTTAATTTTCTGATGCGGCACGTCGTTTCATGTGCAAGGATTGAAAAAATTATTGGAAAAGCCACGTATTATCAAAAAATAATTAAAAAGCTACTTGGTATTTTCCGTACACTAACTTAAAAACCAATGGAGGTAACAAAAAGGATTCAAGCGCAAGGAGTTCGCAAATTTTAGGAATTAAATGCATGAGTTATATGACTAAAGTGCACAAAGTTTACAAGTTTTTAGACTTGCAACACATGCGTCCCACATCTAACAAGATGTAGCCCAAGTGCTAGCTACATTTATGATATTGAGAACGAGCAACAATCTTAGAAATCTAAGAGAGATTTTTAGATGCTCTTATAGCAAGATATTTATATCTATCTAATCAATCACTATTCAAATAGTGTCATCACTTTTGAAAAGACATCAAGTAATCAAAACACTTGACGTATTTTATGATTGATTTGGATGGACAAAGGCACCCATTTTAAGGCCGCTCCTTAAAAATGACAAAAAAAAAAAAAAAGATCACGTCTCTTGTAGGCCACGCCACCCTATGCCCGAATTGCTTTTAAAGTGCTTCATTTTCAAGGCATCCTAGACTTATATATCTATGAGTGCAGCAACCCGTATATCAGGTGATGCACCTATATTGGTTGCCCCAACTCGGGCCTTCACAACATGTCTTGTTGAGGGTCGCCGACACAAGCATGGCTTGAAAATGCGACCTTCCTGAGGTGGCGCGGGATTTATCAATCATCACAATAACTCTGTGTACAAAAAGATATGGGGATTCGGGACAAACCCGACCCCCAACATAACTTGAAGAAGACAATTTGGCTCATACATATGGAAAACTACGTTTCCAGAGCAAACCACCGTTATATATGTTGTCTCTATTTAATTTAGCACACGAATAATCTCTCTGCCAATTTTGAAAATTCCATGTCTGGGTTCCAAGAGAGAACTCTTGAAGTCATCTGGGTGAAGAGCAGTTCCTAAATGCAAGAAGAACAGCTTGAGCTAACTCGTTTTCTTGTTCATCGTAGAGAGATTACTGGACTCCCTTCTCACCAAATCCATTCGAAACTCTTCAATTTTTGCTTAAAATTGACCCGTCTAGCTATATGTTTCACTAAAGTGGAGGGGCTTTTTCCAAAGTCAAATCAATCTTACTTATAGGACCCAAGCTTGGATTGGCCTGGCCTAATACCTTCCAATCGAACATTTACAACCTAGCTTTTTCCCCCTTTTTGCTTTGTCGTGTCAATAAAAAAAACAAAAGGAAAAGGGAAGAAAAAGGAAGGAAGAAACCCTAGCTACAATTATTCCTGTGATGGATTGCTTTCATGTGAGACGTGTCAAAGCTTCAAGATCGAAAACGACGCAAATGCATCATGTTTCGGATGGGAGATATGATCCTTCACACACGTCAGTTCTTGCCTTTTTGAATGTACTCAGCAAGAACTTGTATTGCATGCACAAATTCATCATGTCATTGGCAAAACAAGGGTTGGCTTTTTTTTTTTTTTATCATTTTCCTCTTCTGTTGGCAAAGAACCTTTGATTCAATTGAAATGACAAATCGTCTTCGCATTAAGTGCATTGGATCATTCAAAACCACGAGAAAACACCAGATTTTTTTTCCGTGGAAGGGCACTAAACTTTTGCCAAAAGGAGGTACTGAGACTGAGACACACGTTCAAAATTATTGTCGTTCACTCAAGGCTTGAACAGAAAGATGGGACCGGGACTGATGGAAGCAACGCAAGGTTCAATGAGTATGAAGTGTATGTGGACATGGCAACTAGGTGTATATATAATCATTTTACGTGGCTTCTTCGATAGACCCTGAATGAAATCCACTTTTGCTTTTGTCGAGATTAGGGGCGTCAACGAGCCGGGTCGGGCCAGATCTTGGCTTGGCCCGAGCCGGCCCGAACTGAACAAGACCGAGCTCGACCCGACCCGAGCCTGGTCGGGCTAGGGCCGGATTCTTTTTTTTTTCTTCTTTTTTTGAAATCAAAATCAATTAACAAACCCATCAAATGAAAGAATATAAAAAGAAAAAATAAAAATAAATTAAATTAAAAAGAAAACATGAGTGTTAAAAAAAGTCGAGGGGGCGGGCGGAGTGGGCCGGGCCCGAGTACCAAACCCGGCCAGAAAAGGCCCGAAAATTAAGTGAATTTCAAGCCGGGCCGACCCACCTAGCGCAAGCTTTTTTGACACCCTAGTCGAGATGCACATGTGAGGGTGTCAGGCGAAAGAAGTCTCATGTGGAATGTGGTGTGAAGCAACAAATGTATGTTAAGTTGGCCATAACTCTTAGGTTAAAGTTTTGAATGAACATGGGTTCTACTTGGATATGACAATGGGTTCAGACTTGGTTTCTCTCTTAGTGATCTTCTTCTAGAATGAAGGTATCGAGTTTATCTTGTGCCTCACAAAAAGTTTTTCCCTTAAAAATAAGAAATCTACCACTAATATAAATTAGCTTGCCCATGAATTAGGTCTAATATATTAGTTTGATTCATTCGAATTGAAAAATAACGGGAAAATTGCACCAATAGCCCCAAACGTTTTGCCTAATGTGAAATTTAAGTCCTAAATGTGTGAAAATATGCAATCAAGTCCCCAACGATTCCGATCCGCTACAATCAAATTCTTTCGGCGATCGCTTAGCCAATTTTGCTGACATGACACGTCGAAATCCCAAATTGATACTTGTTAAATAGTTTCTAGCATATGCGACTCTAACGTGATGATAATACGGACGAGTGATACTTAACACTAGACCGAACATATTGTGACTTCAATATTTCTGCAATTCATGCTGTAAAATGATATTATCTCCCATGTGTACTTTCGACGTGACTACTAACGCGTGAGTAACTAGCCAAATAATGAAGAATCTTGACGAAATAAATGCGGAAAGGAAGGATAGATAAAGCTTAGGGCATCAAGAAGAGCGCAACCCTTTTTTGTCAAATTAGCACAGGCATCATTCCTCATCAAACGCAAAAGAGAAGAGTCTCTAGAACCTAAAGAGGCTTGTCGAGCAGCACAAGCAAACGCATGTAATTAACTTGTCAATTTCCCAAATGTCACAAACATGATTTCGCAATTGGACCCCCCTCCCCTCCCCCAAGCGAAAAGCTTCGGCCATGGCGCGAACGAACACGAGGCAGAGCCGAGACCAACCACCGTCTCCGTCGTCATCATCGCCATCATCATTCGTCGTCCCGCCATTTGATGCAGATCGCCATCGGGGGCTTGCATAGTTTTCAATATTCTTTCTCAATCAAAGTTGGGGATCATATCTTTTGGCTTCTTTTTCTCCTCTTTTGTGCCTACTGTGTACTGCTAGAGAGTTCCTGTTGAAGGGTATCACGTATCCACCCGAATCATTTCGGCATCTCTCTCTCTCTCTCTTTTTCCCTCTCTTACCTTCCGTTCCCAAAGTCACACTCAAGAAGATGAACAGTGGATGGACATTGCACGGTTATTTTCAAAGGGAGAAGGTACTCATCAGTGGGGCGCTATCATGGTTCATGTCCCCCTGAAAGAAGCTTGTGTTTCACAACTCTTGGTGTGTGGAGAGAGAGAGAGGAGTGATGTTGAAGAGATTGGTTAAAGCCATTGATTTGTTATCTTAAGGGAAAAAAAGAAATTTTCAGGGCCATTTGTCTTCCACCACCTAGATCAACCACAAAATCAAGAATTGCGCATAGCTAACTAATATGAATAATGAAGGGTAAGGTGTTCTTCTTGTATTGAGAGAGAGAGAGAGAGAGAGAGAGAGAGAGAGAGAGAGAGAGAGAGAGAGAGAGAGAGAGAGAGAGAAGGGTTTGGAGGAGGGTCGATGTCAAAAAGGTTAAAGATCCCAATTGGACCCGCCAAGGATCTCCTTTTGCCGTTTACGCTAACTCTTCTATCTCCCTCCCCAAGAATGAAAAATGTAATAAAAGATCCATTAAATGTAAATTATATGAGCAAGGACAAAATAAGGCCAATCACTCTGTAAAAAATGCGTTGGAATTCTCGATATTCGAATCTTTCGACTCGATTGAATTACATGGCTATAATGAAATGCCTCCATTCACATGTATCGATTAAAGTTGCTTCTATTGAACAGTAGACACAACCTTTGGAGTTGTTCGAAATAGGAGATGTCGTGATTTTAACACGGAAAAGCGCTTCACCGCTCTACCAATCTCTTGGAATTTATTTTCCCTTGTCCCATGCTTATTAGCTTTGTAAGGAAAGATGGTTTCTTTATTGACATGTTGAAATTTGAAACACCACCTTTTAGGGTTTAGAGAGAGAGAGAGAGAGAGAGAGAGTCTTGAAGTTGAGCTCTCACCGCCCCAGCTTAAAAAATGAGAGGTGCGTGGAAATGGTGGGTGGGGACCACGGAGAGTCTCATGACTTCAATGATGCGGTCCGCCGCATGATTGGTGTGTCCACGGCCGACAACCACCGCCTACGTGGACTCACCGTCCACAACCCTTTGTGTAGCCTGTATTATATGACACTAGGTCTAATTAATTGCCTTATCCTTGCAGCCCTACCTTAAGCCATTTAATCTCGATAAATTTCACCCCATTAAAGCTCGAAAGCATGCGAGCTCTCCAATCTTAATATTACTATGAGCACATAAGTTAATCCCCAAGTGATTGTCCACATGTTGGATAGCTATACTAGTCGGTATTTATATAGCCCCACCGATCGTGCGGTCTTGAGCTAAGGCTCCGTCTCGGCCTCGGTGCTTTGTCAACGTAACCTCTTGCTGCAGCTGGATCACGGGAAAGTTAATCATCGCAAAACCTCGTATTATCAGCATGCATGGAAGGTTCGCTTTGGCCATCAACACAAGATGCAAAATGTGTTCAATCTAGTGTGCCAAAGTTGACCTCATGGCACTATGCTCAAACATAGTATCATCACCCTAATTACTAAGAATTTAGGTTGTCCACGAGAAAAAAACAAATGTTACTCACTAGGACTGGCCCTCAAAGTCTTTGGTACTCTTCTAAAGGAAAGAGATGTCTTTTTCTTTGGGGAGGCCAAGGTTTTCGATCAGCTTCTTTATTAAAATTCAATCAGTTTTATGCATGTTATAACACTACAACTACATTAGAACCCTAGAATTAATCTTGGGTTTACTCCAGATAATTAGCAAATGTGCGCATGAACTTTTAGGCAGCATCGACATGGTAATTAGTTAATTTGTCTCATTTGGTTCTCATGTCTAAATAGAAAATTGCGCAAAAAATGAAAATAGAAGAAAAGAAATTTTCATCTCCTATCTCTGTCTTCAACTCATGACTCTTCATCATTGCAATTTGATCTTTTAAAATCCAAACAATGATCTCGGGTCACCGTAGTGAACACGGATCCTTTCACTATGTCGAGATTCTACCAAATTGGCTATCGCATTATCATTGTCCATATCATATGTTGGAGGAAGAAATCCTTGGCATTGTCACCATGAAGCTGCATCCATAATGGCTGGCTTCTGCTAGATTGGCCTCTGTATGCCCTTTTCATCATAACAGGGAACGTATTAAGCATTTTGTAAGGATTTTCTTGATGTTGTATCGGCCATTACAGATCGTTCGTGTCATATTTATGCTTGAACTTCCGGTCATTTTATTGATTAGTACTATTCGTCACTCACGTGGCATTTTAAGTTGTTCATAATAGGGGGCCAACTCAATCATCTTTCTTGAGGATCTCAGATGAGGGAACCCTAAGAGGGTCGTCGGCTCCAAGTACGATTCCTATATGATCCATACTAAATCCGACTTGCTTTTGCTAATGGCAAAACAAAGCCCTTCCGGACCGGATATGTTATAACGTAGAAGGTTGGATGCCAAGTTGAACTTATTTATGGTCATGAAATCTCCATGTTGCTACATTTTACATGCAAGACATGGAATAGAGAGCCTTAGCTTCTTCCCATCTAGAACGAAATGTGGAAAACACGTGCGGGCATTAGTTCAATGATTAGCAATAATTAGCACACTAAAGTCAAAAAAATTATGTATCAAGCCTTATAGACCTAGGCGGCATCTGAAGATCATGATGTTGCTTGGAGTGCTTAGATCATCAATTTGCGCTTTGCCTATTCAGTATGCATGTCGCGTTATCCATTTGAAATTTTGCAAAATCACTTCGAAAAATTATGTATCAAGACTACTTTTGTAATTTGTGAAGATACGTCATTGGGTGCTTCATTTTATTTTCCCATTGAGGCCGCACCTAAACCCGTGCTCGTTGCCACCATGCTAGAGTCGGTGTCTAATTCAAGTACACCTGCCTCATTAGCAAATTTTGATATATGGGGTGAAAGATTCATTAATTTGAATCACATAGCGCTGTTTGTTATTATTATTTTTTTTTTTTTTTCCTCTTTGCGTATGGATATATAGAGAGCGACAACAATATAAATCGATAATCTAACACAATTGTAATTAGCGGACTAATTAAGGGAATCTAGTACAACAACCCACTGCCATGGCTGCCTCCTTAACTTCGCGTTCACCGGAGTAGGAATCAGATTTACAATCATCGGTTTTAGTACGGAAATACTCTTACCACTAAATCAATCTTGGAATGGGTGATTTTGGTTACTATAGTTTGGTGCATGGGGTTTACTATTGCTCCCGGTCTTTGTGTGTACATATGCTATAAACAATTATAAAATAAACGTGACTATTTATTCAGCATGGATTTCTTCAAGGTCTCCACTTACTATACGAAATTGACGATCTTCTTGGGCTTTTTTTCCCGATTAAGTTAGCAATTAGTTTTTTTTTTTTGTTATCAATTCTCATTTGAGTTTCTTAACTACTATTCTATTAAGTTACCGCATTTAGTTGCCTTAACTTACAAACCCTTTATATAATCGAATTACTAACTATTTTTGCATTATTAGCTTTTATTAGATTTAGCTACCCATATTTATTTGTTTTTCCTTGAATTCACAACTTCTCTTGTTTCTGATTAAAAAACTCATCTCATCTTTAACCAACTTTTGATTTATAATTTTTACTCCGATCTAACTATTATTTGACAACTTTTATTTAAGTGATTTACCAATTGTAAAAAAGTTGGTAAATTAAAAATAAAACTGGTTGAATAATCGATACCTAACTCAAATAAAAGTTGATAACCTAAAATTATTTGATAAATCAATTGAACTTTTTTTTTTTATAGTTCACTTAAATTAAGATTAGTAGCTTCATCTAAGAGTTGGTATAAGAATAAGGTGTACTTAATAAAGGTACAAAAGTTGGTTCAATGGTAAGAAAAGTATGTAATTAAAAGAAGATTAAATTGATGTTGTTGATTTCTAAGAAAAGTTAGTAAATTCAAGGCATTCTAAAGAAGTGTAGATAATAGTTTATAAACAATAGGACAAATTTGGAAAAACAAAATAATAAAATGAACGTCGATAAGTAATTCAAATCCAACACTTGTTGATAACTTAATTGGAGAAAAATTAGTGAGCAACACTAATTTAGGTCACTAATCTATAAAAACAATAGTTGATATAAGAGGTTGCTAACATAGGCAAATAAAGATGATAATAGAATAGAAAAAATGTTTAAATAAAAAAATGACAATCGAACATTGGCAAGTAAATCAAATGTCAGTTGGTAACTTAAAACGGCCCCTTATCAAATATAACGAAAGTTCGTAGTAATCTAACAAAAGATTCAGTAAATTCGAAATATTAGTAAGTAATGTAAAGAAAACTTGGTAAGTTGATCTTCAAATGGCTAATTCGCAAATTGTGAAAAAAAAATGGTAATAGCAAAAAATGTTGATAAGCCACACACAAAAAAAAAATCCACCAAGATGTGACTCATCGTAATTCCAAGTTGAGATTATTACACATGGCGATGAACCAAGTATAAAGAGTACTTTCTTCTGCAACGCTGAAAACATACAGATGGCATCCTCTTAATGATGCAGCATATTGGCGCTCATAAAATATTCTCTCAAACAATATCTTTGAGTGATCTTGAGTATGTACCAACAGATACATTCAAAGGGAAAATAAAGAACATCAAAGGGGAGGAGGGGGAAGTGGGGGGGTCCTCATGATCAAAGCCGGCCTTACAGAACACCAGAAAACATCGTTCCTGTCCTTGCTTTGTTTATCTTCTACGTAAAGTACTGTGTTCCACCCGCCAATCTCCGTCTTACACGTCGACACGCCTTTTCTCATCGTGTTCTTTCTTTTCTATGTTATACCAAGGTCCTTCTTGCGAATACTTGTCAGGCGTGAGATCGATTTCTGTAGAAAGCGCGTTTGATATGGTTAGATCTTCCCAGTTTGACCAAGCCAACCTCTTTTGAAAGCGATATCAGTCTCTGTGCTCCTTCCAACGTGTGCTTTTAGCTTGGGAATTCAGTTCACGACTGACGTTTACTCCGGCGATCCGCTTGACAGGCTCGGAAAACTTCAAGCCATGGAAAGAAGCAGCATAACATATTGTGTATCAGATTATCTCGCCCGGTCGAAAGGATGTGAAAGCATAGAGTTCGGGTTCCGTATAATTTGCGAGTGGCATCATAGTTCTGTTACCGTTGAAGTATCGTCTCACATCGTTTGATAATTATATGCTTTCTTTATATTCATGTAATCCATTCATCCATCAATCTAAATTTTTGGATTGGATATTCTAACATGAAATCAAAGCCAGTGCTAGGCTCTCTAGTGATCTGCGTCCACACCTCATTAGTTAAATTTCACATGTCACTCGTAATCCGACTTGTATAGTGCCAAGAGAAAGTTGTGTAAAACAGTCTCCCTGTGTCACCCAATTTTTACAGTGCGATAGCTAGCTGTGCATGGACTAGCTGTACTTACCATTTACCTTTTTAGGGTCAATATCAGCAATGCAATTCATCCAATGATAAACCTAATACAAATTATAGTGCTACGACACAATCAAATCCGAACGAACAGAATATCGAATTGAATCGTACCCGTCTTTACCGGGGGTTATTACTCATCTTTGTACTTGCTGTTTTATTTTACAATCATTTCTTCAAAATGCTATAGTATAGAAACCACCTCGCAAACCGCAAGAGTCACCTCCGCTGATCCTACTTGCCCGAAAGCTAGATCTTTCTGCCCTTCACAAATAATGATGAGCGGATATGTTTTGTTCGGAATAGTTTTGTTTACCTTTTTTCTAAATTTACTTTTTTTGTGAAAATCATATTAAGCACATTATTTTCACGAAAGAAAACCATACATACGGAAACACCGTCCTTAAAATAATTCAAGTCGGTTTGATTCGATCTGACCTATTGGATGAAATAAGTTATGCCAGCAGTGTCGGAATTACCTAATGTATTGTGCGGGTTATGTTGGATTTAAGTTCTCTAGCCTAATTAGTAGAAGCGTCGCGCTAGATTCCAGAGATCAATAACACATCCTTAAACTAAGAATCAAAAGGTTGACTATTGCTGCATCGAATATGGAGAGATTCGTGAAGCGATTCACAAAAACACTCGTTGTATATCCTAAATTGAGTTCTCCTTTTCGGCTCGGCCTCGATGGATTGAATTTTTCTAAACCTTTGAACATCTAAATCATGAACCGGGGTTATGAAATGGAAAAATTACAACAACAAAAAAGATCTTAAAATAATGCAATCATGTCAATTCAGTTCGAAAAGTCGTTCATACATCCTTTCATTAGGAAAAGAAAGCACTTACGGCGTCGTTGAGGGGGCAACGTGGTAGATTGACAAGAGAACCGGAGGCGAAGCCGCCAAGTGGGTGGGATGAGCCATCGGCCACGTGAGCTCTGAGCACTGGCACCCCTAGCACGTTGGTTGGGCAGTTCCTTTGTCGGTAACTCGTGGCATGGTGGGGTTTTCATGTTGTGCCGGAGTGGCGGGTGATTCGGGAGTTAATATCTGGGCATCTCGCGATTGCTAGACAATAAATTGGAGCGGCGCGGTAATGTCTTGCATGCCAAAAACGAGCTAATCTCTTCCTGCCCTTGTCGAGAAAATTTATCACAACTATGATTTTCAGACACCATATACAAGTTTAGCTTATTAAAGATAATTCATAGCCATCTTCAGGTTCCCATGGGGCGGAGGGAATTCCCGTGACGAAAATAAAAAATGACGGGTCACTTCCGGAGATAAGTTGAGAAAAGTCTCGTTACCTAAAACCATTTTTCGGCCCGTTTGCAAGTTTCCCATCCGAGAATAATTGCGTCCAAAGGAATGGGAAGCTGAGAAAGTTTTGTCCCAAAGTCATTTTTAACTAGGAAGGACCAAAATGTCTTGACGAGCCAAGAAGGACAAACCTAGAGGACGGATCACGTAAGCAGCTGGGGGAGGGGGCGGGGGGGACAACCAACCACAATAGGCCCGCATGCGCAATCGAGCGGTCCTCTCTTCCTTCCCTTTTTATATTCCCTCCATCCACTCTCCTTCCTCTTCCACATCTCTCTCTCTCTCTCTCTCATCTTCTTTGTCTTCTTCTTCTTTAAGAGCTTCTGTCTCCGACTGGTAATTGCACCGACTCTGCGAGTTGATCTCTCCTCTTGTGAAGCTTGTCCAAGGTGAGGGACGGGTTTGGTTTCCGTGGGATTATTTTGTTCTTAAGTTTCTCCGCTTTTCCGTTCCCTTTTGTATGGTTGTCATTTTCTTCCTGAGTCGGAGTTTGTCCATCTCTTCATCCGATTCCAATCCTAGCTTCAACTCATTTGGTCGCAGCTGAATTCTTCCTCGTGAGGATTAGGGTTTCTGATGTCCTCAGTCTCAGCTGCGCTTTTGATAGAGCTTCCAGTTTCTCAGGATTTCTGTTCTTTGATCTCTTCTCTCTCCCTCTCCCCTCTCTCTCTCTCTCATTCATCAGCACGACGCCGTTGGTCTGATCGGCATGAACATTCAACTGTAGAAAGCTCACACCCAGAAAGTTAGATTACCTCAAAATGGCAAGCTTTGTCATGAAAAGATGCAGGGTAAGAGCTCTCTCTCTCTCTCTCTCTCTCTCTCTCTTCTCTCTCTCTCTCTGCTCGCCAGTGGCAGATGAGTATCAGAAAGTATTCAGTCGTGATGCGTTACTTCTGCTGACGCATCCCTCACCGCTCCCTAGATTTCCGCTCTCTTGCAGTGTAAACACAGAGATAGAGATAGGTCAGATGGTGTGCAACCCAAACTATCGACAAGCAGACAGAACCCTCTGAAGCTCTTTGCATGATTCTCTCTCAGAAATCCCCTTTTATGCTCTCTCTCTTCATTCTTTCGAAATTCAAGAATGGTGTCCCCCCCTCTCTCTCTCATCCCTTGATCACCTTTTTGCTTTCAGAAGGAACAACGCGTGCTTAACCAGGAATGACGTCATCCTCGTCTTCCACTATACATCTATATACAACAGAAAAAAAAGCTCCTTCCAGAAAAAGTAACTGTTTGTTTTGTTAGCTAGCCT
The DNA here is from genome assembly GCA_021437795.1 of Rhodamnia rubescens. Lineage (NCBI taxonomy): Eukaryota > Viridiplantae > Streptophyta > Magnoliopsida > Myrtales > Myrtaceae > Rhodamnia > Rhodamnia rubescens. The sequence goes on from JAILYA010000007.1 coordinate 6,991,956, forward strand.
TCTCGGAATGTTTATTACTACGTCTGATGTTCATTAAAGTTTCCTAGACGCATTCATTCCATTGCCGTTGATTCTTAATTTTTTTGCATTATTCTAGTGGAGTCTCCGTTCTTGATGAATCATTCCCACCATTCACCAACACAAGACAACATCATTAGCACAAACCACTAGCTTGCAACCCCTGCACAAAAAACCCTTGTTAACCTCCCCACTTAGCCTCTGAGTTTTCATCAAGAAAAAAACCAAACTTTCATGAATGATGATTGCATACTCTCTCCACCTTTTCCCCACACCTTTTTTCCTTCTTCTTTTTATCCCTAGCTAAGACACATATCATTGTTGAATAAAAATGATGGGTGTGGTTCTGTTTTCCAACAACCTGCTAATTACTGGGCTCTTATCATTTCTACTTACTGTGTTGGTAACAAATGGGTGAACATTGCTCACCACCAAATGAGCTATGATTCCACATATGTTCCTATAGCAAGTGCCACCTTCCTCTGAAAGGGCCCATCCTTTCCTTTTTCATTTGTTTGTCCTATTTTCTTCTCCTTCTAAGTTCTAACTCCCTTGTCTAGATTTTTTATCTGTTTCTCTCCTCCTATCTTCAAGTTATATCGAATCGATCCCGATTTAAGAGTCGCGAAAGGATAACAGGTGCGTTATGTCGTGTTGGTGGATTTGATGCAGTGTGCTTAGCGAGATAATTTGAGTTGCTATGGAGTCGATGGAGTCGTGCGTGCCGCCGGGGTTTCGGTTCCATCCGACCGATGAGGAGCTTGTCGGCTACTACCTGAGGAAGAAGGTCGCCTCGCAGAAGATCGACCTCGACGTTATTAGAGACATCGATCTGTACAGAATCGAGCCATGGGATCTGCAAGGTAGTAGCATCTTAATGCTTTCCTAGCATACATAGATGATCTAAATCGAACAAGCTCATGATCCGGTGTGTACAAAGATCAGTCAGCTTCTTCTTGAGGTAGATCGCTAACTACGTGAGCATGTGGATCTTTAAATCGAGACTGATCCAATTCAAGAACCCTCAAGAGGATATTGCTCATATGTATAAACATGTTGGTTCCTTATTTGAATGCAAAAGAAGGAGGCCCTTCAATAAAACCTAGCTGCAGAATGGCTAGATCTTACCATAATCACCAATAAAACCACACATACTTAACCTCTTGACTGGTAACCCTACTTTGCATTTTTTTTTTCCATTAGACTTGTTTTAACTCTCTCTCTTTTTCCTTTTTTTTTTTTGTGTGTTTGGTTATGGATGGACAGAGAGATGCAGGATTGGGTATGAAGAGCAAAACGAGTGGTACTTCTTTAGCCATAAAGACAAGAAATACCCAACAGGAACGAGGACCAACAGAGCCACCATTGCTGGGTTTTGGAAAGCAACTGGGAGAGACAAGGCCGTTTATGATAAGGCCAAGTTGATCGGCATGAGGAAGACCCTGGTTTTCTACCGAGGAAGGGCTCCGAATGGTCAGAAGTCCGACTGGATCATGCATGAGTATCGGCTCGAATCCGATGAGAATGGACCTCCTCAGGCAAGTACTGTATACATCTGCTCCTCTCTCTCTCCCCCCCTCTCTCTCTCCAGTAACATCTATACCCCGATAGAGGAAATGCTAATTTGACATCATTCCATCAATATGAAGGGTTTGCATTCTTAATCTCTATGGGAGATACCGATAAATGACGTCGTTTGATCGAAGACGGACATATGATTGAGTCAGTGAAATCACGTCGGTAAATTGCGCATTGTTCCGCACAAGCTTTTTCTTTCTCTTCTTTCTCATGAACACATACGACACACTTCCATTAAGCATGCGAATTCGAGTGGATAAGGGAGAACAGTCATCATTATGTACAGCATGAGCTTTTAAAACAGTGCCTTTGACCTAGCATGGGTTGAGAAAATAACTCTCCCTCTCTCTCTCCCCCGAAAGATGATAGCTCCTCACAGGAAACCAGCTTATGTTAGTGTTCCCAAGCTCCCAAATAATGCCCCATTTTTTGTTTTAAGAGAGAGAAGAGGCCACCAAAAATTCTAAACTATGCTTAGTGTGACATAAAAAACTCCAAATTTATACTTGTGTTGCATATTTACTCATAACTTTTTTTGTGAGATCAACGGCCCAAAACTTTTACCCGTGTAACACATTCACCCCAAATTTTGAGGTAAATGTGTCACGAGATATAATTTTAGGATGTTTGGATGTTACAATAAAAATTTTAAGGTAAATATATCACAATAGTACAAGTTTTGGGTAAATCTATCATACCATTACAAGGTTGTGGTTTTTCATGTCACCAAAAAAAGCTTGAGATAAATATTTCACAGTAGATATAGTTTAGGGTTTTTGGTGGCTTTTATCCTTGAAGAAAATACAGCAAAGTTAGATACACTATTCAAGACCAATTTACTAAATTGATACATTAGATCCGTGTATCACCTAAACACATCAATCTAATTGAGTCCACCAGTGGATAGCTTCAATCTGCTCAAGTTTTGGGTTTGTTTTGAGTGCAAATCGGCCTCCACCACGGTAACAAAGTCAAAAAGGTGCTGAGTTAAAAAGCAAAATGCATGCACGACTTTGTCTTTCGATTCCCTTTCCCGGTATGCACTTTGCACTCGATGTGCTTGTCGAAAAAGAAATATTCCGTTTCCCCTCTTCCTAGGCTCTCTCTCTCTCTCTCTCCATTGACTATCTCCTCCTCCACTTTATCAAGCCAAAAGGAAGCTCACTAAAGCGTATGAATCAAGAAGAATATGATGCTATAAATGGGACAAGGGAGAGAAAGGAAGGATAGCTAAGTTTTCTTCGTCTTCCTTTCACCTTTTAGAAGTTAGGCATGATTCGCGCATTCCTCGCGAGTCGGTGTTTTGTCCGAGTCTTTGTCGACTCACGATGTGCGAATTGATTGCACTTTCTGCCATGGGGATGGATAAATTACTAGACAGAAATGACTTGCGCCCTTGTGACGCTTTTAGACGTCTTTCGTGTGTTTCATTGTACTTGTACACGGTATGCACAAATCCACTGGTTACACATCAAAGTTCCTTGGCATGTTCGATGTTTGATTCAACCATCAAGTTTATCACCAAACGATTTCTATTGCATAAATCATGAATTATTAAAGAAACATATCACATAGGACACTGAATTGAATTCTTCTTGCATTTCTCTCTGTTATACAAATTCTTCATTTGCTTTTGAGTTGGTCCACATCTATACTTACATCCTCGCAAATATCGTGCAATCTGATAATGTTTCATCCCCAATAAGGCGACCGTTCCGAGATATCTAGTATGATGCACAAGTTTCTTGCTTTATGAATTTGCTTATCTGATATATTAGAGCCGAATTTTTCTCAGGAAGAAGGATGGGTGGTTTGTCGAGCGTTCAAGAAACGGACCACCGGGCTGACCAAGAGTGCCCTCGACGGCTGGGACACAAGCTACTTCTACGACGAGCAAAGCGGCGCGAGCTCCATAATCGACCCAGCCGAGTGCATCTCGAGGCCGGTCCTCGGCTACATGCCCAACTCGAGCTTCGTGTGCAAGCAAGAGAGAGAAGTGGCGGAGAACCTGAAGCTCTTCAACCCGGACGACAGCTACTTCCTACAGCTTCCGCAGCTGGAAAGCCCGTCCCTTCCCTTCGTGAAGAGGCCGATGAGCTCGGTCTCGCTAATGTCGGAGATCAACAACAACGACCACAACAGTGGCAACAACGAGCGCTTAGAGGAACACAATGACGATGATTCCAATAGGAGAGTGACCGATTGGAGGGCCCTTGACAAGTTCGTCGCTTCTCAGTTGAGTCAAGAGGAGAGGTACGGGGGCGAAGGAATAACCGCGAGCTTCAACCAGCATGACAGCCCGGACATGGCCTTGATGTTGCTGGAGAGCGCTCGAGGATGCGAAGCGACCAAGCCCAATGGTTTCTTGACTTCCGGCGCCGAATGCGACGCGGGCATATGTTTATTCGAGAAACTATGAATCTGTAAGGAAGGGAAAAGACTTTATATATGATAAGAGCATATATGAACCTCTGACCTTGAATGATGAAGAGTGGCTGATATTATTTCTGTTGAACAAAATGGGTTGTGAAAGTTTGTATCTCGCTCTCTCTCTCTTTGAGCAAGAAGCATTTGAATCAATTCTAGGATAAAATAATTACGGTCAAAGCTACGATAAAAGATGAGTCATACTATATATTTTACTTGAGTCAAAGCTACGCAAAAAGGTTTATGCTCAAGATCTAGGCGATTGTCACCCCACTCCATGCCTAATCGGTTCTTCGACATTGTATCACGACAATCGTGGAATTATACAATCGATTTTGCTGTAGATGCTAGTCCTAGAATTCATAGTCAATTCCTCATCCCTCATTTTTGGCACCAAGATTTGGCATGGCTAGCACAAGAAAGACATCAGGCATCAATGTGGGGAAAATTACCGAAAAAAATCCTAAACATCATGTAGCTATGTCAATAATGTTCCAAACAATTTTTTCCTAATTGAGTCCTAAACATTTTGCATTTATGTTAATTGAGCTCATTTGGCCGGAAATCACCGAAATGGATTATTGTCGTCTTATGTGGCGCGTGCAGTTTTGACATGGATATAGTAATATTTTAATACTTCTCGAATGACTTATTTATTTTTATTTTTATTTTTTATTTTTTATTTTATTTTCTCTTTCGTTTTTTTTTTCCTTCCCTTCTTCTTCTTTCCAATTGTCGGACCTCGGCGAGGCAAAGGCGAGGGCCGTTCGCCATCGGGCAAGGCTCGCTCTCTCCGGATATGGCGAGGCCGACCATCGCCGGGCTGGTGAGGTCGACCTTGCCGGATCCTACAATGATGAGCCTCATCCTTCGTAGGCCCTAACCTTTGGTCGGTTGCATGGATCTAGCCACCAACTAGAGGAAGAAAAGGGGGGGGGTGGAAAGAACGAGAAAGAAAAAGAAAAACATAGGACAACCAACATCCAAGCCAGTGATTTTTTGTCGGATAAATTGAATTGGCACAAATACAAAAGATTAGGACTCAATTTGAAAAAAAAAGTTAAGATTGAATTGATATATTGCAATAGGTTTATGATTTTTTTGGTAATTTTTCAAGGGGATGATGGCGACGAGTGATTTCAGATTAAAAAAGATGCAAGTCCAAAATGAGTGAGTTTATGAGAAATCCCAAATCTCGGGAAAGTGTGTAGATGATACCAAACCGCGATGATGCGAGCCTGAGGGAAATCATCACACATGACCAACAACCCTAAAATCCCAAAATTCACTATCCAATGGCACAAGACCTCAAATGTCGAATACGGTAAAACAAGAAGGGAATGTTCCGAACCTCCACGATAGTCACAGAAACGCTTCTCCGCCAAGTACGAAGATTTAGGAACAAGGAAAGGGACCAAACTAGGTTGAAAAAAAGAAAAGGGCCTCCTAGAAATTTCTCGTGGCGTGGCAGGCAAGGAACAAAATGTATAAAAGCAAGATGAAGATTCGAAGAACAAACTGATCACACTCTACCAAGTCACAAGATTTTACTTATTTCATTCGATTCCTCGTTCCTTTTTTGGTTTTTCCATTTTGCCAAGCTCTCACTCTTGCGAGTATTTCTCGAAACTTGTGGCGTCGGGCTTCAGCTTCGAGCACCCGCAAGCTTAGTTTGCCTTTGTTTCTAAGCTGGAAATCCTTTGATCAATAATACGAGGACAATGTTTTTTCCGTATTTGTCGATCTCAAGTTTAGCCTTCATTGGGGAGTCTTCCTTGAGGAATTGGCAACCATTTGGCGAATTTTGGTATAAACACATCCAGTTGGATGAGAGCAAAGAGCCGACAACTGGGATGTGCTTTTACTTTTGAACGTGAATCTTGGGAGTAAGAAATGAGGTGGGAAGTGGACAAAATGAGTTGGCTAGGCTGCGTTTGACCGTCGGGATTTCTAGACATGATAAGATTCGATAAGATAGAATATGAAATCCATTGATTTTATTATATCATATTTATTGTTTGGTGGATCGCAATAATAAAGCCGGATATTTTCACATCCTATGTTATCTATTGTTTGGTACGAACGACACATCATTGTAAATGAACCTAAAAATTGCACAAGTGAAGAATTATAGGAATCTCTCATATACCTCTTGCCTACTTCATTTTTATTGCTCATTATTATTATTATTATTATTTTTCCTTTTATTTTTTTAATTATTGTATTTTGTTTATTTCTTTTTTCCCCTTCCATCATTCTCTAATAACGTTTTACTAAACTATATTAATATTCCTAAATTACTAAAATAGCTAAAATATGTAATAAATACAAATATAATATGTATAATTGAATTCATATTATGAGAAAGAAATTCAAATACATAAGTTAAAATGAGGAATAAATAATACTGAAATTTTATTTATTATATTTTTTTATTATTCTGATTTTTATATTAGAAATAATATTTTATTTAATTTTATTAATTTAAGAAAATTATTATTAAAAAAAAATAACTTACGCATTAGTATTAGGATGGCGCTATTTCCACTCCTTACATGGCTTAGACACTCTCTTTCACGAGTGTAATGATCATATTACCCCTCAACGTGGGCCCATTTGGGTTATTTATTTATTTATTTCTTGTTTTTCTTCCACTTTCCTTCTTCTTGTTCTCAATTGTGTTGAAGTGTATCACCGAGGCTTCTTCGCCTTCCTCCTTTGAGACCTCCATGCACACCAATAGAACAGCCTCTAAGAACCTCACGAGCTTGCTCTCTACCTCACCATTGCCTCCTCACAAACCCTTAGCACACTCCCTTAGACACTCCCTTGTTTCACAAGATGTAATGATCATATTACCCCTCGACGTGGGCCCATTTGGGTTATTTATTTATTTATTTCTTGTTTTTCTTCCACTTTCCTTCTTCTTGTTCTCAATTGTGTTGAAGTGTATCACCGAGGCTTCTTCGCCTTCCTCCTTTGAGACCTCCATGCACACCAATAGAACAGCCTCTAAGAACCTCACGAGCTTGCTCTCTACCTCACCATTGCCTCTCACAAACCCTTAGCACATCTAGCAAAACCACCCCTAAGTCGGTAGAGTTTCGACGGAAGATGATCAAAAAATGAGGGATAACTTGATCTCATCTATGCCTTTTTATTTTATCCCACTTTATCTTGTCCGAGATAGTCCAACGATAAATTTTATCACATCCTGAATTTTATCCCGACTACCAAACGCATGGTTACTTTTGGCAATGAAGAGGATTGGGTAGGCTATCCCATTAGGCTGCGTTTGGTCATTTGGATTTCTAGCTAGGATAAGCTTGGATAAGATAGGATTTTACCAAATCATATCCATTGTTTGGTGAATCACAAGTAATAAAGCCGGATATGATTATATCATGTCATGTCCATTATTTGATTTTTATACATATCAATGTAAATAAACTCGAAAATGCACAAATGGACACTATAGAAATCTCTTTATAATTCACTACCAACTCTAGTAAGAGAGAGAAAAATGATCACTCATATTTGCAATTAGGAAAAGTTTAGCCTCTCTCGCTACTTTCGTCAAATTTCAACATGAACCACAAAGCAACGGAGGAGAATGAGTTTTGACTCTCTTTCTTTGTTCATAGACTTTTAACGTGAACGGAAGTCTACAAAGGAGAAGAAGCTTTTACTCTTCTGTTTTCGTAGAATTTTGACGTGAACTAAAAAATTATATAGGAGTGGTGAAACTTTAACATGAACCGGAGATACATAGGAAAATGAGATGAAGGTTTCTTGGTTTATTTATTTTAGAAATTTCATTGGCCCACATCCTTTGAGAATTAGAAAGATCATTTCCAAGTTTGAATTTGTTCTCCTAAAATCTGGGTTCTTCTACTTCATTTTTATTTACTTATTTTTTTATTTTTATATATCTTTTTCATTATTTTTATTTCGTTACATCATTTCTTAATAAAAATTTTATTAAATAATAAACTATACAACGATACCTTCCGACCATATATATATATACACACACACACACACACACTACCATTCCTAAAATATGTAATGATATAGATATGAAGTGTGTGTGTGCGCGCTGCACGCATTCAAAATATATATTATAACGTAGAAAGAAACTAAAATTTACAAAAACATATAGGAATAAATAAATAAAATTATTTTTCACGTTTTATTTTCTTTTTAACATTAGAATTCAAATATGATTCATATTTAATTGTTATTTTAGTTTTTTAATGAGAAGTTTGTTATTTGAGAAAAAATAGGTTTTATACCATAAATAGAAGAAATCCTATTCACTTTTATCCCAACTCCCCCATGGGATAATTTTATGTAGGCGATGTTCCGCTTATATCCTACTTTATCCTATCCTAGGCAAAAGCCAAACATAGGATCGGATATAATTTATCTTATCTTGATTTTTATCCTAACTATCAAACGCAGCCTTAGAACATGGTTAGGTATAAGTCAGTCAGAGCTTCTTTGTATGGTGAAAGACTAGCCCAGGACCTTAGTTGGAAATTTCCAACTGCTGCACAAACGATTAATTGGCCAGAGCTCTTTAAACAAGTCAAGTCACAACAAAAAATTATAACTAACTCTCATTTGAGTTGCTTACCGATCATTTAATTATTTTTTATTTATTAGTATGTCTATTGATTTATCATATTTATTTGTCTTGCTTACCAAACTCTATTTTACGATTAAGTTACCCATAAATTTTGTGGTCCTCACTATTATTTGAGTTAGCTACCAATGTTCATTTGATTCTAGTCGACTTTTTTTACCTCCCACCAAAGTAATCAGCCTACTAGAAAAGTTGGTAAATGGAAAAATCAAATAAACATCGCTGACTAACTCAAGTGAGAGTTAGTAATTCGTAATTAGTTGACAACTTCATTGGAGAAAGGGTGAACAGTCACTCAAATTGAAGTTAGTCATTTCATATATGAGTTCAAAAATCTGAGGCATAATTAAGAAATATAAATAAAAGATGATAAAGATTAAAAGAATTTGTAATTAAAGAAATAAATTTGATATGTAACTCAAAGGAGAGTTGGTAACAACAAATTAATTGGTAACTAAGTCGGAGAAAAACTTGATAATCCCCTAAAGATGATAAGTTTAATTAATGTTGGTAATTTCTGAAAATAAACTTGGTAAATCAAAGGTATGGGAAATGCAAATAACAAATTCCAAAGAACAAGAAACGTTGGAAAATTTAAAAAAAAACACAAATAAATGTTGCATAGTAGCTTAAGTAAAGAATTTGTAACCCAATATGAAGTGGTAATTTAGTGAGACGAATGTTAGTGAGTGGCGCTAATTTAGGTTAGTAATCTCAAAGGGGAGTTGATGATTTCAAATAAAAGTTACCAAATCAAAGTTGTCAGCGAGTTATGTAAATAAAAGTTGGTAAGTTAATCTAAAAACTTGTAATTTGCAAACTATAAAAAAACTCGTTGGTAATTTCATAAGAATGTTGAAAATTTAACAAGTTTTCTAGAAGAAAATCACTAGTCAATTTATTTTATTTTTTTTGCCAACACTTATCAATACGAATAGAAATTTACCAGGAAAAGAGTTTGTATTCTTTTGCAGGAGATAATATGATTCTCTAGAAGAACATCTTCTTGTAATTTGTGAAAATTGATGGAGTGGGCCACTTCGTCTCAGATTTAAAATATAACTTGAGTCTTAATTCATATCGACGGCAGTTTAATTTTTATGAAACAAACCGAAAAGTTATTAAGTTGTGTCATTTTGAAACATTACTGAAAGGGCCTCACATCCGCTACGGAATGTTCGGTGTGAAACATTTGAGCTAGCCTTATCCCATCGAACCGAAATCGGCATCCTTCGACAAGTTTAGTGCTAACTATAGCGTCGGCAACCAATGTAGGCGCGGCATACATAAAGACACCCGATGGCGGTAATCTCCAAAGCCTTGGTAAATCAAAAAGGGAAAAATCAAGCAAGTAGGATGGGGATCCATTGTCTGAGATTGTTCTCTATCCTATGGTATCAGCGAGTCGTTGTCTGAATCACATGCTTTGTCTTAATTCAAAGAGCGAGAGCTTAACTCTAATCCCACCACTACAGGAACAGAGCTAGGGAAAGTCCGTACATTGTCTAACAAGCACCCGGGTTCTTTTCCCTTGTGTTTTGCTCTGCCCGAAGACCGAAACGGAGCACAAAAAGGAACAAGGATGAAGTAGGGAACGTGGGGCCGAGGGTTGTCCGGCATGCGCGGAACCAATTGGTGGCTCCGGCTTAGGCATGCTTGCTCGTGTCGCGTGTCCTTGTTCCACATGTCCCCTCGGAACCATGCACAGACCACCACTGAGAAAAAGTTCTCACGGCATGCATGCTGGAGCTCCCCTTCCCTCCGCTTTGGATTTGGACCTACGGGAACTTAACAGAGACATCACATGGCTTCCTCATCGATGGTAACTTAGCAGCAACTGCCGTTATGGGCTGGCTCAAAGGGAGAAGGGGGGAGGTCACAAGAGAACTGCAGACGACGAGCCCTTCCTGAGCCGAATTCGCGTCTGCCGAGTGAGTTGGAAGCGCTCCAACGGACGAGTTGAACGGCCATAAGTAACTGGAGATGGTTGCGTCCCGTGCCCCCTGTGTATTCTATGCTGTCCAAGACGAGTCGCGGCGAGCCCGGCCATCAGATGACCAGAGCAGTTCCGATACGAAATCGAGCTGATAGGGAGAAGGAAGGAAAAAAAAAAACCTCAATAGAACCCTTGAGTGGTCTCGAATTCCGGATAACTGTTTATACATATCCGACCGAGACTACTCTGGGTAAGCGTAGGTTCTTTTAATATCACGACAGGAAAATAATTTGAGAAAGCCACGGACTCATCATGCGTTATCGGAGTCTTTGGAGCAACATGGCATACATATGCCACATGACATTTAGACCGCAATGTCTCATGTCCTAATACATATCCGCAGCTAATGGTATGTGCTAGACCTAAATAGATAGAGTCTAGACAAACTTTCACCATGATTGTTGTTCTTTTGGCCTAGGATGACATGAATTGTCTCTGAATTTTGGCTCAATAAAAAATGTGATTCTTGACGTTTAATATGTTTAATGAGGTTACTAAACTTTAGTCCAATGTGTAGTGTAATCTATAAAATTTTAATTTGTTCGATATGGTTCTTAAATTTTAGCTCAATGTGCAATGTAATCCATAAACTCTTAATTTGTTCAAATGCGGTCCCTAAAATTTTTGTGTAATTTCAATTTATTCCAATGACTATATGAATATTATCAATATTAAACATTTTCCTATATTCCGATGATTAAATTGAACATTTACCAAAAGTTAATGAACCATATTGAACAAATTAAATATTTAGGGACTAAATTACATATTAGACTAAAGTTCATAAACCACGTTGAAGAAATTAAAAGTTCATGTACTATACGGTAATATTTAGCAAAATTCGGGACCATTTGCGTAATTATCCTGTTCGTCGACGATCACAGAGAACCGAGACTCGTTCACACCTGTCAGTAGGCCATATGAATGGGCTAAGCTAAGGTATGTTGGCCTTTGCGAAATTTCAAATGCTTAACAAGCAGTCGGGCCGGGGATGGCCCAAAGGTTATTAGGCTTCAATAGATCATGCCCATCAAGCCCAAGTCCTGCCACGAGAATGACGTATTGGAGTTGGAGCAAAAGTTGAATCGGCCGATGAGATCCACACGGTCCTAACTCCTAACTTTCTCAACCTTAGTCAGACCGTCAGAGCCGATGAGATCCACATGGGATCCGTCAACGATCCATGCGCAATGTAATATGTATTAGGCTCATTGAACGAGTTTTCTTAGATTGATTTTTTCAGACACTTTGGACTAATATGTTACTGCAAACTGATAATGGTCCAGGATCTTTGGCTGGTGTTAGAATAGCAACTTCCCCCACTCAAACCAAATTTGAACAGATGGTTTCTCGGCTGAGATGAAGTAGCTTTTCATTTTATTTTTTTTTTTGATAAATACAATGTCGATTGATCACGTGGATCAGAGTCCACATGATTAGAAATGCAAATTTCCGACAAGACAGGGCACGAGTTGAACATGAAGAGAGTAGTGTTTTTTTTTTTTTTTTTGGGTCAGAAACATGACATGTAGTTAAACGGATCGAACCTATGTTAAATGGTGTTCATGCCATAATCGTGTCAACCGCTTTGACACGATTAATAAAACGGGTCGAGTTCCGAGCGTATCTCATATGCTCGTTTAACGAAATGGGCCACGACATCTTGATTAACGACATGTTTTACTTAATATGAATTAGCTCCATTTTTCTTGGTTAAACATTGTTACTGGGGTAAGATTCGGACAACGTGAATGTAATCTTAGCATTTGACTGAAAAGACTTGGATTTGATTATTACAAGGTTAAGGTCTCAAGCCCTAAGCGTAGAAAGTGGTGGCATTAGCGAAGTTTTAACTTACAAGACATCGAGACAAATGAGGTAAAATTAATAAATTGAGCATTCGATTTTCAATCGAAGTGGGAAAAGGATTGCAATGAACTTCTGCCCTATCTTCTCCTTTGAAAAGGGGTGAAAAAAAACGCAAATGGCATCGAATGAATCCCTTTTACAGGGAGGAAAAACTACGTCCGATGAAGCGATGGAGAAGAGACGAGAGATCAAAGTGGGCGATCAAGCTTTCACACCCATTCGGTAAAACATCAAAAACTTCCTATAAACCCTAATTACCACCGCCCATCTTCTGCATCAACCCGTTTTTATTGACAGAAGAAGAAACTTAACCAGACGCAGCAGCTACGTTCCATCACATATTCACATTCACAGCTTCCCCCTACCAAAAAGATCAAAAAGCCCAAAATTACATTACACTTCTTTCTCTTTTTTGGCCCCGTCCTTCCTACCTCAAGCAGCAGCTACCTTCTTAGCCCTCTTCGCAGCAGGAGACTTGATGGACCTGGGCTGCTTCGGCTTCGCAGCCGTCGCCTTCTTCACCGGCTTCTTCGGCGCCTTCTTCACTGGCTTGGTCGCCTCCGACTTCCTTGTCCGCTTGGCCCTCGGAACAGGAGCCATCTCCTTCGGCTTCTTGGCGGCCGCCTCCGTCTTCTTCGCAGGCTTCGACGAGGGCTTGGCGCTCTCCTTCTTGCCCGCCTCGGAAAGCTTGTACGAGGCCTTGACCTTGATCAGCTTCCCCTTGGAGGCAGAGTTCTTCAGCTGGAGCGCTAGCATCTTCCTGAAGTTGGAGGGAAGCACGGCCTTGTGCTTGTCCTCCATGTACTTGGCGATCGCGTACGGGCTCGACCCGCTCTTCTCGTCCAGCGCCAGGATCGCCTCCTTGATCATCTGTTCAAAATAAACACCAGCATCCGTCACATCACGTCCACAGCACCGGCCAATCGAACGTTCTGAAGATACAAGTCGATAAACCGTGCGAAGCTAAGATCGATCAAAAATCAATACCTGGAAGTAGGGAGGATGCGAGGCGGTCTTCGGCGGCCTCGGCTTCTTCTCTCTCGGAGCCCGAGGCTTCCTCTCCTTCATCGGCTTCTTCGCTTCCTCCTCCTGCTCCACCTCCTTCGGCTTCTCCTCCTCCGTGGCCGTCGCCGGCGCCGGAGGCTCCGCCGGCGGCTGCTCGACGGCTGGAGCTTCGCCTTCTGCGGTGGTCGACATGGACTCTCAAGTAGTAGCGGTAGCAACGCTAGAAACTTCGAAAAGGTTTTTGTTTGTGCAAAGAAACACGATGACGACACTCGAAATGGCCTTCACGCTATTTATACCGAAGGAAGGATCTCTGACGAAAACTAATGTGGAGTCTGATTGGTCCGTCGCGGCTGCCCGAGGATCGCCAGGTGGGAGGAGGAGATATCTGGGCGGAACACGTGGTGCAGGATCGGACCGTCGCTCCCGGGCTCTCGCCCTGACGGGAATTTTCGAGCGTTTCGTGGGGGTGGGGATGGGGATTGCGGAAAAATGCGTGGATAGGATTTTTTTGGCCGTGGGCATGGGAGATTGGTCTCTTTGTGAAGGAGAGAGGGATGTTGTGTTTTCTTGCTGGCTTTGGGGCCAAATTCGATTGCTTCTGCTTCGATTCTTGGGATGAAATTCACATGGGATTGAAGCCGAGAAAGTGTACGTTTCAATGTGATTTGAATGATCGGAAATGGGTGGGGTTTGGGTCCTGCGTGAAGGTGTGAAATGAGAAAGGTTGCTTCCGCCGCGTTTTCTTTTTCCTTCGTGCCTTTGTTCGTCGTAAAAGTTACGTCAGACTCTAACAAAAATCTACTTGTAAGTATACCGATATGCAAATACCCAATGAAGATAAATACATCCCCGTAATAATTGAAGCTTCCTTGTACTTTCTCATTGAAATAAAAAATGACATGATCGATCTCCGAACTTTGGCCTAAAATACGATGTCACTCGTGAACTTTTAACTTATTCAACGCGATCCTCAAACTTTTACCCAATGAATTAGATTATCCACCTATGATATCCAACTCTAAATTAGACTAAAATAATCGTTGCAATTTTTTTTAAGTTCAATTTGAAAAAAAATAATTGTCCACGTTATTCGATGACTTTGATTATTATATCCTAATTTTAGTTGACTATTATATGTAGATTATTCATGTGTGACGTTATTAATTGTCCAACGTCCAAACTTTATCAGGTTGGAAGCCAAATCAGCAAATTGCAATAAGGAACATCTTCATAACTAACGAGTCAGTCGTGATGCAATCCTATCCCATCTCAAGTGGGTATTTTCAATTTTGGGCTTTCATCTAATTTGCGAAAGTCCAAAAGTTTCAGTCCAATCTTTCTATAATTGAGAATGAATATATTTTTCCCAAAAACATAAGTAAACTCAACTGCTAGCAAAGCGACACATTTAATTCAATTAATTACAAGCAATTCTTTTTGGACAATTACCAAAAAAGTTTAAACCTATTGCAATTATACCAATTCGATCATCAATCTCTTATTTTTGCTAATTGAATCCTAAACCTTTTGTTTTTGTACCAATTCTAGCCGAAAATCATTAATGTTGCACAATCAATGCTGATGTGTTTCTACCAGCATTGACCTTGACATTCTTTAGTAGTATTTTATTATTTTTTCCTTTTTCTTCTCTTTTTTTTTCATCTCTTCCTTCTTTCTTCCTCCAGCCAATCACCTAGCCAACCAGCTAAAGGTGAGGGCTACCAAGGTTGACTTTGCGGACCTCTAGCGGAGCTCGCTCGCCTACGACTAGTGAGGACAAGCATCGCCCGACCATGGTGGCGAGGCCGACCTTGCCTGAAGATGGCAATGCTTGCTCTTGTTGATGGTCGGTGGGAGCAAGCTTTGCCAAAGGCCCAACTTGCCATCCCTTGCCTCTTGCTGGTCGATGAGGTCCGACGATCAACTAAAGCAAGGAGGGAAAGAAAAAAAAAGGGCAATAGGAAAAAAGAAGAAGAAAGAAATGAAATTTCCATAAATATTGAAATATTATTTAAAATTATCCACGTTAACATAGGCCGGGCTAAGTTAGGAATTTTAGTCAAAATTGACCGAATGGATTGAATTGACATAAATATAACAATTTATTACTTAATTGGCAAAAAAATAATCGATAATTGCAAACACACTCTTATGGGCATGATAATGCGCATTGAGAATGATTATTTTGGTCCTTAATCGGTGACTGGTGTTGAAAATGTGTATGAAGTTCAATTATTATATAAAAGGAAACACTAATGAATTGAAAGATACATTGAAAAAGGAAAACGAGTACATACTTTTTGAATGGTGCAAGTGCTTAGATGGTGCCTCGCGATTAATTCTTAACTTTTTCTTATTATTTTGTGAAGGGTAGTTTTGGAAGGAATATAAAGTGAGACCAAATAATATTTTAGTTTGGTATATAAAAGATATGCATACTTTGATTATTTTCGGGTTTAAAAGAACAAAATTGACTGGCATAAATATTTAAGGAATTTACACTTCAAATTCGATAAATCACAATGAATGCACCTAACCCTTTTTGTTTTGTTGCCGTCTGTTATGTCATAGAAAGTCTACATATTTAATCAATTATCGTTATTCTTCCAAAACTACATATGGCTTGTCCGGTACGTGAAACTCAACAGAGTTTAAAGAATATCTGCTATACAACTAGACCTTATAAAGGTATTCTGCTCAAATTAAGTGCTGGTTTTCCGACCAAACCAAACTAGATCACAAGGACATAAGCAATAACCAAGCATCTGCGAAAACCAATTTAATTAAGACACGCTTTGAAACCGCAGGCCAGATTTTACTTTTGTTAAGACAATTTTGTAATTTGACAACAGCACGACTTTGTGAAAATATGCAATAGATCTACGCATAAGCAAGCATCAAGATGGCAAGAACACGAAACTCCATCGCTCAACAAGTTGCATTACGAATTCGCCTTATTTTGGACAAAAAGAGTGGAAACGACAGACCGGACATTTATAAAGGGGGTTTTTTTGTTTAAGTCGCAATATAAATAGAGGAAACTCTTATCCATGCAAATTTGAACTTCTTATCAAAATTTAAGAACACTAAAAACATGATCCTTATCCTAATCTATCCAACAGGAGTTCACGTATAACGCCCACAGACTCAGACATGTCTGAAACGCATGCGGTGAAAGCGACACCAAAAGTCCGCTCCCTACAGTGAGCTTCTTTCTTCACTATTAAACTGTGCTCAATGGAAAATTCTCTCACTACTATGCATGTCGAGGGTCCACAAGACCTCACTAGATATAGTCAGCTAACCAAATACATTTATTCACGATAACCAAGTAGTCAGCTAGCACTAACCCCAAATATGATAAAACAAGTTAACTTCAGGAAAAAAGAGAGAAGAATTCCTGTACAAGCGATGCGCCGATTTACAAAATTGAATCACATAATAATGCGACGTCAGCTTGCAAACAAAACCGTAATATACTTTAGGATTATCCTTATCAGGTTTCACTCCAACTAGTGTACACAATAGTTAATGGAAAACACTAGGCATACTAAAAGTCTCTTACTAGTATAAAATAACAGTAGATGCCTGCCGATGATACAGCTAAGACATCTTTCCAGATAACTGTCTAAAAAATGAGACAACAGCATGTATGGACATAGCTAAAAGAAAGAATGTATGAAAACCAATAATTCAACATGGCTCAGCAGCTTGCGGTTATCAGTCTCACTACAGTTCACTTGCCAAGAAATTACAACTTAACCAGGTATAGATAACGGAAAAGTAAATGATCCAGATCTAGAAGCATAAAGCTATAAGGTACCCCTAACATATTACAGTTGACAAAACGTCATAGCGGATGCACATAAAATAGAAACAGATGAAAATCACTAGTCTCGAAGCAACTACGGTTCCATAAGTGAACTGCGTCTTATTCTTTTAGAAACATCCTTTTTCCATAAATGATCAAGGCAGTTAAAAACACAGATTCTTGAACAGATCTTTAGAAGAAAAAAGAAAAAGCTTCTGGACGAATAAGACGTAGATTTCAAATGATACATGAGCAAACCATTTAAAAAGGAAAGAGAGGCCATCAAAATATTAGCAACTTCAATGCAGAAAGAACAAAAACTCTGCCTACAGTATATGAAGAAAGACGAACGGCAAAGGTTGGGAAGACCAATTAAACTGTAATGCTAACCGAAGATCCCAAAATCGCCTCAGTAAATGGAAAATGTGAATGCCTAAAGTCACCTCAATAATGTTCACCA
The DNA here is from genome assembly GCA_021437795.1 of Rhodamnia rubescens. Taxonomy (NCBI): domain Eukaryota; kingdom Viridiplantae; phylum Streptophyta; class Magnoliopsida; order Myrtales; family Myrtaceae; genus Rhodamnia; species Rhodamnia rubescens. The sequence continues at coordinate 7,009,771 of JAILYA010000007.1, forward strand.
AATATTTAAGTTTCCCAAACCCACTTACAACAGATATTCCACCATGAACCAAAGATTATGAGACCCCACATTACACCAAGTACTCTGAGAACTCTTTCTATTTCTCCCTAATGTGCCTTACCACAATGCCCATGAGGTACATATATGGTAAGTCTAGTTAGAGCATACTAAACAATAAGGGAGAAACTACAGGTGCAGTTGTCCTCAAAAGTCACCAAGTCAACACTCCTACGGCCTAACTATCCACAGTGATTATTCACATCAAAATCATGATGATCACAAACACGAGCATTCTTAAAGCCAGCACAAACACTTCTATCCTATAGGAAAACCCAAACTCAAACTAGTTCCACATTATCACCATTCACATCATAATGAGCATGTCAAATCTCTTGTGTAAAGGACTTTGTCATCGATAAACCAATGATAGTCAACTTCAAAGTTTGCAGAGTCATTACAAGTGACCTCCGAATCATATTATTCCCTACAGATGAACAATCACACATGAAAGAACTTTAAACTTGCAAATTCATGGCATTTGATACCCCACTGTCAACGTAATGCTTAGAAGTCTCTCCAAATTCTTTATGCCCTTATTTCTTCCCAATTCCCACATTGAATGGGTGAGACAAGGTTTTCTAAAAATCTCCAACTACTCTAAATCCCAATGCATAAGCCATAGCGCATGACTGACTTTCATAGCTCCTAAAATCCAAGGCACCCGAGCAGACTTTTCCATCTACTGAAATATCTTCTCATGAAAGATACACTAAGTACAGTAAATACGTAACATACAGAAGTAAATGGAATAACAGACCACTGAATCATATTACTGTTCTGCTTATAGAGAACATCCATGAACCAAAATCAATGGGCTCAGGAATCTGCATCCACCTAAAACACTCAGCAATTAACCATGTCAAATGGCAAACGATTCAGAAACCATAAGAAGTTCGGATACATTAGTTGACATGATTCTGAGCTATAAACCGAAAACTTAACCAACTAATGTTTGGAGCACCATTGCCTATGGAGTATATTACCAAAATTTCTGCTTTAACCTGCACATCTTTAATGGAGGCAACAACTTGATCCCCTGAAGCTGATGGAGGAAGTCACCTCAAGCAAGAAATCCTTGCTGTATTCACTCATAATAGCTGCCGATTGCACACAATTCAAATCCCAATTGAGCTCTCTTAAAAGCAGCTAATATTGTCTCTAGATGAGTCTCCACCAAAATCATTAACTATAAAATCAGCTCCCCATCAATTAAACTGAACTCCCAAAACTTCGGACTGCCAATAAATTCACTTGATTTATTTCATTAAACCAAGACATTAAAGCTGTACATGATATCCATGAAGCATAGTACAACATCTGCACTTCAAGTGGTAGAAGACCTCGAACTCCTCATATGTAGTGCAAATGCAGGATGCACTTCTACTTTCACACAAAAAGATATCACTTATTTGGTCCCATCCTCAAGCCACCTTATCTAAAGACTCTAAAGTCTTAACATAACCTAACAACTATAGGGAATCCCTGATGAAATGCAGATATATATGAAAAGATGTTAGATAGAAGATGTGATGTAAAAGACTAAAGAAATATATCCTATAGGAGAAAGGTAATCAAACTTAGATGTTCTTGCAACAGGGAACCTTTCTCCATTACCATGGAAGCATTTCCTGCATTTCCAAACTTACCTGAAAACAATAAAGCGAACGCTTCAATAACCAAATTGGCATAATTCACATTCAGATACAAGAAAATGGCATATGAACAAAATGGGTTACCTTGGAACTTGAATCTAATAGTAGTAGCCACCTTCATAAGAGCGATCATCCCCATAATGAGATGGATATGGACCTCGACCATACTGCTGCATTTCCTAGATGTCAGCATAGCATATTATAGACAGACTAATATTAAGTCGGGAAGCTACAGTTTTGCTTACATCAGAACCATAATAATCATGTGGATAGGGCCCACTTCCAACTCCAAAAGCATCTGAAGCAGGAAACCAGATAAGCCAGCAAGTGATGAGAATAAAAAAAAGCAGTATATCAGTGAGAATCAGAAGATTCTGATGCTGCTAGCAGGAAACATACCACGATAAACACTTCCATGTAATGGTAATGAAGAATCCGTATAATCAAAACGAGGACGTACTCTACTTGGCTCCATGTAATCAGCATTTTGATCCTGAAAACGCAAGAAAGAAAAAAAAAGTTGGATACAAAAGAACTCAGAGAAAGATGATACTTACAGTAGAAGACATCAGATAAACATGATATATAACAGAAGAAGAGTTAATAAAGAGAAAAAAGGGGAACAACAGTGGAGATACTTACTGTCATAGGAAAGGGACGCTTCAAACCATGGGCACCACTATCATAGAAGTAGTGGTCATCAAACTGCCTGCCCTCAAAATGTGCGTTGTATTGCTCTTCAGGAGAGTAAGGTAACCACGTAGAAGGCAGATGCATGCCAGGGCCTCTGTCGGGATAACCACGCCATGATCTATCGATAGGTGGTCTCGAAGACGTGCCTACAGGGACATGACGACCAGACATGTAATGACCACCCCGTGATATGCCCCTTCTTCCCCCTGCATTAACTCAGGACATCAAACCAACAACACTAGCTGCATAGAAGTTACTAAGAGAAGAAAGCCAAATCAACAACCTCCTCCAGAAGATTGCCTCCTGTGAAAATTGGGGTATGGATTATCAAACTCGTGGTCATAGCTAAAACGCAATCTGCTGCTTTGACCACGTCCACGTTGATGGAAATTCCAGCTATGGTAATTCCCTCTGTTGTATGAATGTCCTCCCCCACCCAAATCCCCTTCCTATTAATAAAATAGCCCAAGTAAGCTGGAGATGGGATGAAAAAAAAAAAAACTATGAAGCAGCAAATTTCAGAAAATACCATGTCTTGGAACAGTGCTAACGCTACCGCGGCTAATTCGAAATCCACCAGACATTCCACCCTTCACTGCCTGAGTTTTAGGCATTGGATTGGAAAGCCTTGCTCTAACTTTAACCTACAATCTCCATATAAACAACATTAGCACAATTCCACTCAAGCGATTGTTCAAAGAGTAGCTGATTTGTGTTCATTCTGCATCTTTATTGTTGTAACCAATCAACATGGAGGACAGAGGCAGTAAATAAGAGACAGAACTTAAGGAAATTAATCAACAGAGTTTGAAGACCACCTATCTTAATGTCCGGAGGGGAAAAACGGTTCACAATTTTATTAAAATCTCTTCATTTCATGTAAATATATCTCTTCCACATATTCAGCAACAAAAAAAAAAGTACCAAAAGGCAGAAAATAATAAGCACGAGGGAGTACCTTTGTGTTACCATTACCTAACTCTGAAGTATTAATTCCATCAACACAAGCAACAGCTGCCTCATGGCTAGAAAAATCAACAAACCCAAAATCTTTCCTCTTAGCAGTCGACATGTTTCGAGCAAGGACCACACGTACAATCTCTCCAAAAGTTTTAAATTGCTCTCTTACACACTCCTCATCCCAATAAGGAGGAAGCCCATCAATGAAGACCGATTTCACTTGAGCCATGATTTCCGGGTCAGGGTCACGTAGTGGTTCGCCAAAAGCAACTTTAGCTGTTCTCTCTGAATGACCAAAAACAACATCAGGCTTTTGAAGCCTCTTATATGCTAGCATTGCATCAGTGTGGCAAGAAAACTCAAGAAATGCAAAACCACGACTCAACCCTTCACGTTGAGCATCTGGAACAAGAGTTATGCTCTCTACCCCTTCAACACCATATTCCTTCAACTTTTGTTTTATCTGCCATCACAAAACAAATGAACAACCAGAGGCTGAACTTAAGTAACAGCTATTGCGAACATTTCAACACTTACAGCTTCCTTTGTCCATGTGTTGCAGATATTTCCTAGGAACAATATGTCATTGTCCTCACTGGGTGCAGTGCCGCATCTCTTTCCACGAATCTACAAGTGACAACAAGTGAAAGGCATCCTAAGTTCCTTTCATTCCTATAACTGATCAAAATAGTTTTTGGACAATAATGTGTAGAAAGCCTACTTGCACTGGTAAATAAATCAAGATAAAATAGTATTAACAGTCTCTTACAACAGGATTCTTCATCTCTCCCAGGGCCCGCTTTGCATGCTCCTTGTTTGCAAACTTAACAAAGGCATATCCCTTGTTCTTATTGGTTGAAAACTCTTTATGCAACCTGATCTCGACTATCTCACCAATCCTCTCAAACACCCTCCTCACATCCTCTTCTACAGCATCACGGTCGAGACCACCAACAAAAATTTCATGCTCTTTCTTAATCTTTTGTTCCTTTGCAATAGCTGATAGTTCCTTATGCTCCTCTTCTAAAGTGTCTGCTTCTTCAGCAGGTTCATCTCCATCATCCTCACCAATGTCTTCCTCTCCAGGTTCTCCAAAGTCCAATCGATCACCATACTCCTCCATTCCCTCATCATCGTCCCCGTAGTCATCATTTCTAGTCTGAAAACAATCTCCTTGAAACTTCTCCTGGACATTCTCTTTCATATTTTGGGATATCTCTACACTCCCTGCATTAGTCCCGATCAGTAAATCTCTTTTTTCAATAACTTCCTCTCCCTGCTTCACTTCACAGATTTCACGATCATCTGATGGCTTTGAAGTCACTTCAGCATTTATCTCTTCCTTAAGAGATTCCTCACCAACTGGAGGAGGAGCTATTTCAACTTCCACTTGCATTTGTTCTCTTTCATGAAATACTGCAAAATTGGCAAGTGGAGATTTTACATTATCCACCAGATGCCCACCATCTTCAATAGCAGCTTTTTCCACTTGTACAAGAGCCTGTTCCTTGTCCATTGGTTTAATGACATCTTCAACGGGTTCAACGATTGCCAAATCAGTTTTTTCCTCTCCTAAAGGCTCTTCAACACACTTAGGCGCACATTCAACTTTTGAGTTATCATCTTCCCTGTGGGCATCAGCTAATACCACCATCTCCTCAAAAGTCTCCTCTACAGGAACTTCGACAGATTCAAGCGACTTCGGCATCTGCGAGGATAAAGGTTTGGTTGAAGCAGGAGACTTAGTGCGTCCTGCTGTTTTCCTCCCTGTTGACTTCGGAGTTGTCCTAACTTTTGTCACTGGTGTCAATTCAGCAGCAGCATCGGCAGATGCTTCTACTTCTTCAGCTGAAACAAAGTTTTGAAAACCAAAGATAATAACATTCACGTGAGCCAACGTGCAATCAAACAATTAAACGCATAAAGAGAGAAATGTGTTATGCACGGCAATGGCGACACACATTTTACTCTCGCTTGAAAACCTGGAAATTATATACGCAAAGACAACCTTTGCTTCATTGCTATTGCACGCTTCATGCAGCTTAGCAAGCATAAGAGACAGATTACCAGATTACTTATCCTTACTGAAACGTCCAGAACCTTTGATGCGAGATAGCACATGCCAAACACAACGATATATGCAAACAGCCAGAGGCCAACGAAATGAAACAAATGAACTTCCAGCACAATTCATCGAAGTAGCAGCTGAGATAGTTCCCGACAACAGTCTCCAACATCGTCCACGTAACTCTAGCAGCTAAGCCAAACTAATCCCTAATCATCGGAAAAGCCACAAGCAATTACCATCATCAAAGGGTAAAATATACCTTGCGAAGGTTCGGCTGTAGGATCCGCATTCTCATTCCTCGCTTGCCTCGCCCGCGTGGCGGAGACACGCTTCGTCTCGCCGACCTGGGGCGTCGCCGAGCCCGCCGCTGCGTCGTTCGGGTCAGAGCTCGGACCCGGACCCGGGCCGGCCTTAGCGGGCGATTTTCTTGGCCGTAGCGTCCTTTTAGGGGCGGCCGGCTTGGTCGCGTCGGCGTTTCTCGTCCTCATGGCGAGGGACGCGAGAAGACGAAACCGAATTAGGTCGAGACTGAGAGTGAGGAGTTGAAGGTGCTGCCTGCTATGGCGATTTGGTTGATACGCGCGACCAATGATGACGCCGCTCGGGAGCCCGGCGGTTTATCCACGAGCAGAAGTTGCCCACCACGACGCCGTTCCGGGCAGTACCTCTCAGGGTCATGCATGATTTTTTTTGTTTTTTATGGGCCCTTTTTATGACTCGTGATTTCCGTTGTTTCGATTAAGGCAAAATTCCAAAAAAGACCCAAAAAATTATCAAATAAAGATTTAAAGTATATCTTATTTCATATAAGAGCCTAAAATACTTTTTGTATTTCAAAGAAGGGCATCAGTAAAGGTATTTTCACTTTTTACATTTTCTAATTTTTCTTTTTTTTTTCGTTTTCGTTTTGCTTTTTTTACTCTTCCCCTTGCTTGGCGGCCTCGAGGGCTTGTCTCACCCAGCCCAGGCGAAGGCCAACATCAAGGGACCCTTACCTAGGCGGGCGAGGGCTTAGCTCGCCGGATCGTGCGAGGGCGGCCCTCGCCCTCGCGTGGTGCCGGCATTCGAAATTGCTAGCTCGACAGAGGCCATTAACATGATTTTCAATAAATTGATTCGCTGACCTTCGCATCTTTTTCGGGTCATTTTTTGTGTCTTTCTTGTTTCCCTTTCCTCTCCTTTTCGATTTGTATTTTTCTTTGAGATTGTTGATTTGCTTCTGGCGCTACATTGCTTCGTTGCCTTTCTCTTTGAGTTGTGTGTTCTGGGCAATAGGGAGATTTTCATGTTTTTCTTCTTTCAGAGCCCAGGTGAGGGCAAGGGTTGAGGTCACCGGGGTTGAGCAACGATCACCCTCGCTTGGGCTAGGTAGGCGCGAGCAATCCTCGTCCAAGGCTGACGACCGCTGTTGGTGACTGGCGATGGCCTAGGGAGGGAAGGGGGAAAAACGTAAAAAAGGAAAGAAAAGAAAAATAGAAAAAAAGGGGAAAAAGAATTGAAAAGACAATGACCAAAATAACCTTGGTCAGGCCTTTCAAGTTTTTTTTTTAAATAATGTTCACTTTATACTATTTTTTAAGAAAATGAGAGACTTGAAGTCTTTTTTTTTTTAAATTTTTCCTTTAATTAATGAAGAAAATAGCAAATCAAAATGCGTGTGGGCTCTAACCCAAAAAATAATAATAATAATAAGTATGGTCACGTAGAATCTGCTCCACTTATTTCACGAAGAATGAGTAATTTATAAAATAATTTTGCAAAAAATAATCACTTATACCTTTTACAAAAATAATAAGAACGAAAATTATTTTCATAATCCAATGAAAATATTTAGACATAAATTATTGACGATAACGAAAATATCATTGATTGACTAATTATTTTTAGTTATACAAGTGATTATTCTAAAAAAATATTTGTCAAATTATTTATTTTTTGCGAAATAAATGCAATTTAAGTGAAAATTCATTTTTTTAGTTTTTATATTTCATCTCATCTGACACGTGTCAAATTATTTTTGGGAACGAGTTAAAACGCGCGTCAGTTCTTCGATTTGTTTGTTTTGGTCGGAAGTCACTTCTTCGATTGACGTGGTGCTTTCGCAGGCATTGAATGTTTTCTCGACTCCTCTATATGAAGGTGCTTGGATCCAACCACTGATTTATTCCCTCTGGCTGTCTTTTCGTCCTTCTCCTCTTCTTGAAATCCTTAAATCTAAAACCTAACAGAAAAAATCTATCCGACCGTAATGGGTTGCAATCGTCACGGCGGCGATAAAAACAGAGCTGGCCCGTCGCTGCCATTGTAGTTCGCCGCTCGTAGGCTACTAATTTGCAATCGTAGCTATCTCGGATTACCAATTACGGCCATCTCATGTGTCATTCGCATGGATGAGAAATATTCAATGTCTAGTAGGACGACACTGGTATTGCTCTCTCTGCTGACTTTTTTTTTCCTTGGCAAGAACAGAGCCGGGCCGTCGTTGCCGCCATCACAATTTGCCGCTCTTGAGCTATTATTCGCGATTGTAGTTATCTCCTGGCCACCGTTTACGGCCATCTCGTGTCTTTGTTCGCATGGATTACAAGTATTCAATATCTAGCAGGACGACACTTGTATTGTCCTCCTTACGATTTTTTTTTCCCTGGATAAAGAAAGAGCCGGCCCGTCGTTGCCATTGCAATTTGCCCCTCATGGGCTACTATTTTACGACTGTAGCCATCTCGAGTCACCGCTTGAGACCATCCCACATGCCGTTTGCATGGATTGCGAATATCCAATGTCTAGCAGCACGACGCTCGTCTTGCTCCCCCGGCGATTCGAGTTTGCGTCGGCCGGGGTAGCCGTACATTTACGTCTCTAATTAAAAAAAAAAAATTGGTAGCCATTTCATCATCACCTAGCCACGGGAGCAAAACCCTAGCCATAGCCGGAGAACGGTCAAAAGGAAGGGAAAATCTTAGCTGTCCCTCGCCTCCCTCCAAAACAAGGCCAGCGTCATCCAAATCATTAACCTCATCAGCAACAGTAGGAAATCCACTCAGACAACCGCAACGAAGGCAAGCTCTTGATTATCCTTCCTCTTCTTCTCGCCAACGGACGCGTCGCTTCTTCATCTTCCCAAAACAAGCACCGTCCTCATTCACTCTCTCTCCCCCTCCCCCTCTCGCTAGGGTTCCGCGGCGGTTTCGTATATAAAGCCAGCTTCATGAATCAGTCCGACCTGCTTCGCATTCGGAATCGCCGCCGGCAGAGAACGAGGAGCGGAGTGACTAGCAGCACTGGAGATCGTCCGCTCGGTGACTCGCGAGTCGTCGAGAAGACATGAAGAGCAGCAGGACCAAGAGTTCGAAGCGCGTGTCGTGGGCTTCGGGTGATAAGCTTTGTCAGGTACTGCGATGGGGTTAACACATTTTCCGTTGGCGAAGAATCAATTGAGTTCGATTTTGAGGAAGGAGGACAAAAAGAATTGAGATGTTGATTTCCTTATGCTTGAAGAGAGTTCTTTTTTCGGCATTTTAGAGAAGTGCGTGTCGAAAGTGATTGGTTAGTTTGAGACAGTAAATTGCTGCGTGCGTTCAAGGCAGCATTCCAAAGTCTCTGCTTGATGGACGGTAAAAGGCATTCGCTTTTAGTTAGTTGATTGATGATTTGAATTCCACTCTGTTCAATTTCAAGCTTTTTGAAAAGATTACCTTGCTTGTGCTTGGGTAAATTGTGGCAGATTTTTGCTGTCCTCTGTTGAACTATTTTTCCGGTTAGTAGCCGATATTTTCATCGGTACGATGATCGCGTTGTTAATTTTCCATGTTCGACAATCTAAGACTTCACTTTAAACGAGCTTAAAGCTACGATATGATATGGATCTCGACTCAAGTGGAATGTACTTATAAAAGACTATTCCGGAACGACTTGCCAGCTTTGTAGGTTTAGTGTGGTTATGTGCAAATTAAATCTCATAGGAACAGACAAGTGAGAATTCTAATAAGCATACGGAGTGACCTATGAGCGAGAAACATATTTCCCGAGAGATGGAGTTTGTATATTACTTATGTGTATAAAATCAACATTTTGGAAAGAATAAATTGAGCTATATTTAGAGCTCCAGTTGGCATTCAATTGCTATCCTTTTATGTGGGATGTCTTTAACAAATTTGCAAAGGGGGATCGGATTTACAGTTGTTTTGGGGCACCACGGGTTATTCATGGAGAGAGCACCACGGGTTATTCATGGAGAGATTACTCCATAGAGTATAATGAAATATGGAAACTTATTCCTTGTTCTGATTGTGTTATTACCAATTACAAAGACTAAATACTCTGTGAAAGAGAAAGTCTGCCAGAATGTCAAAAATAAGTGCTGAAATCTGCATAGGAGAGGTTTTACAAGCTGTTTACAGGCTTCAGGTGCAGGTAAAGGATCTCCCAATCTTGTTAGTTACTTTCTGAATTGTATCACATAAGAAAGCTGATTGCAGCTATCCCCAGACAATTGCTTGACTTAGATGAAGCTGCAGTGGTGTAATTTCTTAGTCTAGACAAAGACTTCAGATTGTAAATTCATGTTGAGGACATATTTTTGTGTTACAAACCTTAAGCTTCTCTAAACAGTGTTACTCGAAGACTTGCATATGCTTGGTCATTCAATGCAATGTCCATTATCTTGATTTAACATTTTGGGGGAACTAATCATTTTCTCTGATTTTGTGTGCCTTATATGCACCGACCGAGCATTTTCTGTGTTATTTATTGAAAGATTCAGTCGTTACAACCAATACACAGGCGGCTTGTGAATTTTTCTCCTCCAGGCCTTTTTTTGATAACATTCCCTAATTTAATCCAGTGGGTCAACTTGTTCTGCTAGTAACAAATATATATGGGTTGACAAAAATAAGCTTTCTTGATGATCTAGATTTTGGAATAGAACTTTGCCATCCCATATTAAACTGCTGTGTCTTCTGGAGTGGCTTTGACTTCTTGGCATGGCAGTCGGTATAATTGTCAACTGGAATCACTTGCTTGAATGGTTAAATGAAGTACATAAACAGGTTAATGAGCTAAACTTTAGTATGATTGACACACATTGTAATCCATGGTCAATATCAAGTCATATTGTTCTCCCTGATCTTTTGTTAGTCTGGGGGCCTTGACTGGAAAACTGCCTTTCATGTATAAATCTCTCACGAGTATTTTTTTCCATATTATTGACGACTAGCAATGATGGGGTCACAAATCGACTTCTGGACATGAAAGTAATAGGACAATGTATATGTATATTCTTTTGTGTACAACTCTAATACAGGTAGGTCTGTAAATAACAATTAAGTGAAAAGACTTGAGGATTCTCTGCTCTGTTCCTTGCATGTTCAATGATGTAGTTTTTAAAGGGTTCTTCAGGATTATTATCCATAGTTTAGAATATGGATTAAGCATGTGATAAGCTTTTCCCGCTTCGGAGTTCGTTGGCGAAGTCCTAAGATATTGCGAGAATACTAACGGGACTTATAAGATTTGCAAACCGTGATGTATACAAGATCAGGACCTTATTAAAGACTTCAACGAAGCGATGAGAAGTCTATGAACTGCTGAGTGCATTTTATTAAGGATAGCAGAAAGAAGCTAGTTAGAAGCTTCCTCTAAAGGACTATGAATCTGTGAGGAAGATTCGGGAGATTAAAGTTGTGCCAAAGTATGCAATTAATAAGGATTGGTGAAAAACCTCTTAAAAGAAGGTTTCCTTTTTCCAATAGCATTCAAACTTCATTTGGAGGAGTATCTTCCTAAGATGATTTACATTGATCATCTAATTAGCAAGTGTCAATCTAACTTTAGCTTCTCAACTATGTTATGAGGTAATACTGTTAATGAGCTGATGTTCTTCGACTGTTATGGAGAATGTGCAACAATGTTATTTGTAAGTGGTTGTTATTATGTCAAACCTGAGTACCTTAGAAGATTGTCCTTCTACGTAGTTTTGTGCAGTCTCTGTCGAGGGACTGTCCTTCACAAGTTGTACCGAAAGCTAAGCATAATTTTCTGGCAAGTTGCTGCAGATATCGGATTTGAATGGTGCGAAATTTGACACCGTGCCCCCGGGATATGGAGGCAGCTATCCGGCAAAGCAATCAAGAGAGCGTAGTCGAGTCCCTTGCATTCATTGGAGCTGCCCTCCCAAAGTAAGATTCTCCATTCTAAGATACCTTCAGGTCATGTTATCGTGCATTAAATATGGTCTGTAGCTAATTAATGTTTTATCTGAATGCATTCGGTGCCCTTTGTTATTGAATTAAATTTACACTCCTGGTGTTTCCTTTTGAACAACTTTGTAGTTTGCTGTGAGAAGCAACTGGCTTGTTGCCGCTGGTGAAGAAAGTGAAGAGGCAAGAGCTGAAGACGGTAGAGCTTTCAGAGCCCTCGAGGAGTTTTACCCGCAGTCAATATATATACCAACTAAGTAAATATACTTTTTTCTTCTGAACACTCATTTTTCTGGATTATATTATTCTGCATTTTCATTCTTCTCTTCTTTTTCTTTCTTTATTCTTAGCCCGTTTGTATCATCTGATGTTGCACGAGAAGATTATGATGATACCCTCACACCAATCATTCCCATCATCGGCGTTGAAGATACGGACACCAGTGAGTCTCCACCTGACTTGGAAACACTCAACATTAATTTTACTACCTTTTTTTATGATCGGAAATTAATTTTATTACCTCAACTTCGATACTTTCTTTCCAACTTCTGTCAGATTCTGAAACTCCTTCCTTGGAACTACTGGAAGGTAAACGGGAAAATAGAACTTATATCGAAGAGAAGCAGATGAAAAGTTCAGGAGTTGAGACTATCTCTGTTGGAGATGTAGAGTTATCTGTTGAAGATGCAGAGTTAGCTGCTGCTGCAGCGATGATGTTTTTCACTGTCCTCGTGAAGAACAGTGAGCAGGGAAATAAGGTTGACACCGATCTGCTCGTCAAATTCCTGAATGACCCCCAACTGTTTGGGAAGTTTTTGAAGAACGAAACTCAATCGCCTGAGTCAAAGCAAGCTAGTCCCCAAATTTCTCAGTCAAGCCCCCCACTTTCTCTGCCAGAGTCAAAGCAGACAACTCTTTCACTACCCATGTCAAGCCCGGAACTTCCCCCGGCCGAATCAAAGCTAATTGGTAGTCCTGAAGTTTTACCGTCCGAGTTGAAACCAATGTGTGGACCAAATCTCCTGTCGAACTCAGAACCTTCAGTAACCAAGTCAAGGCTATTTCACCCACCAATTCCCTGGCAAGCCCAAAACGTGTTGTACCTGTATCAGAGGAAAAAAGTTCACTAGCTCCTCCATCGAGCCCCAATATGTCGCTCCTCCATTCAAAGAAAAATCAACCACTGACTCCCCCAGCAAGCCCCAAAGTTGTGCTACCCGTGTCACAACATTTTGTTCCACCAATCCCTCCGTCAAGCCCTGAAGCTTCCCAACCTGTTACCAGACAAATATGTCCATTGATTCCCATTTCAACCCCCAAACAGTTGCTAACCGAATCAAAGCAAGAAACTCCAATTCCTCCATCAAGCCCCGAGCTTTTGCTACCTCAACCCAAGCAAACGTGTCCACCAAGTTCTGTGTCAAGCTACGAGCTTCTGTCGTTTGAACCAAAGCGGATAACTCCCCCAATTGGCCCGTCTCTGAAATTTCTGCCGCCGACCCCTGCTAATGCTATCTTTTCTGTACAAAACCAGATGCAACCTCCATTCAGGGCACCGCAAGCTTGGCCAGTTGTCGTTCCCTTGTCTGGGTTAGGTGGAGTGAACGCTCAGAGTTCTACCCCCCCATTCGATTTGCCGGTCCTCCGTTAGCAACTTCATGGGCTGCGCCGCATCGACCAACTTTCACCTATAAAGCGAGTGGTCTACCGACTCCTGTTCCAGTCCCAATTATGGCGGCAGAAAGAGCACATCCTATGGGTGTTCTACCGAATGCGCCGATTCCAATTTCCTGCACCATGCCAGTTCGGCCGACTTTCGCTCATAAGGTGAGTATTCTACCAGGTCCTACTCTCGTCCCGACTATGTGGGCACCAACAGCGCATCCTGGGAGTGCTTTACTGTCTCCGCCAATACCACCTTCCAACACTACAGCGCGGCCACCTTTCACTTATAAGGTGAGCGCGCTACCAAGTCCTGCTCCTGTCCCAACTATGGAGGCAGTGAGACCACACAATGTGAAAGATGCTAACTACTATAAGGACTTGGTAAGAAAACATGGAGGAGAGAAGCCAGAAAACTCGGTGCCCATTGCACCAAATGGGGTAAATCAGAATCAACTGCAAAATCTGAAAATGGACCAAAATCTAGGACCTAATGAAGCGATGACACTCAAGAATGAGAAGATGATTTGCATGTTCTTTAATGCTGCGAAGGGTTGCCGAAACGGGTCCAATTGCTCTTATCTGCATGAAATGCCTCCTCAGCAGGGGAGTGACAATGCAGCTGGGGAACAAAGTGCAAAGAGGATGAAGCTTGGTGGTTAAAGTCTTGGGAGTTGATGGCTGTCATGAGTAAATGAGAATGGTAAGGACGTACGAACAAGTATTTTCTTTGTCGGGTCATAGAAGGTTTAGTTAATCGGAACCGGAGGGAGGACCAATTTTATTACCTAGTTAAATTATTTCGTGAGCAGATTTGACTCTGATTCTTTGGGCGTTGGACTGGAATCCCTGCTTGGCTTTTGCATATTTCATTTGAAGGAAACTAATTTTCGGATTAAGTCGTATCTGCAGCAATTACATTTAACGTTGGTTGGATTTGGATTTTTATCATAGGAAACTAATTTTTGGATTGAGCGTATCTGCAGCGATTACATTTAAAGCTGGTTGGAATTTTATCATTAACGGATCGGCCTTGCATATATGATAACTTAGTAAATTCTGCCGGAGCGGTGTCGGAAGTCATATGTCAAGGAATAGCACGGCTGAACAGCTTTTGATTTCTGATAGAGAATTGAAGAAACATGACAACCATAGCTGACTTATTTTTTCTGTTCTTTTTTTCCTGTTCTATTTGGTTTTATAAGTAACACCGTGCGTGCGCTATATGCTGTGTATTGCTCCCTTACTTACACATTCTCACCCCCAACCCCCGAGAAAGTGGGGAATCGAACTCCTGACCTCTCCCTTCCCAAGTAGGCAGTGAGGCAACCTCCCGTGACTACCATAGCTGATTGAAAAGCTCCAAGATTCCGAACAGGAAAAAAGAAAAGAAAAGGAAGAAGCAACAAGATAAGAAAAAACTCTGGGAAGCATCACTGGCTGCAAAGTATTCTCGTCCCAGGTTGCAAATGAGTCGGTTTTTCTGAGGAGTTGCTGATAAAAACAAAAGAACATGAGCGGAGAAATCATCATCAATTGTTCCACGTAATTGGACATGGCGGTAGGTCACCAACCGTCGGAACGAAGAACAATGGGAAGAACACATAGAGATATGTTCGTTTGAGTGAGAATTTTTCACGAATTAATTTTTTTTTAATTTTCACCCGTTCGGGTTTATTGAAAATGAATAATTAACGAAAATCGTTTAAGATCAAGAAAGACATGTATATTCAACTAAACGACTTGCATATAAAGCACTGACCTTATAAACATTACATGGGAGCTGTGGAAATGTCCCCAGAAACGGCACCTCCATTTTAAGAACAGAGGAGGCTCCCAACAGATCCTACCCCGACAGCACAGCTGAGGGAGACCGACCATGGCTCCACCGTCATTTATAGCACTGCAATGGGATCACAACCTTCCCCATCCATCGCCAAACACTGCAGTAGCAGTGCAGCTTCCATGTCCGCACCCCGAAAGCCCTCTGTTGTGCTGCTCCACCACTGTCCACCACCACCAACCACCATCCCTCCCTCCCTCTCTCTCCTGATATGGCCAGCAGCAACCAAACCAAGTTCTGATTCATAAAACAGTTAAAACCATCTAACGACAGCCTATCCCACTTTCCAAAAATAAACCTATCAAAGGTTCCACCACACCCAAGCCATTGCAGCTCCGGGAGTCAGGTCAAGCCATCAGAAGATATTTAGCCAAACGGAGGCAAAGGAAGAGTAGGAAATAAAAGCAATTGTTATTCAGCTTATCACATAATAAAAAGCTCCCAAGCAACACAAACAATCATATATAAAACCACAACTCTCGCAGTTGTCGGAACTCCGTCTACAAAAGGCGCCAACTAATCTTTGGAAGTGGACTACAAAAGGTCCCCAACAAGTCAATCCCCAAAGAAAGAAAAATAAGGTAAAGATAAAGCAGCAATGCTCCTTAAGTTGTCTTATCGGCTTTGGCAGCAGTAGCCGCAGCTTGACCTCTGAGCCTACCGGTCCTCCTCGCAGCAATGAGACCGACCTTCTGGCCAGGAGGAGCATCGCGCCTGACCGTGCTCGCATGCCCAATGTGTTGGTGGTTACCTCCTCCGTGGGGATGCTCGACAGGGTTCATTGCCACACCACGTACCTTAGGCCAGCAGTTCCTCTTGACTCTGAATTTGTGGTAAGCATTGCCAGCCTTAAGGAGAGGCTTCTCAGTCCTCCCTCCACCAGCGACCTGCCCGATCATTGCTCGGCACCCACTTGGAACGATCTTCTTAGAACCGGAAGGAAGCTTGATTCTGCCATCCAGTGCAAACGATGTGAGCTCATAGGTTATTTAGTGAGCTTCACTTATTGGGTGTGGGAACTAATATGATACCACAAGCAAATTAAGATCTGATAATGCAATTTCTAACCACAAGGTGCACACCATGTCATCACAATATGAAGACTTGATAGGTGAAAATCATGTCAAAATATCTCATGTCATCACCTTCCCACCGGGTAGGACTCGTTAACTGACATGTCAAACAAAATTCCAAGTTCCAAATTTTCCCTTGTTCCCATGAAAATAGTCAGGGATTTCCCTTCCTCTCAAGAGCATCACTGCTGCATTCATGTATGCAAATCATCGCCTAATCATCATCTAATCCCTTCACTTTATCAACTCTACTATACCTAACCCCCTCCAATTGGCTCCCATCCCCTTAGCAGTAGATGACTTGACAAACAAAGCTAAGAAAACATGCAAGGAGTGACCCTGAGATGCGGATCATCCAAGGTACATTGTTTTCACTCCGTGCATGTTCTTTTGGCGTTGTAGTGGGCTAAAAGTTCACCGACTCCAACAATGTAGGTCATATAAGCAAAGTATCAAAGACCATCCACAAATTGAACAAGAGTGAAAGTCCCAACACTTACAAGCCATTTTCCTTATCTCTGGGAACCAAAATTTAATGTATGTGCGCATTATATAATCATTTGCCTCACCAAATGAGGTTTTTCCAATAGAATCTGCCGTACGGACTAATAGCTTTGACAGAGAACAAAGTTACAAACAAGTGAAACATACTAAAATATCTCCATTGGATGTGACAACCTCAGATTAAGAGTTTAAACATTTTATGCAGAAACCCATACAATGACCATAAACAAGTTTATAACCTGACAAGAACGACATTTTTCTTTTGGGGCCTTGCTGAAATACACCAACAAACAGAATAGAGAAGCGAGAATTATCACGCAATCAAGATAATCATCGGGTGTTCTATTAAGTAACGAAATCACCCCGCTATTCAGTTCTTACCATGCGAACAAAAGCTCGATTCTAGTGCGCACAACCGTGCTTACATTGGGCCTACGAATAGTACATCTTACTAAAAGTTCAACCATTTCAAATCAAATCAACCACAAGCAAGAGCAACCCAACAGTCCACCACGACTCAGGCAATCACAACTCGTATCGGTACACGCTCTGTTCACCAGCACCTCATTCCCTCAGCTCAAACACACTAAAAGGACAACCTAATCCTATTCGATCCAGAAAAAGGGAAACAACACGCACGCACCTGCTAGTGTCGTTATCCGGATTGTGACTGATCACCACGGCGTAGTCCCCAGATGACCTGGCGAAGACGCCACGGTCACCGACGTGGTGCTCGACGTTGCAGACGACGGCACCCTCGGGGATCGACCTCAGCGGGAGGACGTTGCCGACAACGAGAGTGGCCTTCTTGCCGCAGTAGACAAACTGACCGGTGTACATGCCCTCGGCGGCGACGAAGAGCTCCTTCTGCTTCTTGTAGCGGAAGGGGTGGCGGAAGGAGACGCGGGCGAGGGGCGCGCCGCGGCCCGGGTCGTGGACGATCTCGTTGACGACGCCCTTCAGGTAGCCGTTGCGCTCGCCGAAGTCGAGGCTGCGGAAGCGGGCGGGGCCCTTGCGGTGGTGGGTGTGGGACTTGAAGACGGATCCCGCTCCCTTCCTCTGCGCCCGGATGACCCGACCCATTCTCGCGGTGGCCAAGGGGAGGCGTGCGTGCCTGGGGGCAAGTGTCGGGGATAATGAAGAAGAAGATGGAGGATTGCTAGGGTTTGTGTGAGAGGCTTATATAGTTAGCGTAGTGAAAAGAGTGAAGAAGTTGTCTTTTTGGGCTTGAGTTGAGTGGGCCTTCCTCTTCTGAGGTTTGGGCCAAATGGGCCCTTGACCCGAAAAAGATCCGAGATCTCGTATGGTTTTATTTTAGAGACGACCCGATTCGAGATAGGTGGGTTTCCCAACTCCTGTGACCCGATTCAAAAATAGCGAAGTCGTGAACCGAACCGGTTGGTTCTGGAAACGTCCATTCTTCAACATGCACCGGCAGGTTATGATTTGTTCCCGGCTCAACTAAGGAACTAATCCATATTATGTTTTGTAAAAAAACTGAACTAATTCAAAAATATTCTTAGGTTAAGCGATAGGTGTTATTTTTGTTTTGTTTTTTTTGTGTAAGAGACCTCAAAATTAGTTTGACATAAAAACCAGATTAGTTGAACCACTTTCTGAATGAAATCAAGAATACCGATTTTAGGTCGGAGCTAGATTTGCAAACTTGAAAATCGAACCATTCCTCCATAAAATTAGCTTTGAATTTATCAGTTCAAATCGATTAGCTTTGATTTTCATATGAATCGAATTCAGTGGGGCGTCCTTAATCTATTCTGTCACGAGTTTGGTGTCCTGTCTGGACCTCGGAGATTCATGTTCATAACGATACAAAGTTTAGGACTGCTATACGGTGGTAACGATAAAAAAAAAATTAAAGCTGCAATTCAAATTTAAAGGCTATTGAGTTACGACAAACTTGCCCCGAAAAGGAATGAGCTCGAGCGCAATAAAGGAGTCACGACCCGGGCGTTGACTATTTTATGCGCTTTAACGAGTACTGTTGCAAGGGCAAAACGGTAATCAGAGAACCGCGGGCCCCGCATGCGGCTGACGTGGCGTCGCCGCTTTTCGCTGGCGAGGAGGAGCGTCTCTTGATTGAGACGTCGCACGCATTGGTTTTGTTTTTCGAAGCTCCCTCCTATTTCTTCTCTCGCGTCGTCTTCTTCACTTCCCTCGCGCTCATCCCAAGCTCGCTTCTCCCCACCGAGACGGCACACTCGTCGAAGCTCGATCGACCTCGTCGAGCTCAAATTCGTCGCCGCTTCTTCCGGTGAGTTTCGGTTCGAGAGAAGTAGCGCTTCTGGTTTTCCCTCGCTTTCCACATCTCTCTCTCTCTCTCTCGTTCGTTTGCTCGCTCGCATTTTGCTTGTGATCAAGCTACGTAGATTCCGCTGCGTTCCGAGTTTTTAGCAGAGTAGAAATCGCTTTTCCCGTCCGTTTTTTAGGAGGTTGTCGGGGCTGCATCGTGGGGTGAGCCTTCTAGACGTGGATTATGAAATTTCTTGTCCCTGGCGTTGTCGCCGTTTGTGTAGCTGAGTCCGTTCTGGCTTTTGCTTCTTTTCTGTTCCTCTTGTTTTGGCCATGGATGTCATTGCGAGGCCCAAGCTCTCTCTCTCGGTAAGTAGGAGCGAGTGAAGTAGACTCGGCCATTGATCCTGCTGCTTCGTTTTGCGTTTTGAGTGGTTTCAGTGAAGGATTGGACTGTGACTGATGAAATTTACTGAACGACAATCGTGCTTTTTGTTTTTTGGCTCCAGTTCGCTCTATTCGTTTCAGGTTTTCTTTTCCCTCTGTTTAGACGGCACACGGTTGGTTAGCTCTATTTCTTTAGTTTTTTGTTATTTCGGTGGTTGGTCCAGAGCTGCAATAATTTGCGAGCCGTTTAGCATTTTTCGAAATGATGTTTGGCTGATTCTGTTCTTGGTGATTTTTTTTTCTACGACCGTGGAAGAACCCACTCGGTTCTTGGCAAATGTTTGTCCCAGACACGAGTGAGAATTTCGAGCCATTGAGAAAATTGTTCTGAGCTTTTGTGTGATTACTGAGATGCCTGAGATCGGAGAGAATTGATCTTTTCGCAAGAGGTTCGGATAAATTTGGCATCAGATGATCACGCTCTCATGTCTATTTCAATATCAATGTGATTTTGAGATGATTAGCATCTGCAAAATTCAAAGTCCTTCCTAGCAAAGTTTACATTTTTATTTTCTCATAGGTCATCTGTTGAGTGCCCTCCATTTAGTTGTTTTTTTTTTTTCCTTCTCATTTTTGTTGTTCACTCCATGCCCCCTGCCTGGAAGAATAGATAGGTAATTAATAACAATTATGTATTATGAACTTAGGAAGCATATCCTGAAATGGACCGTCGTGGCTGGCCATGGAAGAAGAAATTGTTGGGCAAGAACCTGTCTGACAAAGAGGTTGCCCCATCTGATCCTGCAATTACCTTGTCTAAAGCAGCATCGCTGGGACATGAGGTATGCTCATTGAACTTGGGGTCGAAAGCATTATTTGGCAGGCATAAGAAAGCTGTCCATATCCCCATGAAAATTTTAACTGGTCATATTCATCTTCATTCATCATTGTCAATTTTACTTGTGCCAGGGATCAAGGGAGTAGTCTTTTTATGTTTTTTAAAATGAACATTTTAGCAAATCATCTTGTGCCCTTGGTCAAATAACTTCTGCCTAAGTTTCTCCGTTTTCATGCCCAGGACTATGTGAAGGTAAGCTATGTTCAGATATCCTTGGATTCATATAAGCATTTGAGTGGATTGGAAGGTCATGTCACTATACTGGAATCTCAAGTCACTACTTTGGAGTCTCAAGTTACTACTTTGGGGTCTCAAGTTAAGGACTTGAATGAAAAGCTGTCTGCAGCTTATTTGGAGATTAGCTCGAAGGAGAATCTGGTCAAGCAACATGCCAAAGTTGCTGAAGAAGCTGTTTCAGGTCAAATCCCTAGTAGTCAGCTTGGCTCTAAGTAGTTTAAATAATCTCTATATCTCTCTCTATCTCCACCCAATCATGCAGATAAGAGCAATAGTTGGCACTTCCTCTGTCAGATTTACCACTGACTTTTTGAAATGTTCACCTAGATTACTTCAGTGCACATATGAGTTTGATAAGATATAGCTGTTTCAGGTCAAATCCCTAGTAGTCAGCTTGGCTCTAGGTAGTTTAAATGATATCTATATCTCTCTCTATCTACAACCAATCATGCAGATAAGAGCAATAGTTAGCACTTCCTCTGTCAGATTTACCAATGACTTTTTGAAATGTTCACCTAGATCACTTCAGTGCACATATGGGTTTGATAAAGATATACTTGTGCTTACCTCTCTTTAAACTCATAAAAAATGCGATCAAAATGCTTGACTGGTGTGGGGACCGGAAGGTGCATTAAGCAATAGAGTTCGTAATTCCAAACTTTACATTACAGTTGTCTTGCCCCCAGGGGGTTTGAACTGTTTAAAATTGTGAGGTGCTAAATAGGTTAAACAACATTACCTCATTTTTCTCAGGATGGGAGAAGGCAGATGCAGAAGCTCTTGCACTGAGACAGCAACTTGAATCTACTATGCTGTTGAAGCTCACTGCTGAGGACCGGGCATCCCACTTGGATGGTGCTTTGAAGGAGTGCATGAGGCAGATAAGAAATGTAAAGGAGGAGAGTGAGAGAAACTTGCAAGAAGCAATTCGTACCAAAGCCGAGCAATGGGACGAAATGAAACTTGGTTTTGAGGCACAGGTAGCTGAACTAGATCGTCGACTTCTTCAGGCAACTGCAGAAAATGCCGCACTTTCGAGGTCATTACAGGATCATATTGACACAATGTTAAGTGCCAATGAAGAAAAAGCTCAAGCTAATTTGCAGATTGAATTTTTTAAGCGGGATATCAAGGTATATGAGAAGGACATGAACTCACTGAAATATGAGCTGCACATGGTTTCTAAAGAACTTGATATTAGAAATCAGGAGAAGAATATAAACATGAAGTCAGCAGAAGCTTTAAACCACAAGCATTTGGAGGATGTCAAAAAAATCTCGAAACTGGAAGCAGAATGCCAAAGACTACGTGACCTTGTTCGCAAGAAGTTGCCTGGTCCAGCTGCATTAGCTCAAATGAAGCTGGAAGTTGGGAGCTCAGGCCGAATCTCCAGTGACAATTGGCTAAGGAAGAATACAGCTAGCAATCCTAGTTCTAGGTTGCCTTGTGAAACTGAAATCTCCTTTGACCATCCTCAGCTATGTTACAAAGAATCTGATTTTCTCAGTAAACATTTGCTGGCAACGGAAGAAGAATCAAAGATGTTGAAAGAAACTTTGGCTGCTCGTGACTCAGAATTGCAGGCTTTGAGAAGCAAGTGTGCCAAAACTGTTGGCAGGCTTAAGAGCTTGGAAGCTCAGATTCAGGCAGTTGAACTGAAACGGTCCCCTGAGTCCAACATGGGTTTGGATATTGAAGATTTGTCAAGTCAAATTGCAGGCATTCCGCCAAGTGCCAGTTCTACTTGTGAAGATGGAATTGAAGAAGAAGGAAGCTCCTCTGAATCTTGGGGTCCGCATATCTGCAGCATGTCTCAGTTGAAGAGTGCTAAGAGCATAGACAAATCTGATGAGCGGTCACATGAGAGCGACAGACAATTAATGGATGACTTTCTTGAAATGGAGAAATTGGCCTGTTCATCTGATGATACATGTGTAAACAGTTCCTCTGTTAGAAGTGCAGGTTCTGCCGGCAAAGCAAATATAGAATGTGTAGCACCGGCTGATGTAACAAATTCCAAGGATGCAAATCTCCTTCCTAAGCAGGATCCTCGCATAAATTCATCAGTGAATCAGGAGGTGCCATACCCTTGTCCTCCAAACAGACAGCTCAAGTCCCACGCAGAGGATCTGCAATTGCCCAATCTGCTTTCCAAAATCAGTATGGTAATTGAGTCTCATGCTCCAGATGTTGATGTAGGAAAAGTTTTGCTAGATATAAAACATGCTGCGCAGATCCCAGATTCTTCGTTACTTCATTCAGTCGGTCCTATCTTAGAGGAAGCTCAACCAAGTGATAGATATGGTCATAGTCCTACTGCTGAAGATAAAATGAAGACTGCAGAGAGTGTGATATCAGCCATTACGGGTAGCCCTAAGACTAGCAACATAAATATCAGAAAGCAAAACCTTGAAAAGGCAGTTTCTCAGATACACGAGTTTGTATTTTCTCTAGGCAAGGAAGCAGCCTTATGCCAGGATTTTTCCAGTTACGGGCATGGGTTGGAAAAGATGATACAATCTTTCTCCACCTCTGTTGAGAACCTTGCATGCAACAACTTAACCTTGGCTGACTTTGTTATTGAACTTTCAGATATTGTTGGTAAAGCTAGTGAACTAAAATCTGGCGTCATTAGCTACACAGGTCGTGAGGGAGATACTAGTGATGGAGAATGCATAGACAAGGTTGCTTTGCTGGAGAGTAAGGTCGCTGAGGAAAAGCTGTCAGGAAATACATTTACAGATGAATGTGGCAATAGCCCTTCTACTTCTAATATTGAGGATTATGGTGAGGCATTTCAAGAAGAAAACACAAGCTCCCAGATTGGGTCAAAGGTTGCATCTTACAAATATTCGAAGGAGGGTGTGAACCTGTTCAATTCAGAGGAAGAGGACGTTGTATCAGGCATATCTAGGTGCACTGATCTTGAGACTACAAAGCTTCGGCTGATGGAAAAAGTGAAGCTTCTTACAGGACTGAAATTGCAGTTAGAATCATGTCAAAACTCACACAGCTTGGCAGAGGTTCAACTAAAATGCATGACAGAGTCTTACAAATCATTAGAAATGCGGGCACATGATTTGGAAGCTGAAGTGAAACTTTTGCATGACAAGATTGAGAAGTTAGAGGAGCAACTTGCTGAAGAAAAGCACCATCATCAGGAAACTCAAGCTAGGTGTGAGGATCTTCAGCAGAAAATCAAAAGGTTGATTTTTCTTTTAAATGAAGGATATTACAGTCGGTTAAGATTAACTTGTCCCAGGGTTTGAACTTACAGAATAAAAATTAATCTTCGTTCATTTCCAAAATAGGCTTTTTGAATGGAGGTGGTTCATTGTTTTTTTTAGGGCTTGAGGTCAGATAAAACCCACGTTTAGACCCAGGACCTGTAGATTGCTGTTTTCTCCTGCTCGTACCCTATAACCATAGGTATATCAGCCAGGTCATTGGAATTCCTTCAAGGTTAAAAAAGTCTTGAAAGGAATGTCTTGCAATTTCTTAGTTGGAGAACGCCCTCAGATCAGAGCTGATAAAAATCATGCCTATGTCCTGAGATAAATGTCATGCTTGTGCAATTTCGAATGTTGTACTTTAATGTCAGCTGCCTTTCATCGCTTCTGAGTAATTGTCATGCTATTCAGGCTACCAACTTCATTCATAAGCTGCATAACTTGCTTTTCATTGTGATGCTTTTTTTTTTTTTTACTTGATGTCAAAAGTTTGTCTTACATGTCCTCTATCTCTTTTCAAAGGAAGGAGAACTGCACAACATGCTCATCATCTGCAGCAGATCTTGACATCAAGAGCAAACAGGTACGGTAGATTTACCTAGTCTTAAGAAACAGTCTTCCTTAGACTTGCTTCTTATCTTCAGACAGTTAAATTGGAAAGAGTCATGGTAGGCACATACCTATTATTGCAAGGTGCAGAGGCATTTACGAAGCACCACACATCTTTGATATACACATACATTGAGAATCAGGAAGAATATGATGACAATTTTGTCATCGTCAACTAGTAGCTGTTAATTTGCTCTTCTTGTCTTGTATACTTTTGTTTATGGACTATCGATCACATGCCTCACCAACGGACATGTCCGTGAAATGGATCTATCTTATTTCAAAGTCCATTGATAGGACAAACTCCACTATGCCATTAGATTGTAGTCAACATTAACAGTTGCCCTTTTCAACCCTCCTAACAAAATAGATCAGCTTCATATTCGAGTGTAGACTGCTAAGCATTGAGAAAGATGTATTTATTTTGATCTCCAATTGTCTGTCCAGTCTCGTTACTATTCAATGACTACATCCAGAGATGTAAATATTCGTTTTTGTGGTTGAAAGGTGTGAATGCATGTTTTCTAGTCTGTCAGCAATTTTGTATCCTTTAAAGTTTCTCTAATACTCTGGCAGGAGGAGATAGCCGCAGCATCACAGAAGCTTGCAGAGTGTCAAGAGACCATTTATCTTCTAAGCAAGCAACTGACGGCTCTGGAACCCCACCCAGAAAGCAAGGCCTCTCAAATTTGATGAGAAGCAAATGGAGGAAAGCTTGTAGAGGCTAAGCCGAGACGACAGCATTCGATCAAAAATGAAAAAGGCCGCCTCAACAGATTAGATGAATATGATCAAAGCTGAACTGTGTGGTGTTGATTTTGGGGAGTGGCGAGCATCGATGGAAGAGCCCTCCCGCTTTCCGTTCTGATTAGTTTCCACACTCTGGAAATGCAAGACTATTATGTAGCGAGTTTGATTCCATCTTGCATAATCAACCGATGTTTACCGTACTTAGTTAAAGAACGCAAAGTAATTTGCCTTTTTTTTTTTGTCCCAATAATCAAGTCTAAGCTAGCCAACATGCTTATTCCGGGATGACAAAATAAACATGCTAATTCACATCATCTCATCAACAAAGTTTGACAGACTTCTATCGGAGTCCATTCTCATAGCGCCTTGCTCCGACTTAAGCTACCGTAAGAACCGTAGAATCTTGCCTGGCAATTTACAATTTGTGCTTGACACGTTCAAGATATTTATGCCCTTGTAGATCAATCTCACGTTACATTATCGGTGACAATCACTTCTCTTGTGAGTTTAGTCGTGTAACTGGGGTCCTGTAATGCTTTGGTTACTGAGATCCTGTAGTTGCTGACTTATCACGTCCATAGACAATATAAGAGTAGGTTATATGCGCACTTTTCATCTTATTTTGCTCATGAATCTTCCCATCTAGTAGCGCTTAGGGTGGACAAAGGAACTAGCTAATTCTTTCTCGGGTGTGTAGACATTGAAAGCCGGCCTCAGTGATCTCGCGATGCTGAGTGGAAGGGCTGTCGCTTGACAAGTAAAAGTTCACATAAATTGGAAGGTATCAGCTCCGAGAGGGCCTTTCCTTAGCACGAGAGGACCGGGAATGCACCTGGTGTACCGGTTATGGGGCACATTGTGACTCACATGGGACACCCGCCCTTCAACGTCTCACCATGAAACTTGACCAAGCAAAAGATAAGGTACCCTCGAGAGAATTACATATTAATAATCTATGGGTGACGTGGTGGACAGAACTTTTTTAGTACAGAAAGTTTACGGGTGATTTGGTAATGCATGGCCTTGGCCTGTGTATCACGATGTGCAACGGCTGCATACAATACTTTTGAAAAAAATTACCAAAAAGTTCTAAATCTATTACATTAATACCAATTCAATCTTAAGCCTTTTAATTGAACCAATTTAGTCCTAAACTTTTTAACATTTGGGTACTCAATTGAGTCTATCGATCGATTTTGACCGCAAATCACTAGACGTGAACACCGATCTATACGACGGTCACGTGAATATTTTTATAATAAAAAATTTTTTTGATTTTTTTCTTTTCTACCCTTTTTTTTGTCGAACTTTCATGTGCTTTGCTTCTTTCTTTCTTTTTTGGCTGTTGGTCGGCAAGGGCTGCCTCGTAACCAGGAACCCTGGTAGCATATTTTCGAGCTCAAAACACCATTGTCGGCCACTAGGGCGAAGGCCTCTCGCCCATACTCGGAGAATAGGGAATCGCCATTGGTCAAGGCGCATGAATATGATTTCTAAATCGAAACCCTAGGTCCATGTGTATATTGAACTCAATAGGAGATCAAGGCGTACATTTTGCATATCAAGATAAATTGAATCGTGGCTGTCTAGATTAAGTATTGCTTCGAATCCAAAAACACCCAAAGTCTAACGATCCAAGTGCTAAATCTTGATTTCTCTTTATTACCTTTTATCTTTGAGACTCTCTTAAAGATCTAAGAATAGAGAACGATTTCTATGTTTCTCTCTATATAGACTTTCTAGGGTTTTTGCCTTCAATATTTACGCGTAATAAAAGATGTGGGGCCGGCGATCGGGCCCGCCAAACCGTCTATATCCAATCGTGTGTATCATCGTTATCTCATAACATGCATGATCGCGTAAATATTTAGAATAGAAGAATAAATCAAAATCTACTTCTTAAGTAGATCAAGAAAAAAATATAAATTTGACTTTTTTTTTTTTTCTACCCTAGGTTCCTAAATATTAGCAGTGCTCAAAACTTTTTTGGCCCACAAGTCATAAGTTCTTCTTTCAATACATTTTGACTACCTAAGTATAGCGAAGGTCGTTTTTCGCACACAACTTAATCCACAACTATTGTTAGAGTATCAACCTTGATTGGCTCCTAGGGCAAACCGCCTATACTGTGGCCCTAACGAGGCCCGTGACCCCCGGATCGAGGACAAGGGTTTTGCGCCCTTGCCTAGGGCCAGGGAGGGAACCTGGCTCTTGATTGTGGTTGGGAGGGTCAGTGGCGGCCTTTGCCGGCCCACAAAATGAACTAGAAAAGAAGCACATAAAAGAAAAGAAAAAATGAAATATGAATCCAAAAAATTACTAAATCTATTAAAAATTATTAATATATTATTAAAAATGTTCCTGTTAGTGTCGAATATGCTACATAGGATGGCTGGCATCCATGTTAACGACTTCGTTCAAAATTTTTGAATGGATTCAATTAGTACCAATGCAAAAAGGTTTAGAACCGAATAATGTTTAGAACTAGAATGGTACAAGACAATAGGTTTAGGACTTTTTTATACTTTTCCCAAATCTATTGTACGGATGTCAATTTAATCTAAGCTTTTAATTTGACCAATTTAATCCTAAACCTTTTGACAATTTGCCAATTTAATTTTTGTCAATTTGGTGAAATTGTTGACGTAGGGTTAAAAATGATGTGAATAATTTTTACAATTTTTTTGTTATTGTTTTCTTTTATTTTTTATTTTATTTTTCTCATTGCTACCGGCGAGGCGACATTGGCCTCGTGCGAGATCTAGACTAGGTCTTCGCGCCCTTGCCTACGACCAATAGGAGCATGGACGAGGGCCAATCCTCGCCAATGGCCTGCAAGGGCTTCTAGCCCTTTACACCCTCGCCCGCCATAATGAAAAATAATAAAAAAGGAAAAAAATTAAAATATCAAAATAGTTGAAAAGTAGTCCATGTCAACGCCGGTCGTGCTTCGTAGGACGATCGGTGTCGCTTAGCGATTTTCGACTCATATTAGCCGGAAGAACTAAATTGAAAATTTATCTGTTTAGGATTAAATTGGCCAAAATAAAAGGTTTTAAGGAAATTGGCCATTTAAGGTATCGGTGCATGTTTAAGATAGGTTTAAGACTTTTTTATTTTTATTTATTTATCATTTTCCTGACACTATAACTTACCAAACCAAGTGCGGAAGGACAAAAGCCTGAGAAGACTCACGAGACACAGCTGATGAATCTTGGGAGACAATGTGTTTGGGACATGTTCTGAATCCGGCTTGGCAAGTCGGGAAGATTTCCAGAGTTCGGCCTTTGAATTGTGTGGCGAATAGAGCTTTGAGAAGTTTTGAGTGAACGAGACGAAGGCGGCAAACCCTCGACATAATCGAAGAGGGGTCTCTCCTTTTGTCGTAGTTTCTGAACCCAACATTTATGTCCCCTCCAACTCACACTCCTCCAAACATTGCCACATAGAGAGAGAGGGGGGGAGTGTGTAATTACCAAAAAATTGTTAAACTTATTGTAATTATGCCATTTAGTTATAATCCTTCATTTTTTTATCAATTCAGTCCTACATTTTTAGCATTTGCGCCAATTCAGTCATCTCAATCAATTTTGATCGCAAATCCCGATGTGGGGCGATCGGGAACATGACAATTTTTAATACTATTTTCCAAAGTTATTTATTTTTTTTTCTTTTTTTTCTCTTTCTTTTCTTCTTCCTCTAGTCGGTTGCCCGGCCTTGGCAATCGGCTAGGGGCGAGGGTCGGCGAGGTTTGGCCTCCGGCCAATTGCCTAGATGAAAGAAAAAGGAAAGAAAAGAGAGAGAGAGAGAGAGAAAGAAAAGACACAAATCAAAAAAATATTGTAAAAAATTGCCAAGGAAGGCGTCGGTCGCACCAAGTTAGCAATTGTTGGTCAAAATTGGCCAGTAACATCCGAATTAGTACAAATGCAAAAAGTTTCGGACTAAATTAACAAAAAAAAATTAATGATTAAATTAGCACAATTTCAATAGATTTGTAACTTCGACCAAAAAATAAATAAATTGATAACTTTTTTGGTAATTTTTTCAAGAGAGAGGAATAAATCCACGTATAGAAGATGAAGCGAATTGATGATGATTATTTTCAGCCATAAGAGTGAGAAAAGAGGGAAATCTGACTTTTGCGGATTCACAGACAAATTCAAAAAATGTTGAGGCCACCGGTATCTCAAGATTCACAGAAATCAATATTAACGATTGGGGAAAGATTTCTGTAGTCTCTGTAAAATGCATGCCTGCCCTCTTTGTTACATTACACAGTCTTTGTGTCTTGATGTTTAGGTCTTTTTTGTATGTGTGTGTGTTCTATTTTAGAAACTCGTGCATATCTTGATCATTTTTTCTATCGAGATATGTGCACCGAAAGTCCTAAAACTTATCACGAAAGTATAATTTAATGCTAACATTTTTAAAAAAATGCAATCGGGTCCTTAAATTTGTCAAGAAAGTGTAATCAAGCTCTAAAAACTTTTAAAATGTGCAATTAAGTCCTAAAACTTGTTACAAAAATGCAATCGAATCCTAAAACTTTTAAAAAGTAATCCTTTTCTTTTTTTTTTCTTTTCTTCCTTTTTTTTACCCTTCTTCTTTCTTGAAGGCCCAGCGAAAGCGGTCGGCAAGGGTCTCATGGCAAGGGACCACGATAGCCCTCACCTCACACAAAGGCGAAAGCTATTGCGACTTCCCCCTACTCGCACAAACCTGGCGAGGGCTTTGCGGCCCTCACTAGCAATCGACGGGGCGTCATGGCCGTCACTTGTGGCCGACAAGGGTCACCGGCCATTGCCGATGCCCTGACCAAAAAAAAAAAAAAAAAAAAAAAAAAAAAAAAAAAAAAAAAAAAAAAAAAAAAATAAAAAAAAAAAAAAAAAAAAAAATTAATTTCTTATCCGTCT
The DNA here is from genome assembly GCA_021437795.1 of Rhodamnia rubescens. Lineage (NCBI taxonomy): Eukaryota > Viridiplantae > Streptophyta > Magnoliopsida > Myrtales > Myrtaceae > Rhodamnia > Rhodamnia rubescens. The sequence goes on from JAILYA010000007.1 coordinate 7,039,760, forward strand.
ACCCTTTAAGACAATCATTTGGAGGTAATGTACAATATAAAACCAACGAAACCTCTATACTCATCAAGTTCAAAAAGCAGAAGGGATTGGGCGAGTCCCAACGCATGAATGAAACCATGAACACACTATTGAGACCTGATCCCCACGTTAATGCCTGTCCTGTCGACAACACCCCCAATAACAAAAAAGGCTAATCGATTCACGCAAGTGTCGATTTAGCCTTAAAAAAAAAAAAAAAAGGCAGTGCCATATGGAGTAAGACGACCTTGACAATTGATTCCCACCAAGCATGCATGGACACAATTTTAGCCAAGGAGGATGACTCAAGGGGTTTTGGCGTTTTGATCCATTAATTCACAGATAGCCCATGTGGGGTTTGTCTCCCACATCTGAAGTTAGGAACTTCATCAAGTGACAAAGCTCTTCAAATAGTAACCTCTTCAGTCCACTCAACTCAATCCTACAATCAACATCATCAGACATTGGACCCTTTGGTACTACTGATCGGGCAGGCATTGACGTGGGGACATTGGCAAGATGCGGGAGAAAATTACCTTCTAGCGTTCTTCTCATTTTAAGTTTGGATGCGGGTGGTAGCCACCCCGCCGATCAAAAGCGAGATTAGATAAAAGTTTTATTCGGACATACGAAGAATATGACATATTAACAAAGTAAAAGTCTCGGTCGCGGATGTCGCCGGAAAATGGAATGCGGGGCTAGTGGCTCCGGATTACACTCCCATCATCAATCGATGTTGAATACCACGGGATCGCGCGAAAACATAAAACAATAAAATCACAAGGATCGCGCAAACATAAACAAAATCAGGATCGCGCAAAACATAAAACAATAAAATCACGAAGACTTGGGACTTGCATGTCGGAATAAGTTCCCTAATTTTTGGAACCCAAAGCCGAATTGATTCTCAGGTTTCGATTCTACCATGAAATCATGCTCATCCGTCCTTTTATGAAATCAGCCTCAGCCAACGCCTCCTCGTGTCTCTCTCTCTCTCTCTCTCCTCTGAACAATTAGGGTTCTTGAGATGTAGACTTTCCTGGAAAGAATCTAACAATACTCAAAGCACGACACCAATGTCAATAAGTTTACAAAAGTAATACAAGCGTCATCTTGACGTGGCTAGTTGTACTAAAATGGATCGAGCGAGTCAACCTTTTTTGTCGCCGGATACATTAATGTTCGGTTATATAAATGGAAAGTTACTCGCTTACGGCACAAACAACATTAAACTCGACCAAGCAAATGTATTAACCTCTCGCGTGCATGCCGGAAAGGGGGGAAAACTACTTGAGAGCAACGGACAGAAACTGCTGTAATCACTTCTTTGAAGACTAAGTATTGTACCTCCACAAGGTCATTAGCAAACCAATAACATACTGATGGCGACGAAACTCGGGACCGGAGACTTGCTCCTTGCATGTCTGAGTCATTGCCGGGCATGAACTCGTCCCCTTCGAGTTACGTGATTCTCTTCAAAACAAACTCTCTTTCTATCGCCTCGTTCCTTCAGTCAAGATTCATTTAGCTTAAATGGTATATATATACTCATCCCTTGCCATTAAGACCGCCCGGAGCCGAACCATGTGGCCATTCTTTCAGGCCTTTCACGTCTCGAACCTAAACTTCCCCAAGACGGAGAAACATTTTCTCTACGATGCGGCGAAAGGCCGATGTTTTTGACAACAAATGTCTCTGCACGAGCTTCCACAATCAAACTTTTCCTATCTAACTCACCAGTTGGTAAGAAGGGAGAAATACAGTCTGTCACGAACTGAGCATGTTAATATGCATAAAACCAGTTTCAGTCGAACAAGCATCACTCTTTTCGGCGATGTTGTCTCCGACTTGAATCGCTGAACAGAAGCACTCTATGTCCTTACAGTGTTCCTTTCTGACCTGGACAGTATTGATCATAAAAAGGATAGGATTAGGATGATGATCAACAGGAAGAAAGACGAAGAAGAGCACAAGGGACACTGCTCTTTGGTTATTCTGATAGTGTCAAAGCTCTTCTGGATCAATTTTTTTCATACATGTAACATGCAAACGATGAAGACGACTCTACAGATATCCGTACAACAAATTGGTCAGAACCAACCAAGACCCCGGACTGTAGTTATTTGTCATATATCCTCCGGGAACCAACTCTATATAAATGCAAATCATATCTTCCCCAAAGACTTTCTCTCTCTCTCTCTCTCTCTCTCTCTCGTTCTCATCAGCTGATCATGGAAGCTAGCGACTGGAACACCACTTCTTCACAAGGGATGGTGATTCCCATGTCATGGCCAAACCCGTACTCTTCTGCGGCTCTCCGAAGCAGGCTCTGGAACTTGGGGTGAGCCAACCAGGAGATGGGCACGATGTATCTGCTCCTGTTCTCTCCCACGTACACAGCAAAGTGACCCTTGGGCACATCCTCAGGCAGGCCAGCTCCCCCATTGTTGTTGCACCCGTTTGAGGATCTCTTGCCGAGGCCTGAGCATTTCTTGAGGATCTGTTTGATTGCTGCTGCTTGAGGCAGCTTGTTTGACTTCCTCCTCATTGCCATATGGGCATTCCAATGTTTGATCTTGGAGAGAGGGAGAGAGATTACTGGGTTTCTCTTTGGGGGTGTTATTTGGGAAGAGAGCCAAGGAGGCTTTGGAGAGGAGTTCTTGGGGGGGACAATGGTGGTGGGGGAAGGAGAGAAGAGATGCAGAGGTATTTATAGAGTGTTCTCTTTCTTCTTCTTCTTCTTCTTCTTCTTCTTCTTCTTCTTTCTTCTCTCAATTTTTTTGGTTGGGCGCCAATTTGGAACATAGTCAATGTCATGTGACATGTCAGAAGGAAAAAAAAAAAAAAAAAAAGGGAAGAAGGGGAGAAGCTATTTGGTATTTTGCTGGGCTTAGTGTAATTAGCAAGGGCAATGGAAAACTGTTCAATGCCAATGCCAATGTGTTGTGGGGTTGTGCCCTAAATTACAAAAAAAAAATTATTATAATTACGCTAATTCGTCCATCCTAGAGATATAATATTTTTATTTTTTTTAATTATTATTATTTTATTTTATTTTTCTTTTTTTTTTCTTTTTCTTTTTTTTTTCTTCTTTTTTTTTCAACCCTCTTCTTCCTCTAGTTGGTTGCCCAACGAAGGCTGGCCACTAGAGAGGTTTGGCCTCTCCATGGCTGGGCGAGGTCTCCCTTGTCGCCCACTAGCGAGGCCAATGTCACCAATGGCTGGCCGGCGACTAAGCGAAGGAAGAAGATGGAAGAAAAAAAGAAGAAAGAAAAAGAATATAAAATAAAAAATCTAAACAAAATATTAAAATATTATGTCATTTGGATGGAATGAATCCAAGCACAATTGGAATAGGTTTATGACTCTCTCTTTTTTTGTTTTTTTTTGTAATTTTCCTGCAATGTATGCTTTCTCATAGGGCAACAGGGGACCCTTACCTCTTTGTCTAACATTTCGTCTCCATGCAATGGTTGGTGTCCCCATTCCTCAGGCCTCAGGGACTGTTCACATCCAATGAATACTAGTACCTGTAGCAGAGAGAGAGAGAGAGAGAGAGAGAGAGAGATTAGTCGTGACCAGTTCACATATTAGCCAAGTATGTACCGAGACCAATGGAGGCTATGATTGGTTAGGTTTTGATGGTCTCAACTCGACATGTTGGCCAGCCGAATTGTGTTTCCACAAGCATTGGGTTCTTACGAAACTGGCTCGTCATCCACATGGGGGGGAAGCACATTTCGTCAATCCGAAGATGTACTCGAGAGAGATAGAAAAAGACTAGGACACCTTTTGCCAACTCATTTGGACATGCCACTTCAATGTAACATCCAGGGAGAGCTGAGATCAGAAGTCGCATTTTCTCTTTGTTCGTTTCTTCCTTCTGTCGTTGTTGTTGTCGTCTTCTTCTTTCTCTCCAATTGAGTTGGCAAATGGCCTCGACAATACTAAGAACTGGGCACCGAAGTACGATGGAGACTGTCTTGTTATCTTCTCTCTCTGTTCTTACTCCAACATTCCCTAACCTTTGATCTAAGTTTTCATCTTCTCCTGGCCTGAGGGGAAGGGTCGAGTAAAGAGAACCCGTGTCGTCCTCAACCTTTATTCTTTTTATAGCACTTGGTGTACTCGGTCGAGTATTAGAGCGATTGCTTGAGCTACATTGCAGTCCCGTGAACCATGTATGTTGCGGAACAATAACAAGTGACGTTGCGCGATTAACATAAAGAGTCCGACAAAATTCCTACTTCATCGCAATTCGTCTACTATTGGTAACCTTGAAAGCTGGTGATCTCTTCGTTCTCTGAGCTCTTCAGCATGAATCCCTCCTGGTGATTCAGTGCTCGAGAGATGGAAATTAGACATTGAGACCCGCGATTGGGAAAACCACACTTGACATAAGTTTGCTTTTACCGCATGCTGAGGTCGATTAAAACATCAAAACTCGAGTTATTTTGAGTACAACCTAACGTCTGTCGTCGGCATTTTCTTTCTGCGCTGTCTTTAGACCCGCTTATGCTCTCCTGACTAAATAGTCACGCATATGTTCCCCATTTTTCTCACAAAATAGTCTGTTGATGCTACCCCGAATGCCTGAAGCTTGCGCATTGTAACTGAAGACGTGCCTTGACTTAGCCCTTTGAGGACTCAAGCGATGAGATACTTTATGCTTTTACAGAGAGACCATGCCTCATGTTTGTACGATTAACATCTATACACATAAGAGGAAGACTAAGACGGATCCGGCCAGCGGACCATATATTCCGGTGTCTAGCCATAGCTCCCGGAGTAAATTTACCTGAGAAGCTATGTTGCTCGTCCGCATTTCCCTACTAAGGTCCCAGGTCAATGCCGTCGACTTCAACCCAGTTGATGACGTCCAATCGCCTTAGATGTGCTCAAAATGGGTACGCAGCTCAGCTCTTGAAACTGACTTGTCCCAATCAATCAAATCCTTATAGTTTGCTTGCAGAGAAATCTACAATTGGGTCGGTCCCAGAAAAAAGAGAAGGAATTCTTCCACACTGTGCGAATTGGGGTCCAATAGAGGTGAGCCCAAAAATAAATAATTTGCCTGAGCAGGGCAAAACGTTGAGGAGGAGAGCTATGAAGAAACAAAGACTTAAAGAACTTCTTCGACCTTGTTCCTTGCGAAGGTACTCTTTTCCCAATAGATTGACCCATCTATTTTTCGCTCTCTCTTTCAGGCTCCACCTGACCTTAAAGGAAGCTGCCTCCAAGGTTCCCCATCAAAAGCCACGGCAAGAGTCCTTTTCAAGAGCTTTAGGGTATAGGCCCCCGACATCAAAGTCTCACAAAAGCAAGAAACTACCTCATAAAGGGTATGTCCAATTATTGCAAAGGAAAGGTTCAAACATCAGATGCATGTAACATCCCTGGATACTATTAACTTCATCTCGAGGTGCAATTTTTGTCAAAGGGAGGGAGGGAGGAAAAAAAATACCCTTGTGCACCAATCGTTTATGGAAAAGGTAAAAATGCCTCCATCCGAGGAGAATACAAGTCCCTAGGATGTCAAAACAAACAGAAAACAACAAGGAGGAAGCTCATCATTTTATGAGGACACACAGGCAATAAGGTCCAAAAGCGCATGATGCACGATTGAATCATCAGAGTATTCAGATACAACGCAGCACGAGTTCTTCACGCTCTCCAGTTAGTCATGACGATCGTTTCCGCATTAAAGGACTGCCCACCCACATGGTCCTGCCAAATTCCAAGCCACCACAATCACACAGTACAGAACTTCAAGGACATCTGAAATTCATAAAACCAAGCACCACTTATGCTAACTGGACAAGAGGCGAGAGGCCCAGAGAGCTTTTCTTTTTTGCTTTTCATGAGAAAGCAACTAAAAAAAAACAAATCAAATCAAGAGTGTTGCACACAATTGTGATTCTAATACAAACTTTTTGAGTAAGGAACGTCAATCAAACTAAACATAATGAGAATATTGGAAACCGGCAAGCTGTTGTCTGCAGAGGCAGCTACCCATGTTCTATGGAGGAAAAATAGGTAGCATAAATAAGGACAAGATGAACAGGTCACATCTTCTTACAATTCGTCGGAAAGAACTAAAAATCGTGTATCTTTGCTTCCAACAACTTATCCCCGTAACACAGGATACAAACAAAAATAATAATAATCAACAAACGTGATGTCCTCGACGACATAGACACGTCCGACCAAAAATAAAAATAAAAAACGACATAGACATATCGATGGTTGCAAATACAGAACCATAACTCACCGAAATAACTCAAGAGTTTCAAAAGGATTGACAAATTAAGTGTTTGACACAGTATCATTTAGCATCTAAGACAGGTTAGAATTATGACAGAAAACGCGAACATTAGATTCCTAACTTGTCTTACGGCCACATAACAACGGCCATAAATTAGACTCCCCATAACATATATGGTGATTACCTGCTTGAAAGCTAGATTACGACGAGAAGGTAAATTAAAACTAATCACCAGTTATAATAACAATAGCTGTCCTAGGAAACCTGCCACTGTAGGTATTTGCACAATTTGTTGCTCTTTATAACAACCATATTAAGGAAATGCTAGATGGAATGAAGCAGCAGAATCCCAGAAATATCGATCACACTTGGACGTATAAATCTCGTGAACAATGCAGAATCTCAGTTTAAGAGCAGTGTTTTCCATTAAATGGTCAAAATGTTTGTGGGACTGCTGCCATTTATTTTGGAAGTGGACATTATTATATGAAGGTGTGGTCTAATATTCAATGCTCCGCCGGCTTGGATTTGGCCCAAGACTAAAGTGTGAGGATAAGGGTGCGCGTGATAACACTACGGAAGTAGATTTTGCCCAAAAGTCTTCGGGTAGAAATCCGTTTGGTAATTTAGGACGCGCATGGTAACTATTCCGATTCGTAAAACTAATTCCGGTTAAAATGACTTTTTCGATTACGTTCTGAATGAATTTTAGAGAATTGGAATGTGTTTGATAAATGCATAAAATTTTTGTTTTAAAAAACTGATTCTTTTCCTATTTTTTTCATTTAAGTCAAATAACTATATAGTTAATTTGTAAAATTTCATCCTAAATTAAAGACTAATTTCTAATGCACACTAAAATAAATTAAAATGCATTATTTTTTAGTAAGTTATAAATGAAACACAAATTTTAATATATGATGTTTGAAGTTCCATGAAGCATGAGTCAAGTTCCCATATTAAGGACTCATTTTTTCCTTTAAAAGTTGCGTTGTCTTAATACATAGAAACATCTTGTGATGCATGACTACAAGTATGCGTGTTGGATGCCCTCATCTTTCGCAATATTTTTTGTAAGAGAGTGAAATCTATGAAATTTAGGCCCAAATTTATGAAAATAAGGTCAAACTAGCCTAATCTAAGCTTCTTTTTTTTTTTTGGGCTTTTCTAACTTTTTTTTATAAAAAATTTCATTTTTGACTTTTTTATTTTATTTTATTTTTATTAGTTAGAGGGAAAAGTGGCGAGAAAATTAAAAGGAAAAAGTGATAAATGTGAGACTTTATTCTATTTTATTATTTTCAAAAGTGATTCTTTTTTCGTAACCAACTTTTTTTTTTTTTCGGATTTTCTTTCTAAAAGTGATTCTGATTCTCTAAAATTGTCACTAGCCACGCGCCCACCGCCAATCTCCACCGACCGCCACCCACAACCACCACCGACCATCGCATGCCCCGGCCCACCGAGACCTTCGTCGGCCGCCACCCGCCAATCGTCCCCTGTAGTAGCCAACCACCATGCACCATGACCCATCGTAGCTCACAATCGTCGACCGCCACCGCCATCAACTATCGACCGCGTCGATCATCGCTAACCTTCGCCGGCCGCAATCGCCGCTAACCGCCGATCTTTGCGGCGCGACCACGCCACGTCCCCCCGCCCCGCCGAGTCACCGTCTCGGCCGCTGGAGTGAAAAACAAATAATAAATTTTTATTTTTAAAAATTTTAAATAATAATTTAATAATAAAAATATTTTTAAGGAAATTTAAAAAGTTAAAAAATGAAGCATAAATTTTTTTACCGCCAATAACAATTTTTCATAGAATATTTTGTATTAATAATGTTTCGAAAGTAAAAATTTTTAACCGTTACCAAATGAATTTATCTAATCATGAATAACTTCAAGTAGAAGTAAAAAAATCAATTTTTTCTTTTGAAGAGAAGTAGAAAAATCAACTTATGATCGGAAGTTGATTTTTGAAAGCAGTGTTACCATGCGCGCTCTAAATAATTATAGAGGCAAATTAGAGGCTCGGAAAATTTGAACTTAGGACCTCATACTTACGATGTAGAATTTCCAACTCAAAAGTTTAAGTTGCTAGGTGATGGCGTGAATATTCTGATAAATGGTTCCCAATATCCGATCAACCCAAGTTAAAGACACGTGGGATAGCAAAGTAGAACAACCACCCACCCAAGAATTTCTCTAATGGAGTTAAGCTTCCTCTAAAAAAAATTCCTATGTGCCAAGATGCGATAAATAAAAAAGAAGATACGAAGTGGAGGAAAATGAGGAATGCTCAAAAGAAGAAAAATGACTGGCAATCTAAAACTATTGGAAATAAGACTAATTCCTACTTTTCTTCGCGTGTTGATGGCTGCAAGATGTTTTGCGATAATTGAATATTGCAAACTTATTTGAAGCATACAATGCCCAAGTTGAATTATGGACAAATGCGAGCCATCTTGGTACTAAAACACAACTACCGATTTGCGATAATTGAATATTGCAAACTTTATGAAGCGTACAATGCCAAAGTTGAATTCATGGACAAATAAGAGCCATGTTGTTACTAAAACACAACTACCGAGATAGCATGAAGCTAAGGACTAGTCATTCCCACAATCTTCTTACTCAGATAATGGATGGACACTTCACCCGCAAAACTGAATATCTGAAACTTACCATTAGAGCAAAATCTTCTTCGTCCGAAGATCTCCTTGTAAACACGAGCTCCATCTATTTTCATAAATCATCTCCATGAACGGCTACCAACTATTTGGAAAGAGAACAAGCATCCCATGAAACTAAAAGATGGGATATCAATACAAGCGTTTAACAAAAGGCTCCAAAGATTTTTGGAAATTGTAAGTAACAAGTAATTACATTTCCCTTGTCAATATCCCTTCATATATATTTAGCTGTCTTCGTGAACTTTTCTGAACTTCCGGAATAGTAGTTCTGACTTAGGACTGACTCCATTTCTCATCGTGAGCATTGGCCAATGACAAAGAAGTCGTGCCTACACAGTTTTTTACTATCATTCCATGAAGTATAGCATATGAAAATATTCTTAGGCATAGGGAAGAGGCACGATTAGGACGGATGCACCATAGACAATCTTCCAAAAATTACAATCCAGATTGGATTCCCGATAGACCAAGGATAAGAGTACACTGCTTCCATGATTAAAGTTGGTAACACTAAGGATTTAACTTGGTCATTCTAAATTTTGTTTGGTACGTTCAATTGACTCATTTGTAACCCTGTGAAATAGTATTTACATTGAAATAATATTTACATCCTATAAGAATGAGTAACGTAAGAATTACCAGACATGGCAAAAGTGGCATCTCTACTCTGCATTCAGTTCCACACAGGAGACAGACAGTTATCAAATAGCTGTAAATGGAGATTGAGTTACTTTCCTCTGGTCAGTGTATCCCTAACTGACATGCACTTGGAAGAAGCAGAAAAAGGAATAAACATAGCGATAAGTTATTTGTTTGTTCCTCATTCAGTCAGATTCTTCACTAAGATATGGTTTGACCCTTTTCCTTCAGATTCTCAAATTCTGAAAAAACTCTGGCAGGAGTAAATACTCAACAAAAGGAGAAAGTTTCACAATATTGCGCACTCCACTATCCGACATGTCATCTATCAGTTCCTGCATGAGAAAGCTCAAGGAGAAACTTCAGAAGTCTCACATGACATATTTACTCGTAAGCAGAGGCTGGCTTTGACAGTTGAGGCATCCCATCCATCATACTGAGTTGTCTCCTCAGCTTGACAATATGAGCTTGCACCTAAATGCAAATCATGTTTAACCAATGTTAACTTTTAACACAACTCCCCAGCCTTTAACCTCTTTCCCAAACAAAGATCAAGTAAGGAGGCATTAATGAGAACTGAACAGATGAGTCTTTCCAAATTCCAACTGTATGTGACATCAGAGACTATCCAAAATCCAGTTTCAACAAATAGATGAGAGAGAAAAATTATTATCCATATGGTGCATGGTAGGAGACTTAGATTGTGTGGGTGTCAAAGCGGATGGAGGGGGAGAAAGAAGGAGGGGAATGGGGCTGGTGGCAGCAGCTGCCCCTCTTGCCAGGTGCTTGTTAAAATATGCTGATGAAATGTGTCATTTCTCATCACGTAGATTTTTCTTCAAAATTGCTTGACTAAACACCAGCCACCCCACTTAATATCCTGAATACACCATAGATGTAAGCCAACACGTAAAAGCTCCAAAGTGCAGTCCTAATTCCTTTATAAAAATGAATGTGGATGCCCATGCCCAACAAATTCAGAAGAAGCATAAGAAAGTTAAGAATGAACGACAAACAAGAATAAAATAAGGCCTTTCTGACCTGCTGGCGAGCTGCAGCAAGCTTCAGTAGCTCATCTGCCTCTGAGAAATTCATGAACCATTGACTAAGAGGATGATCTTTAGTATCGCCTCTCTCCCGTTCATTAGAGTTTTCTGGGGGTACTGCAGGGTCTATCGAATCAACAAAACATCCAAAGGGCAGCAGAGATAATCAGAAGACAGAAGGATGACGATTTACCAGGAGCAGAAATGCTAAAACTGGCGGACATGCGCGGCACTATAACGGCTGGATGATTCTGAACCCGGGCATAGAAAGCCTCTGAAGGATCGGGGAAGACAATCTCATCATAAGATTCAACAACAACTGGTTTCTTGGTTGATTGAGGACCAGACTCATCTTCCGGGTACAGCTTCAAATGGTGATAACTACATGTGAAACAACAGGTAAACAAAACTGCCTCCAACAACGAGAAATCGATGCAGTAACAGCACAAAGAACTCACAGATCCAACTGCTTGTCACAAACATCAGGATGAAAGACAAGGGAAATAGCGATTTCAAATTCACCCCAACCACATTCTGTCAATTCAAAAGGTGGAGCTTCGATGACTCTCGTAGGATTGTTGAAACTGGGATGCAATTGGAACACGACCCGCTTGATCACCGCACCAAGATCGTCATTAGTCGCCCCGCGGACATACACCGTCCACTTATGCGACTGGGACCTTATCGTGGGAAACACAAAAGAACCGGTTATTACCAACACATCAGGGCAACATGATATAGCCAACATCAAGCCACCAACAGTACAGACACGAAATGAAAAGATCGATACTTACTCACTGGCCTTTCTACCGAGATAGAACGCAATGGTTCCGTACACGATCGGCAAGCTAATTTCAGCATCCTTGAGCCTCCGGCTTAAGCCCTAGTAACAAAACCCCGGAGCAACAACATTCAGAGCAAATTCAAAAAAATTAAAGCACCCTTAACTAACCCACCCATCACTTCACTCATTCGCCGGTGAACGCAAAACACTTCCTCACACGAGAACACAAACCTAGGGTCACATGCAACGTCGCGACCTGAACTTCGGGCTATCGGAGACTAAACTACAGAGGAAGATGATCTAGACCGCGAAAGAGGAACGGGACGGAAAATGGCACCTTCTTCTCGGGATCTTCGGAAGATTTTGTGATCTTGATGCGCTTAACGCCAGTGCCGCCATCTTCGGGCTGCCCGTCGCCCTGTTTCCTCGAGGACATTGTTCTCCCCGATTCGGAACCGAAATTCGGGTTGCTTCCGCTGAAGAATTCGACGAACGAGAAATTCTATCTCGAGCGGGGATTGGGAATTAGGGTTTTGACGGGCTTAATTCCGTCCAGCTCCCCCATTTTTGGCGGTAGCGCTTTGTTCTCCGTTTTACTTTTTCTTCTTTGCCTTGTTATTGCGATTTTACTTTCTTGTTGCCCGTTGATGCGTTGTCTTGCTCAAGCGTAACTCAGAGAACTCTAATCCAATGCAATGGTCATAAGAACAATTAACCCCTAAAGCTCCATTTGATCGCCCGAATTTTTAGTTAGAATATAATTGAATAAAATAAGCATGAGAAATCCAAAAATTTTATCATATTTTATTTATTATTTGATGAATTGCGAATTTAAAATCGGATAAGTAAAGGTAAAACTCGATGAAAAAGCGACCTAATGCAGAGAAAAGTCGGTGGTTATGGGAAAGTTCAATTTTCCCTCTCTTGAGAAATCCTATTCTTATATATCACACTCCCTCCCTCGAGATTTTTTTATATTGGCTATATCCCCTATATTCCTTTTCCGTCAAATACAGTATCTTATTCAGGCTTATATTCGGAGGACCAAAGACAGTCTAAGTGTTCGTATTAATTTTCATTTAATGCCCCCATTCGGAAATTAACGAATCTCCTCGTAAACATTACATATTACTTTATTAGCATATTCATTTATCGCTTTTTCTATATGATAATCTCAATTTCCAACTATCGTCTTATTTGAGTACAAAAAGTGTGCTTATTTTGCTAAAAATAACTAACTTAAAAAACACGTTCTTGAAAATAATCTCTCGTATCACTTATAGAAATGAAAGAATTGAAAAGATAATATTTAAACATAGATTATCTCCCATAACAAAATTATCTTCTATTGACTAGTTATTTCGGGCGATACAGTTGCATGTGATTATGTTTAAAAAATTATTTTTCAAATATTTTCTTTTATGGAAAAAGACAGTCTTTTTTCCCTAAGCCCTCATCATGCTGACACTTTGGGCCCTGTCCTGGATAGATACCAACTGAAAGACCTTGAACATTCTGGAAACAGACCCATTTCAGTCAAGAAGAGGCTCCTTCACACATGATTCAAATGGGCACAACAGTTCAGATGTACAACAGGAACGGAACAAATTTCCTAAAGAGAAGTAAGTAGAACATGGATGTGTCGCGATTCGCCGGAGGAGACGACATCCGGGCATTCGTACGAGGATATGCTACCCCTATGGGAAGGATTTCGCCACGGGAGAGCTCGTGACCAAACCCGAGAGGACGCCGACTATGAGGCCGCTATTGTAAGTGCTCGGCTCGCCTTGCATCGAGTTGTTACGAGAGTCACTGTACGTCTCGTTCTGGAAGGGCCCGCCGACAAGTGCTCCGACCGCTAGGTTCGGGTTGGGAGCGGAGGAGTTGAGCCACTTAAACCCGTCTTTGCACCCGTTGGTCGCATCGACCGGGATGGAAGACCCTCTGTGGTGTACATACCGAGGGTAGTTTTCCCCAAACCCGACTAGATAGCTCAGCTTCATCGGGTTTTCACCCAATACGTAATCCACCTGAGAAAATTTGAAATGAGAACAAGGAGTGGTTAAAATGAGCATGATTCACATTGAAATAGTTGCTGTGATGATCTTGGTTTATGTTGAATAGAAGTATCTTCTTCAGTGACATTGACCAGGTTCATGAAGAAGTCCTGGAAAGAAGCAATGAAACCAGGATCACTAATCCTGGATATCAATGTTGACACTCCACAAGTCCTAGCCACAACCATCCGACGAATGCACTTTTCCAGCATCAAAGCTTACCTGCGAAGTCGCAAAATCACGAAGTTCGCCTGGGCTATAGGATCTCCCGCTGCAATACAAGGCCTCCGTACCGGAAGAGAGCATGTAATCGCTGTAAAGGACAGCTAGGAATGCCGCACCCACAGGATGCAGCAGCGAGTTCCATTCAGTCACCCAAATCAGCCCACCTGGATCACAGGACAATCTCACTCTTCATACAAAAGAATACAAAAGACAGGACCAATTGGGATCCTGTTGAAGTAATGTTTCAAGAAGAATTATCTCCAAACTACTAAATTGTGACTAGGAATTTTTTTTTCTTCGTGTTCGGGCGCTTACTTTCCGTTCTGCTAGATGTTGCAGTCGGTGAATCAGGCGGAAGGCTACACATCATCATCTCGGCGGTTTCCCTGTACATCTGGAGCGCGAGTTTCTCAGCGATCGGAACTTCGCTTGCTCTGAAGAAATCTATGCGCGATAGTAACACCTGCTTGAAGATCAATAACAAAGAGTCATGTATTGCATTCCGTACGGCAAAGATCCATCTCTCTTTAAGTTATGAAATTCTAGCTTGACAAACCGGTGCAAACTACAAACTCAATAAGCCACTTCCATGAGGTAAAAGACCAAAGAGGATCATGACATTGACCTGGACTCCCGGAAGCTTGTCGTCCCAACTAATCCAGCTCGGTCTTCTCCAATTACCAAATTCCTGACCATGGTCAACTGTTACATAACTTAGATACGATCTATCGGCAGACGCAAGGTAGAGCCAGCTAGCTGCCCAAAGCAGTTCATCTCCATAGCCTGAAGAATTGTAGAATCTTTGCCCACTGGGGACCGTGACACTGAAAGAACCCCGGTAGGTATCAGCAAAAGCGAACAGCTGCTGCGCGTGCATCAGCAGCAAACTCGAATAAGTGGAGTTGATCTTCTTGAAGACCAGAGAAGCAGACGCCATTGCAGCGGCAGTTTCTGCCGCAACCTCTGTTCCTGGAAACGACGTGTTCACTTGAGTCAGGGGTCTTTGCGAGGACATGGATTCGGGCCTTTGCCAACACTCATGGTTCAAGTCGGGATCACCCACCTTCAAGAACGACGCAAGATTACAAATGTTTAAGCGGAAAAAGGAAGGATTGAAATCCTAAACAAGCAGGCGCTGCAAATGCTCATACTAGACTGGCCAATTTGGTGGCTGAGAACGAATGTCCTGGGGATACTAGCGATGTGGGACTTACTGAGCAATCTCAGTTCCTATTATATTATGCAAATCTCCATCTTCCAACTTCCTCTCTTCCTCTCCTGTGTTGGTCCCGATCTTGCTCGGTATCAGTTGGTCATGACGATGTGGTTTAATATTTATATATTCCAACACTTTGACAATTCAAACTGGCTTATCAGTTGTGTTTCCTATTGCCTGCAACGAGTTTCATGTTGCAGCACAAAAATGGCTAGAGAACAGAATTAGGGAAGGAAAGCAAGCAAGACAGGCTTTGTAGTTGATAGACGGCAATCGATGACAGATACCGATGACCATATCATCGTCTGCTTGATCCTCTCAGAAAATCATCTGAGAAGTCATGAAATGGAAGCGCAAGTACTATCCTTGAAGCAAAACTTCAAGACAAGTTATAATATTGTGACGTTATAACATTCAACATAGGGTTAAGGTATAGGGTTGCCTGAATATAGAGCACATCTGGTGAAGGATGGGAGTTGATGAGATAATCAGTGATCCATTTGAGAGTGTCCTGCGCAGGTCTCAACTGCTTCACCACATTCATCTGATCTCCATACTCGAGGATCGCCCACGATAGCATCGTCGCAGTGAACGCCATGGGGAAATTGAACTTCATCGAGTCCCCCGCGTCGTACATTCCTTTCGACAAATCTAAGCCTTCTTCGCTGCCATCTGTGAGCCCCGAATCGCCCCTCCAAGAAATCCTGTTATTCACCAACTTACCAGCTGCAGGAACAGAAGTCATAATATCTCTTAAGTCTCCACTTAGAGAAGTATCCCAATATGAAGAAATTCACAGAGAAAGAATTGCTAATCTCCCTTTTCAACGTTTTGCTAACTATTAACCACTATTTTTTTTATCAGCAAAGGGCGAAAACCGGGATGCGATTGCCTAAACATCTACAACCGGATGTTTGAATTCATGCCGGGCCTATTGCCCATCCGCATCGACAACACTGAAAATGAGCTACGTCTACTATTTTTCTTCATTTGAGAAGAGCAAGTGCACGGACATTTTTGAACGTCGAAGAACTGCATAGCGATTCCGAGAGCATCTGCATATTTCTGCATGACCGGACCGTGGCGGCTCTGGACCTTCGGCACCTTGGAACGGAAGTCCCCCAGAATCGTGAGCACAGCCGCCGCAATCACAAGAGCTCCGATGACAGTCACCAAAACCCACCAAAACCATCCCTCGTACTTTTTCACATCGCCAGCCATCTTAGTCTCCATCTCCAATCCTCAGAACTCATTCTGCTTCAAAGAACACAGCAAAAAGTGGGGAAAAAAAGCCATTTTTCATCTTCCAGATGCACAGCGCTCATGTTCGAATTGCGTCACTCATTCCTTCCGATCAGAGTATTCGATCCCACTGCGATACGTCGCAGCTGATCCATGAAATTCGAAAGATTAAACTTGGTGAGCTCAAGACATAACCAAGAACCAGATGAAATTGGTGGGCTTAATGGCGGAGAAGAGACCAACTGTGTCGGGTTGAATCTGGGGAACGGGATGCCAACCGGTTTAACGGTATCTTTCTTCTTCTACACCAATTTTTATGTGACAGATTCGCTCCTTCGTCGTTACCCCGTATACGGAATGTGTTGGGCCGTTGGATCGAGGTCTACGTGGAACGGAGGGTCAAGATCTGGCCGAACAGGGATGCCACCATGGAATCGGAGACAAGTGCCCATGGCTGCAGATCCTGACAGACGAAACGGCAGGGGTCTGCTTCGTTTTTCTTGTTGGAAGAAGCTGTGGGCAAGTGATTGCTTGCTAAGAAAAAAATCACAATTAGTCTGAGTGCCACGTGGACCCCCATTTTTTTTTACTTCATTTAAAACATAACTCCATCACGTGTAGAGATGATATTATTTCGATTATACTTTGAGAAACCCATTAAAGACCGCGGCAATAAAATAGTGTGCGACACGATTGATTTGGTCATACCAAGGTTGATGAAAATAATACGAGCCATAATTGGGATCGACCAATTAGCAAAAAAAGAAAAAGGAAAAAGAGAGAGAGTAAATACACGACCTTTTCACGTCGTCGAGTCAACGGTTAGATTCGCATGTCTTAAAAAATAACAACATTAAACCATTTCATGTAAATGTAACCACGAAACTTGTAACCCTCTCCAAAAAGTACGAAACATCGTACCATTATTACAAGTTTAGCATTCGTCGACATTCTGTTCATTCACACCATGGTCTCTTTCATGGGTTAGTCACGAATCCATGCTAACTTCTATGTGCGTTAGTTTTGTTGCATAATTAACGAGATGGTGGTTTTTTGGTGACGTGACTTGAAATGGTTATAAAACTAAAATATGACATGTGAACACATATTGTAAACCTTAATTAGGTCCATGTCCTATGTAAATGGTTATTTTAACTCATAACATCCTCCACTCTAACTCGACAAAATGATCCAAAAAGTCCTAATTATACTCAATTGAGTCCGAAACATTTTCATGTTTAAGACTCGATTCTTAAGGTGGAACTAAAGGCCGATTTGTTCTGGGGCCGCAGCTCTATTAAATAAACCTGGGCCTCAACCTGGGCCCGATTCTCCGTCATAACCAGATCCGACATGCCCATCGTACACATTACCGCAGCCCTCTAAATTTCAAAGGCTGATGTTTGTAGGGACAAGTACTTAAGTACACTCAAATTGGTAAGGGAAATGGGAGGTTTAACTGTGATAGGATGAAGTTTGACTCTACTTGATAGCCGGAGCAACAAAGGAAGATGAAAGCAGTAAAACAACACCGCCTTCGAAGCTCGACAAATCCGACGTGCTGACTGACTTCCCACCTATATGTGGCTTCATGGTTCACTCGGAGGGTAAAACGGCAATCTCGATATAACAGAGAGATGGAGAATTTTCAGCTTGTTGAGTGCTCCATCTTGAATCCTGGTCAGTAGTCCCAGTGAAAGGGATTTCAGACACGAGTACCATGTTCGGTTCCGATGATGCCTCGTTTACTTGATGTCTAATGTAAGGGTGACCGGCTCCGTGAAAAGTCCGAATGGTCGAGCCCGTGCCGTGGAGCCCGAACCGGCGTGTCGTTCGGAGAGAACATTTCCGAATTTGCTAATTGAGGAAATGGGGAATCATCTTGACGCACGCACCTTGACCTTAATGACAATTCATTGGATCACGTGCGTGAAGAATTGACCTGGCAGCAAGAAGCTCGAGCTCGATAAACATCTCGCCTTGTTGAGGGAAACATACAGGACAGTGAAGACGCTTTACAAGTACGGTGGCTCGTAAGCTGGTAGGGATCGATTCCGTAAGTGAATGTGTTAAAGGTGAAACTCGTTTGTTCTAGACATTAACGAGACTTTTGCTTTATGATTGCCGTTCGAGTTGAGCTGATTCTCCGGGAACTTGCAGGTGCATTCTGAGCTTCGGCATAGAGAGTACGCCAGCAATGTCTCGTGACTGAGTCGGAAGGCAGGGAGTAACCCGGGCTTGTAGGCACAAGCCACATCCACAATAGTGCATGAGTGAGGTCCGATCGAAAAGCTCAAAATGTACAGGAGAGCTGGGAAGACAGAGGGAGCGGCGAGGTCAAAAGTAAGATATCTGCTCGGACACTACAGTGGAAGCGTGTTGAATCAAGAAATTGATCAAATTCGAAGCCCTTTTGTGATGAATGCTTTGTGCCAACTTCAAGCCAGGATTACTAATCGACCATTTGGATGAAACAGAGGATATCTCGATCAAGGCTCACAAAGCCAAGATGAATGCAGATGCATTATCTGAGTACATCATGCTTTCTCAGCGGATCGGCCTTAGGACTTGATTGCGGTCTCTCCAGGCAGCAGCGTACGCTTGTTTCAGAACCCGACATGGAGGAAGATGTTGGTCTTCAAGGGAAGAGAAGCATTCAACGTGGCTGAAGGCCGTGCTTCTATGAAACAATGATAAGCTGCTACAAAAATCTTTCAGGAGGGTTTCGACATTGCTTTCGGGCACGAGTTCTGAACACGCTGCCACAAACTCGAGTTTACGTGGGCCAAGGAAAAAAGGTATGTCGTGTCGGTGTCAGTATCGTGATCGCCGCTTTTGTTTGCGATGCTCAAACAGTGTCAGTATCCTTCTTTGCAGGATCTAACTATTGCAGGATCTCTCTAGAAAAATTACTTTCTGGTCAGAAGTTGATTTCTGAAGCAAAAGTGTTGTCATAAGCGCCCATCAATACTTAGATCCTGCAAAGAAGGAAATGTGCTCGACTGGGAAGCGGCAAGTATAGTAGTAATTCCAGAAAGTGGTCTTAGCAGATTGTTCCTGAAGCTCATGCTGATCCAGTCCCTGATGAAGCTGGTGCTAGAGTCCTCAGTGAAGCTTTTTGGTGACATAGATTCACAAATTCAGCTGATTTATCTACTCGATGCTGTCAAAGTCGCATTAACTTGACCCAGAATTCCAGTATTTGATCGGGATTAATCGGGTTCTCGATACTGTCAAAGTTGCACTAACTTGATCCAAAAATACGGTATTTGGTCGGGATTGATCGAGTTCTGGACTCGTCTTAGACAAGCATGAGCTGATCTCAATCTATACTTAGGAGTTACGACCTTCATCCAAATTTATAGCAGCACACAAGAATTTGGCATTGTGTAGCTAGAGAGAGAAATCAAATCTGTTTCTCTTGAGGAGCAGAAACGCAGTCGTGAATTTTGGAGACGACCTCAGCCCTTGAGTATGGACGTCGGCGACAGAGGAGGAGAGTCCAGCTGGTACAGATTGAGCGCAGGCCCGACGAACCTGAACAGGATCCAAGCTCCGATCACGATGAAGATCGAAGCGTAGGCGAACTTGTTGAGCCAGAACAGCAGCCCCTTGTCCCCCACGTACAGCTCCACAGCCTTCTCCGCCACGCTCATCTCCTCCCACCTCTTCGGCGTCGCCGTCGCCCTCTCCCTCTCCGTCGCCGCCTTCGCCGCTCTCCCGTCCGCTCCGTCTTCCCTCTGCTGCTGCCTGCTCCTCCTCCTCGACCCCCTCCGGAACCGTATCTCCACCGCGTCCGGCGGCGTTATCGGCGGCGCGGGGTTACTCCGCTCGTCGTCGCCGGAGCCTCCGGCGGCGCTAGCCCTGACGGTGGCAATGGGACGCCGGGGTCGAGGGAGGAGGAGGAGGGGAGGAGATGTGGTGGTGGTGGTGGTGGTGGTTGAGGAGGTTGTGAAGGCGAAGAATGACGGTGGCGGAGATTTAGGACAAGGAGATAGGGAATGGAGGATACCAGCCTCCATGGTGTTCGGCTTTGTGTTTTCGAAGGAGGGAGGGAAAATGAGTGGATGGATTTGATGCTTCCCGACTTCTAAATTATCCATTTGATATATAATGCATGCAAGTCTTTTAAAATAAGTAAAATTCCAAATAGAGTCTTTTAAAATTATTAATTTTTTAAATAAGAATCTTCAATTCTTATTCTCATTTTTTTAAATAAGAATCTTAAATATTCTCGTTATGTCAAAAAAAAGAACAAATGCATTTTGTCATTTTTTTCTAATTTTTTTCATTTTTTCTCTTCATTTTTCTTATTTCTTTTTTTTTTTATTGCGGCCGACAAGAGTCGCCTCGCCTATGCCTTCACTGGCCGCTGCGAGGCAACCCTCGCCAGATCAAGCGAGAAGAGGAGTTTTCGAAAGAAGGCCATGAACCATATAAGCGCCAAAGGTGTTCGGCAGATCAAGAGAACAGCTTCCAAAGCATGTGATTCCAAGTCTCACAAGTTTACATTAAAAAGGTCATAGAGACTTATGATATAACAGACTCGTTGGATAGAAGAGGAGATTAAATTCCAGTTTCCTATCAAACAAGTGACGACCTAACTATCTAAACTACTTACAGGGCGGCGAAGTGAAGGCGCAACTTCCAAAATTACCCTCACATTGAGAATGTCTACAACACCTGTACAGTTGTCTCTCTGTTGTCTATGTGTATAAACAACCTTTTCCTGGACAAGTCGGCATCTTAAACTCTTTCCAACTGAGAAGCGGTGGGAATAGTAGGCTTGCAACTGCATCGCACCTGAGCAATGACGATCCTGACAATCACCCTTCTACTTTCTTCCAACGTAAGCTCCCAATTTAGAGAGATCGGGAATCCAGAATGATAATTCCGACGATCCTGTTGCAAACATGAGGCTTCCTGGGGCCCATTTTATGACGGGAGGCTCGGTGTCGGTACTTACCCAGCTTGCAACCTAAACAAAGGGAAACTCAGTTCACAGGACCTATCAACAGCATTGCACGAAACGTCGTTCACATATACTCCTATGAAGACGAGCCATGCAGTACTATCTTAGTGAAGGAAGTAAATTCAAACTTTAAGCAGCTATATGTTTCCTTCGAAGAGTCACTAGCCAAAGGAATATATGACACCATGGAGAGGATATAAAGCAAATGTTCTATGTCAAGGCAACTGAACATCATGAACATGGCACAAGGAAACAATGCATATTAAGCACCCAATGGTTAGAGACCAGAATTGGAACCCCTCATCTCCATGAGTAATGATCCCAACCAAAGATACAATTGAAATATTCAACAGAATCAAAACCAAGAAATACCTCTTTCCCGCTCCTTACGCTCCATGCGTAGACACTGCCATCTCCGGAACCTGCCAATTGAGCAGTCATTTCAATGGAAGCAAGGCAAAATGAATTTTCTATGGAAGCAACAGGACAGAAAGAGCAAGGCAGCCATTAATATAAAAGTCAAGTCACCCGAAGAAGTGGCAAACAGTTGTTAAGTAAGAACAAGGGAAAAAGAGGCTCCTCATGCAATTCTTTCCATTGAATGAGTTATTCCATGTGACCATAGACCGGCATACCATCTACGCTCCCCAAAGGTTAATCCAGGGTCCAACTGCTATGCTAATAAAGGTAAAATCATTCGTATGTGGGTCCCCTAAAAGGAATAGAAATCAGAACCCAACTGGAGGACAGACTAAAGCAAATATGATATGGCTATAGCTCGGAAAAAAAAAAGTCATAAGAACGTAGCTAGCAATTAGAGTTTGGCATGGAATTAACTAACACGATATTCAAATGGTGACCCCAGCAAAAGATGGTTTACCCGAAATGACAAACATTCCTTCAGGGCTAAAAGATGCCTCCAAGGTGGATTTGCTTGATGTAGGCTTGACGTTGAAAGTGGATAACTGGGTGAAATTAACCAAATGAGGACAGATATAAACAGTCTGCCTAAAGAACAAGAACATAAGTTATCTTATGACTGATTTGAGAAAACTCTAACCAGTGTGCCTCGGAATGAGTCAAGAAGATAAATATGCCCTTCCGTGGTAGTCAAAAGCATAAGCCTTCCATCATTGCTAAACTTAACAACGTTTGCATCGGACACATCTCCCCCAACAGAAAAGATGTCGAAAGGACCCTATTTTTGTAAATATCACCACAATCAGTTTCTGCAGCAATGCTTGATAACCCCAAGATTTAAGGCATCGTGAAATATTAACATGCATCACTCTGCACACAATACTTACTTTTTCATATTTGCGAGCATCAAACATTCTAATGCATCCTCCAAAAGCAATTGCAAAAACCAGGCCCGGATCATCATAAGCTGTGGCAGGCCTTCCTTGTACACGTAAAAGACCCTATAAGTGCAGAGAACATTTCAGCAATTGAGTTCATTTAAAGCAGAAAAGATTTAGAAGTGACACAATGAATCCACCTGACACTTCTCAGCTCGTTGATCCCAGAGTAAAACAGTGCGATCCAGAGAACCAGAGATAAAGCATTCGTTGCGTGGGCACAAGCTAAGGGAGACAACCCTGAAAAAAAAAAAAAAAAAGATAACAACACTGCTCTTACACAGAGGATATGCAGAAGCAGTCACTTTTCTATAAGAACCACTAGTCTCATATTCAAACCTGTCATGGTGACCTTTAAAGTAGCGCAGGTACTTGTTGTCATGCAAGGATAATAGCCTTAGTGATTCTGTGAAGATTGAAATGTAAGTATGCTATTTTGGAACAAATATAACATTCTCTGTGTTCTGAGAACATACCATCCCAACCATTCTTTGAGGAGTATATAACAGTCGTCGGATGAGAAGTGAATGAGACTAGATCAACCCCATACTTTTTGCTATTAATTGTCTTCAGACATCTGGAGATGACAATATTCCTCAAGTTTAAGTAGTTACTCAATTTAAGAGTTTGATATGTTACAATAATAAAATGCATGAGAATCTGTCTTGGACAAGAAAAATAAAGGGCATCACTGCTTCTAAATGCCCAATACAACAATAATCAATAAGTCGAATGGTACTTGCATGTGCATATTATGGTAGACATGATGCGAAGAAACATGCAACTAGATATCTCTTAATTTATTCTCCAACACTTAGTACTCCCAGCCTACCCTTCAAAGTCACTGATATAGATTTCATGCTTTGGACAATTATTGAGCATGCGGGTACTTGTGCTGAGTGCTGCACAAGCAACAGAAGTAATCCAAAGTTTGTAATGACATATAAAACAACCTTGCTCGACCAAGATGCAATAAAAAACATGATAACAGCAACATTGAGCAGATCTTATGTTGAGATTCATTGTAGACGAGCCAACTAACAGATCAAACTTGATTCTGACTAAGAAACCACATGGAGAAAGAGTTTACGTTGCGCTTGCCACATCATAAAGGCGAATAGACTCATCATCGCTGGCTGTCACCAGATAGCTCGACGCCCGGTGAAAATCCATGGAACTGATTCTACCACTCTGCAAAGAGAAATCACATCAAGAGTAAAACCATCGGTAATCCAAGAAAGCAACATCCGCGAGCATAAAATCACGCTGACAAATGTTCAAACAAGGGCTTCAAACTCGGACCAAAGTCACCAAGGAGGGCACAAAACTCCCAGTTCCCACATAAAAGCATGTAAAAGAAAACCTCTGTCTTGGTTTCCAAAAATTATGCAACCCCACCCAATGATAATCCCACATCAAAATGCCCCATTTCGAGTTGACAAGAGCTTCTGGGTGCCTATAAAGAACTGGGTATTTGTGCAATCCAACTAAATTACGAGGAGTGCGGTACAATTTGATCGTAACAAAAGTCGAAGCTAGACTGGACTTAAAGAAGAGCAGCTCACGTAGTCTCTAAACGACATGCCAACTTCCATGCTCTGGAGAATCTCCTCGGTGAGCTCCAGAGAGACCTTTTCCTTGTCTTCTCTCTCGGCTTGCACGCCTGCAAAAAAAAAAAAAAAGAACCGGAACTAAGCGAGAGGCAGAGAGAAGCAAAGAAATTCGATCGAAACAGCCACTGAAAACAAAAACATCAAAAAAGAAAAGGCGAAGCAAAAAATCTTCGAGTAAGCGCTGATTGCGACGCACCGCCCATGGTCGATTATCACCGGGGAATTTCCGATCGAGAGATCCGACGGCTTCGCTGCACAGGGCGAGACGTTGGAGACGGTAAGGGGCGGAGAGAATCGCCAGAACAGTCCTTGAAGATCGAAATTCATGTTCATGTCCAGAACGGGCCGGGCCGGGCCGCTAGCAAATACTTATGGATCCAACTATGGTTGATTTCTTCTATTTCTTTTTTCTTTTTTGGTCCAATTTTTTCTTCTAATTCACATCAGCCCGGTTTATAGGAAAAGAAAAAGAAAGAAAGAAATTATCTACCAACGTTTGTTTCCTCGAAATTCCTATGAGTAGAGATTTCTTCTTTCAATCATATTTCGCTGGTTGTTCAGTTCCATCCAAATTCGATTTTTGTCCGTATCATCAAGCTTTTCGTGCGAATCGAAACTTACTCTCTGCTACTTTAGAACCATCATAATTGCGGCCGCTGCTCACCGGGGCTTCAGGCGCTGGCTCCACCGTCATTGGGTCCCTGAGTTCCACGGCCTTTCGGCATTGGGTAGGCGTCCAGCCCTGCACATGGTCCTACGGCTTCACAGGTTGGAAGGGCTCCGCGAATATCATAACAAAACGCACCACGGATTCCATTGCACAAAAGAGTCGAAATAGAAAAACAGCTTTACGAGCTATTGTCACTTTGAGCAGCAGCTATTTGCCTTTGCTAGATTCTTTTTGCTGATATGATTGCGTATTTCAACTACAAAAAACAAAACGGTCGGGCTCGAATCAACACCGAATCGAAGTCTTGTCAGCTCATCTGATAAAAATACGATTTTTACAAGAAATCCCTGTAAACCAACTTCGCCACCGAGAGGCGGAGCAGCTCTGTGTCCACCTTCAATCATTTACAAACATGGCCGATGTATACAGACAGATCACCCCCTGGACAATCCACGAAAAGACATGAAAAGGGTACGTCAAAGATTTCGTTTTTAAGCCCCCCTCGGACGATGAGCTGTAGATTTTTTTTTCTCCATACCCAAATCGATGCACAATGCAGAAACTGTTAGTGTCCGGATCACATGACCGGCACCGGCATGACCATCTCGGCCGGGCCATCCAAGGGCCCGCTGGAGACGTCGTCGGGGGCGTCGTCGGAAGCCGCCTTCTTCCTGTTGATGAACTCGATGCAGTCGGCGACGGCCTCGCTGTGGTGCGGGTCGTCCACGGGGTAGTACGGGCGGCATGGCTGGGGCGGGGGAGGCGGCGGCGGGGGGCTTGGAGAGGGCGGACAGCATCATGAGGCGGAACACGGCCTCGCGGAAGCGCTCGAGCAGGGATGAGGGGGCGAACCGGTGGCTCCGGGCGGAGCAGGAGGAGGAGTTGGCCACGGGGGCTCTGAGGCGGGGGGATGCACTGGGCCTTCGTTCTCCTTGGGCTGCACTGTTCTTCCTCTCTCAGCTGTTTCTCCATTGTTGTCTCTTTGGCTTCCTTCCTTCCTTCTTCTCGATGGCGCTTTGCTGCGCTGTGTTGCGAATCATTTGGATCATATGGTTCAGCTTCAGGGTATTTATGCAAGAATCTTTTGAGACAGGTAAGGTAATTCATAAATATTGAGTAGACATTGACTATATTGGGTTCGTAATGTGAGAGTAAGACCTCGGCTAGGCGGCTACAAGCTTAGCCGGTAGGGCGAGCTTGTTGAAGCACTCAACCCACCCTCCAAAAAAAGAAAAAAAGAAAGAAAGAAATGGTCGATACAAAAATTGAGATGAATATATAAATTATGCCCATGGAGCCGTTGACGTAGATTCATGATTCATTTTTCTGACTCATATTTTGTACAAATTGAATATATATATATATAGGCTATAAGTTTCTAAGACTGATTAAAATGAATTCAAAAAGTTAAAAGTTGAATCAGATAGATAAAAAAATGGGTTATAAATTGAACCCATTTTTTATGGAAAATTCAAAAAAAAATCTTAAACCTACTACAATCTTGTCAAGTCAATCCTAAACAATTTTTTGGCCAATTAAGTCATAAATCTTTCACAATTTGGCCAATTCAGCCCACTTTTCTTGGCCGACGCAGACTTTGAAATTTAAACATTTCTTTTTTTCTTATTTTTTTCTCTTTCTTTGTCTGTCCCTTCCTACTATTACTAGGGCCAGCAATGGCTTTACAACCCCCAATCGGCCTCGCCTAGCCTACGCGAGGCCATGGCATTGCAAGTGAAGGCAACCTCTCGCCCACAACCGACTAAGCCATGGCGGCCGCCAAGCTGCGATGGGCTAGGTCATTGCGAGGGGCCTAGTCGGCTGTCGCCATGGCATGACAAAAAAAAAAAAAAAAAAAATACTAATTACCAATGCAGAAAAGTGAACCGAATTTGGCACAATTATAAAAAGTTTAGAACCCAATCTGGTCTAAAAAAATTAGGACCGAATTGGCACAATTGCAATATATTTAGAACTTTTGTGGTAATTCTCCCAATTTTAAACCTATCTAGAAAATTAAGTCATCATTTGGGTTGGACTTGGCTTAGGTCACACACCGGTTGTAAAAGGCCCTTAAGTATATTAGTTTATATTTTCTAATAAGTCAAAGAAAGAAGGAAAAATAAAATTAAGTAATATAAAAATCCGCCATCGATTTCGAGGGAAAATAAAAATATTTTTAAAAAATTAAAAAATATTTATAAATTATAATTTTTTTTACCATATTTGTATGGCATGAAAGTGTTTTAGTAATATCATTTTTGTTGATAAATTACAAGAAACAAATATTACATAATTTTGTTAAATATAAAAGAGTTTAAGCAATGCGGATTGGGTTAAATATAGTTGATTGTGGGTTTGGTCGAATATGGTTGGCTATGAATTAGGTCGAGTATGGGTGGTTAGATTTTCTTTGTATGAAATGAGTCAAAACGAGTTAAGTAGATCAATATAGATCGAACCATATTGATCCGACCCAAAGTCCATCCACCCGTTTGACATTTCTACTTTCGAATTGCTTTTTTCTAATTATTTATTTTTATATTTATGGCTAAACTATATTAGACACGATCAGTAGGATGACGAGATGAGCACGGGGCCTAAAAAACCATGCCCAAGACCTAGATGTAATAAAACAAACTATAATTGGTTTGGTCTACATGGGCTGAGATGCCGGGTCGAGCTCGAGAAGGGAATTTTTTGTCCGGACTTGCTCGGTTTACCTTTCATGTTGATCCGACTTAGGCAAGCTTGAAGAAGATGACGTGTCCATTAACTTAGGTTTGAATCTAATGTAAAAACGTGGATCTGTTACCTAGTTAGTCCTTATGCGTAGTGGGTGTAAAGTTGTACCGAAAAAATGATATTTCTATGAAGAGGAGGAGGTTACGAAAAAAATTAGGGGATTTGATTATTTTCACAGAGAGCCAATTTTTTCTCCCAAAAGTTAGTTCGATGTATAGATGACCCGAAGTTTAATATCCTTAATTATTTGGCTAATCTCCATCACCTTAGTATGGTCCGCAACTTTCATCTCATTCTTGGGAGATGAAGACAGTCGTATTTCGTCCGCGGATTAGGGAAAGATTTGATTCCTCGAGATCATCCAGAAATGCTGCAGCGTTTGATCTGTCTGTCACTTGTGCCGCATCCTTCGTCACTGTTCGCAAACAGTTTTAAGATTTGATTTTGAAGGTGTAGTTTAATATTAATTACCCTAACAAAAATATCCCTCCTCTCCTCTTCTCCAAACCTTGATTTAATGATGTAATTTAAAAACGTTCTATCTGCTTACCTAGTTAGTCCTTGTGCCATAGTTTCTGTAACAATTCGTGCCGAAAATTTGTGCGAGAAATTTCGCTTACGCTTATCGATCTGGGCGGATTTCATTCATTTTCACGAGAGAGCCAATTTTTTCTCCCGAAGAGTTAGTTCGATTTCGGATCACATGATTCCCCCAAGTTTCATGATCCTTTGTCGAGCTTCTTTTGTTGGCTAATGGCCCGAGGAAGAAGGGCCATCACACGCAACTTTCATCTCATTCCTTGGGAGATGAAGACACGTCGCTATCTTCGTCCGCGGATTAGGGAAAGAAACATTCCCTCGAGATCATCCAGAAATGCTGCAGCGTTTCCCGATCTGCTCCCCTCGTCACTTGTGCCGCATCCTTCGTCACTGTTCGCAACAAAGTTTTAAGTTTTGACTTTTGTACTCAAACTAGGCCTAATTCTCTGTAATTAATATATATATATATTTATTTATTTTTGGGTCCAGTCCCGATTCTACCCCGGACTTCCTAAAAAAGTTTGAACCAATCTCAAATATGTCTCGAACTATTTTTCATCTTTAAAATAATCACCAACTTGAACTCGATCCTAAATCCGTCTTTACCCTCGGTTCAAAAATCGTTGGTTAGTTGCTTGACGTGGCATTTCGATGGCGACAACAGCTCCATGCTAGCAAGGTGGTGTGGAAAATTATCTGAAGGACGAAATCATTTTTTGCAGTATGAAAATTAGGGAAATGGGTAATGGCGGTTTTTGGACGGAAGGTTAATAGAAGTAGATTTAGGATGACAAAATAAAGTTCGGAGAAGATTTTAAATTGGACCTAATACTCTTCATCCGACAAGGCTAGACTCTTTAAACACATTTAATACTCTTAATAGTAATAACGCTCAAATAATTTTCACTCTGACCAAAAATTTATATGCCAATCGGCTGGCTTTCGGCTGGGGGCTGTAGCCGAGCCGAAGAGCGGCGCAGAGCAGCGGCGCGAGATTTTTGTCTGTACTTGGCAGAGTTTCACATGGTAACATGTGCGCGGCTGTATAGTTTTTGCCCTTTATTCCATCATGCCTTCACCACAACCCCCGCGAAATTTAAATTCAGCCGACTTGCCGACCACGACCGAACTCCTTCGCTCGTGCAATGAACGCGACACAGGAATTTGGCTCGCAGGATCAAGATTTTACATTACCCCGTGCATATAATTTTCCCCTGGAATTCACATTGCCCGTATGTTGATAGCGCCATTTTGTGTGATTTTGAATCTTTTTCGAGCCCGAATGGACGGGAGCGACGTGTTTCGAGAGCATCCACATAGCTCGGGGTATCATCGAGGTGATTTATGAACGTGGCGCGGCCGATCGAGTATCCTATCCGTCGTGATTTTTAGCGAATGGTGCTAGGCGCGCAAAGGCTTGTCACTCGTCTACCAAATTTGGTTTATTGGGAAGTATTGCAGGTTCTCATTGGGTGGTTAAATTGGCCCACTAATTTAAACGATTACTTACTTATGTGTTATAGGATCTGATGGACGAGTTTTAGCGGGAAAAATCACCAAAAAAAGTCCTGAACATATTAAATTTGCGTCGGTTCAATCGTAAATCTTTTTAATTTGGTCAATCTAGTCTTAAATCTTTTAACGATTTGCCAATATAGTCTTTCCATCCAATTTTCATCGGAAAGTCTGTGGCGTGGATGTTAGCGATGCCACGCGGGACGATGGGTGCTGACGTGGACCATTTATGATTTTTTATTATATTATGTTTTTTCTTTTTCTTTTTTCCATGAAGTCCAACAAGAGTTGCCGGCCATTGAAAAGGGCGGCGAAGATGAGGGTCCCGACCCTTGCATAGACCTGTCAGATGGCCTGACTAGGCTTAGAAGAAAAAAACAAGGAATGGAAAGAAAGGAAAAGAAAAAGAGCAGAAAAAATTATAAAAATTGTTAACGTCAGTCGTGCGTCTGTGAGACGATCAACTTTCACACTCGCGATTTCCGATCAAAACAGTAGGAAGGACTAAATTAGCAAATCGTAAAAATGTTTAAGATTGAAATGATCAAATTAAAAGATTTATGATT
Source organism: Rhodamnia rubescens (assembly GCA_021437795.1). Classification (NCBI taxonomy): domain Eukaryota; kingdom Viridiplantae; phylum Streptophyta; class Magnoliopsida; order Myrtales; family Myrtaceae; genus Rhodamnia; species Rhodamnia rubescens. The sequence goes on from JAILYA010000007.1 coordinate 7,069,926, forward strand.
TTTTTTTTTTTCTAGAAAATATTTATGATTGAATTGACACAAATATAATATGTTTAAGATTTTCTTTTTTGATAATTTTTCCGTGACACTAAGCATTTCTCTTTTCAGTCACGATGTTTTACTGTGCGGGCGTCGAGCACAAGAGCATTGTTGCACTTGCACATAAAGTGGTTTTATGAGAAGGCAACAAATGGGCTAAAGCTGGGCTGTCGGTGTGCCGGTCCTTGAACTAAGCTTAAAAATCTTTACTAAGACGCACCCATAATTAATGTATGAATCACTAAACTTCACGAAAAAAATTGATCGGACCAGGCCCAAAAAGAGAACGACTTACCAATGCTTGTTCAGCGGGACCTACGCCCCCACACAGAGAACAAGCACTCCCTAGGAAAAAAGTGCCAAAAAAATCATAAATCCATCTGCATTTGTCTCGATTCGATCTTAAACATTTTATTAAGTGCCAACTCAATTATAAACTTTTTGTATTTATGTCAATTGAGTTCATCAAGCCCAATTTTGGCCTGAAATCGTTAGGCGTGGACGCCGATCGTCCAACGTGGCACGATCGAATCGGACATGGGCCTTTTTTTTTATTTAAATATTTTGATAAATTTTTTGGTTTTTTCTTCTTCTCTTCTCTTCTTTTTCTTTTCTGTACTTTTTTTTTAATTGAGGGCCGGCAACTGTCACCGACCAACCCCTACGGCCCTATGCTAGGGCCGGCGACCCTCGCTTGTACCGGGCAAGGGCGTCACGGCCCACACCTAGCGGCCGGGTTAGGGCGTCGCGACCCTCGCCTAGTGTGGTTAGCCGGCGACCCTCGCCGGTCCACGATAAAAAGAAAAAAAGTACATAAAAGAAATGTAAAACATATATAAGAATGTCTACATTAGCGTTGGTTGTCTTGCGTGGGACGATCGGCGCCACGTCGGTGATTTTGAGTCAAAATTGACTGATCAACTCAATTGGCATAAATGCGGAAGATTTAGGACTAGTACTTTTTTTTCATGTGTGGGGGCGAACGAAATCAAACATTCATATGGCGCTGTTGTTTGCAGACAGGGCAGTACTTAAAAACTAGTATAGAAAGCAACGAACTCCTATCCACATAAATCTTCTGTCAGAATGTTCCGTTTTAACGCGTCTGATCGAGACGAACACCATTTATTTCCAAGTCGTGATTGCACATATTGACATTATAAGGTACAAACACTATACCATCACTACCTAAGTTCATCACAGCCTATGGAAAAATTCAACTAATCGAACAAAAATCGAAGATGCTCATCGTGTTGAATTTCTCGTGCTCTGAAGTCGATGATGTTCTTGGGGAGCACGCTCGCTTCTGAAGAGGAAACGCGGACGAACTAATAATCCTCTTTCCGGTGATCCGGTCCGCCCTTCTTCTTCGCGAATAGCCACCCCACGATGGGAACGAGAGCCTTCTTGTTCTTCATCTTGTTCGCTGCCAACGGCAGTGGCCTCTCCAGCGCGGTTTCGCGCTCATCTTCGCTTGCGATCACTCGCGTCAGCGATGGAGGGCTCGCGAACTTCACGTACCTCCTCCTCCTGTGGAACTCGAACTCCCTTTTGTCGTCGTCTCCGTCATCGTCTTCTTCTTCTTCTGCGCTGGTCGGGGCCAACTTCTTCTTGGCTCTCCCGACTTTGGTGACGTTCTCGATGAACTTGACGTCCTCGATCTCGGGGCTGAGGGCGCGTTTCGGAGATGCCGCCGCCTTCAGTCGCTTCACCTCCCTCCTGGCAGTCTCGAGCTCCTCTTTGAGGGCTGCGATGGCGTTGGCCAGCCGGTTGTTGTCTTCTCTGGCTTTTGTGAGGTTTCGCTTCGTTTCCTCGACCTCGGTCGTTAGGGCTGCGATTTGAGAGTGAGCCGCTCGGGCGGTTTCGCTAGCTCCGGCCCGCATCTGGCACATAAAAGTACGAGCAAAGGTACATACAAGGTACGTCGGACGTCATGTAAAATTCGAGTCATTGTCCGGAAAGCGGATCTTATGCGTCGGATGCACGAATCTAAGTACACATGAACTAACTCGGTCCAGCGAGATACTCTAGAAGGAGAGAAGTAATGGGGAACCTCTTTGAGCCTATTGGCGATGATCTCCCCGGCGAGAACCCGTTCCCCGAACAGAGCGACCGCCTCTTTCACCGACTTGAACGGCGGCCTCGTGTCGATCTCTGCTCGCCCAACCACCACCACCACCCCCGCTGCCTCCGCCGTCCCCTCCTCCTCCTCCTTCTCTATCCATCCTCCTCCGACCCTTCTCCTCCACGGAAGGCGACGTGGTCGAGAGAGAGCGACCGAACGGAGAGACAGAGGCGCGAGTTGATCAATGCCAAGGGTCTCATCGAGCCACCTTTTTAAGTACAAAGTTTTCCGGGGCATGTGTGGATAAAATGCAGTGCGTATGCACAGGAGCTCATCATGAGGTCGGTACTAATGGCGATTGCTGTGGTGGCTGGTCGATGATCTTTAATGGGAGTTGAACAAAATTTCATGGGAGAGAGAGAAAGACAGAGACAGGTTAATTTTCCTTTGCGTCCACTACACACTGGAGTTTTTGTTAAAAGAAGGTGACAAACGAAATGGTGGTTGGACCATCCTTTGAGGTTTGATTCGTTAGTTCCGATCGGAACCGTCTTGATTAGGACCTCCCTCCTTCTCTAAGTGCTTCCTATCCGACATGGCCCGAGTTGTCTGATAAACTGGCGAGTGGTTATTTGAATTAGCAGGCACGTTTATGCTTCCGAGCCGTAATTCGTCCCGTTATTTGGCAAACGGTTCAGCATCCCCCGGGGCGGATACGAGGGAGTCCCGAACGTTTTCGCGCGTTTGATCAGTTGAGCATTGAATGTTTGGTTCCGACGGATTGATTCCCCTGAAACGCTCAGTAAAACATGCAATCGGGTCTATAATGTGTTCGCCGGCCGATGCTTGTCGGCATTAGAACAAGTCATGCTGGACTGATCATGAGTTGAGGACTTGATCATCGCAAAATACACGGAACGTTCATCGGTTAATTTTTAATTTCAGACCCACAAACGCTCGTAAACAACATTGAAATTGTAACTTGAGAAAGTTACAACGTAAGGAAAAAAAAAGCTAAAAGAGCAAAAGAACCAAAAAAAAAGAAAAAGAAAGGTAGCTGCGTGTCCAAAGGCCTTTCATGTGGTGTTGAGAACTTTCTTGGGATGACCCTTATATACCAAATTTATCCGGTTTTGTACCTTCGATATGCCGATTAACTTTGGTAAATTTTTGTTTTGACTTTTATAGTGTACAAAAGGGAAAATTGTCCTTCACCCAAAAAAAAAAAAAAAAGGAAAAATTGTCCAAAAAGTCCTAAACTTGTTGCATTTTTTTCGCTAATCTAATTCTAAACCTTTTGATTTTGTCAATTGAATTTTAACCTTTTTCCATTTTGCCAATTCAATCCATTGAGCCCATTTTAACTGGAAATCACTGATATGAACCTTCATAAAAAATAAAATAAAAAAACCCTAGCCTCTCGACGATTCTCAACTCTCTTCCTCCCTCCTCTCAACTCTATAGCGTCTCGATAGTCGTTTCGCCTCATCTCACCTCTGGCGGTCCCCTCGCCTCTCCGTGGTCGCGTCGCGTCGCCTTTCCTTGTGGTTTCTTGAGCTAGTCAGTTTTGTGGACGGGATTTGATTATGCATTCTCTAATGAAGTAAGGAATTGAATTTTCTTGCTCGCCTTTGTCGATGATCCCTGGATTGTCTATGAAGCTGATGCTTGCAAAGTATAAAGCAGGTCCTCAAGCTTCCCCTTTGGCCTTTTCTCCCTTTGGAATTTGTTGTGATTCGAGAAATTTATGTTTCTTTTTCTATTGGGCGACAGAATTACCAACGGATGTCCATCGGCATGGAAGCGGGTCTTCACGTGCAAATATAAGCGAGTATCAGCGATACTCATGAAAATATACACAATGATACTCATGACAAAACAAGCTGGTGTTAGATGGTACCGGTTGCATGCATCCACTCGGAAATCGGTCCGGTTCCAAGTGATTGGACAAACCAACCTTGGAACCCATCACCCCCAAGAGATTAAAAAGTGGAAGTGTCAAAAGTTTATGTTCACTTTAGTTCTAATTTTTTTTTAATTACTTAAGTGAGTCTTTAAAAAAAATGACCACTTAAGTGCCACCTTCAATTTGGATCATCGAAAATATGACGCTTGACTCGCCCGTGTACCCGATCGGCATATATAGCCCAAAATGACTTTGTCTACGTGTTTTGCCCCAAAATATAAACCTTAAATTGCAACTTATTAGGAAATTTCCAAATTGAAAATACTAAATCGACTACAACCCCAAATTGAAACCCTTTTCAATTTGCCCTCAATGTAGATGGACAACTTGATGGATGTTGATTTCCAACTCGCCTTGACCCAGTTCTCTTGTCGCCTCCGTCATTTGAGTTCTCGACCTACTTCTTCACCAATTGGTGTCTAAAGGATGGGAGGAAGAAGAAGACGCAAGGACGATTTTGAGTCATAGACGTGAGGGGTAACCGGAAGTCTCAATTTTAATGAAGTTGTTTTGAGGTCGGAGATGATGGGTTGAGGTCAGGAGATGACGGCTTGCTTTAGGGATAATGGAAGGAACTTAAGGGTTTTTGAAGGAAATGGATGGGTCGATGATAAGACCTTCGAACTCACTGCCTGTAACAAAAACAAAAAAATATATTATTTTATATCAAAGGGTTCAAATCGCCACGGGTAGTGGAGGAGGAGGCGGTGCTTGACATGGTGGGTGGTGGCTCTTTCTAAATGGGTGGCGAGCTTTAAAGATGGACGGAGAGAGAAAGAGGTTAAAAAGATGATGGAGGATTGTACGACGTCGTTTTATCTATCCATGTGGAGTGATTTTTTGAAAAAAACATGTCGCATGAGGTAAATCTTTTAATTATTAAAATCATGTAATTTTTTTGCCAAAATTTCTCGTTAGAGGCGCTTTAGGGGCTGCATGGTAACTATTTTGGCTCTCTCGATTCTTTCTCTGGAACAAAAAATGATGAGAATCATGTTTGATAACGTAAATGATTCCGATTCTAAATCTATTGATGAAAACAGTTTTGAAGCAAAAATAAGAACAAAAAAAAAAGTTGGTTCTTGAAAAAAAAAACTACTTTTGATAAACTCATTCTCGTGGGATAAAACATAAAACAACAAACTCCTTCCTCTTCATCACCTCTCTCAACCTAAAACAATAACACTCTTTCGTACTTGGCTCTCGGCTCTTAGTTCACTCCCGCATCCGCCGCTTCTAAGCTCCATCGTCGCCATTCGCCTCTTCGTAGCAAGATTTCGGTGAGTTCACACGACCCTAGTTTTCCCCTCGTCTCCTCGTGAGGGCCGCCTAATAGGGCTCCGCTCCTCATTAATCTCCTGTTGTTTTCCTTATCGTTTGCGTGCTTATTTCTCTTCCTCGTGTTTCGCCTTGTCTTTTTTTTTGTTTGATCCCGTCCGCCCTAATCGGGCTTAGGCGAGCGTCGCCCTCGTTCTTCGTTGTTTTCCTTTTCGTTTGCGTGCTCATATTTCTCTTCCCTCGTGCTCGTGTTGTAAGCCCTTGTGCTTGTATTTCGTTTTTTTGGATAGGCTATGAATCCCCGACTTCATTGGGAGAACCCATCTTTGGATGAATTTTTTGACACTCTCAATGGATATAAGCTACATTCCAAGAGATGGACGAAAAAGAGATTAACGTTGAAAACCGTAGAACCGAGATGGTAATGCATATATCTAGGATCGTGGACCATAAAGTGCCCATATTACATAAAGCCACATCACTATACGATCGTTGAACTCCCTATAGTGCACAACGCGATGTTGTCAAATGAAATAGTGATGGACAGAGCACATATGCTAGGTGGAATAATGAATAATCGTTGATGTCAATCTCATGTACGACCTCACGCAGCGCAGCCTATTACGGTTTGTTCACTTTCACCGCACACAACACTACGAGCAAACTACGTAATGCAAATAGGCATTCCCAACTCTTTAATTTATTTCTAACCCTCTCTCTTATTATCATAGAGCCAAATTTCTCTCCTCCTATGTTATTCCAAAGCACCTTGGCTACATGAGGCTTACTTTCAATGGCTCCCCGGTTGCTCTTTTTTATGGCATGAACACCAATATTTCAAAAGTGGCTCATTCGGATCAAACTTCTACTCCATGAGCAACTTGTTAATTGCTTACATAATCTCAAACTTGCCCTTATCCATACACTATACAAACTTGTTCATGTTGTCAAATAGGTGTTCGGGGGTATATGTATACCGAGCATTGCTTCCTCGAGTCTTTGTTGATTGGCAAAAGATATTTATATGCGTTCATTGTTTATTTGAAGCTTTTTCTTGATTTAGTTTGCTTCTATTAAAGTTTGCTTAACATCTTAGATCCAATGTTGGGTGGTTACAATGTTATGATTATGTTATGGTTGCGTGTGGTAGCCAATGGCATCCGAGAAAGATACATTTATGTAAAGTGGATCGACCATTTCACCAACCTCTTTATAAGTTTGATGGTAGAAGAGGTAAAAAAGGGAAATCGCATCTCTTGTACTTTCAACAAAGCGGGGTGGAATACCATACTTGGTTGAATACAATACTCGAGCGGGACTCCAATATAAGCAATCACAGCTAAAGAACAAGATGAACAAAGCGAGAAGATAGTTTGGTAGTTTTAAGAAGCTTTTGACACAATTCGGGTTTGGTTGGGATAATGTAAATAAAACAATTGTTGTTGATGATCCAAGTATATGGGAACATCACATCAAAAAATCATTTAACTTTTTGTCATTTTGAGATCACTATATATGCGTGTTTTAAGAGGTTTGCTTATGTTGCTTGAATTATGTCATTATTGTGAAAATTGAAGGATAATATTGAGTAGGCAAAATTCAAGAAGGATGGGTTTTCTCGGTATTTCGAGTTGTTTATTGTATTTAGTGATACCTATGTTAACGGTGAGAAAGATATAGGAAATGTTGAAGATTTGATGGAGTCGGAGGAAGGTGACAATCGTATGGTGGTCATGTAGACGATGATCTAAACAACTTCGGTGGAAAACACCATTGACCAATGAGTCTTTACAAGTAGATAGCACAACTTAAATAAGACTCCAAATAGCAAGAGGAGAAGAAAGAGTAAAGTATTTGATATTTGCCAACACATGCAAAGCCTTACAAGAGATGATTAAATGTAGGGTAAGTCAATAGAGTGAATATGCTTTGCCACCTCACAGGTCACATCACCACCTGTAGACCCCTTCTCCGTATCGCCATGATTAATGTCCTACTTAGCATGTTTGAGGTGGATTCGAATCTTTACAAAAACTTTTTCCAAACTCTAACCGAGATGAGAAATGGACTTCTCCAACGTCTTTAGTAGAGATGTAGGAAAATGCATTGGGGATTGCATGAAATTTCTTATGTTTGGTTTCATTTTACTCTATGACTTATGTTACCATGTTATTTGGTTTTTAAAGATATTCATGTTGAGACTCTTTTATTTGCATGGTGGTATAGGTACAATGGATTGCGTGGGATTGTTATATTTGGTTTGTTTTCACTCTACGACTTATGTTATTGGTTGTTATTGAGTTTTTTTCATAGATTTCTTGTATTTATGTGATAGCATAGGTACTATGGAAGGGGGACAAATAGTGAGTCTAATAGTTAGGTAGCACCAATTGATCATTACTTGGATGAGTTTGATATTGATATTGACATAAAAATATCATGGTAGAGCATTATTATGATAGATATGTATGTGCATACGAAAGAACATATTGGGGATAGTCAATTATCAAGAGCCGAATGGGTAAGGGAGATTCTTTGTGGATATTCGGATAGAGAATGTGAAGCCTTAGGTTGGAGAGACATGTTTTTCTCGAACCTGTGTGATTTAACAAGAGCCGAGGTTGTTGGAAGAATAGTCATTATGTTAGGGTAGATGAACGAGTTGGGATCTTCTTATTTTTGGTTGGTCATGGTAATTTTAATAGAGATTTATGTGAGAGATTCCAACATTCGGGCAAACAATTAGCACATATTTCACTAATGTGTTGAAAGCATTTCTCAAACTATCAAAAGAGATTATCATACCACCTTCATTTGATGATATCTAGAGGAGATTCTTATGGATCGTAACCATGAACGCTACTTTAACGTATGATTTTCATAAAGTTCTTACACCATCAAATGCATGTAGTTGATAATCTTGTATAACATTGAACTTTCATGAAATTGCAAGGTTGCATAGGTTCTATTGATGGCACTCACATTAATGTTTCTCCTTGTGTCGAAGTAAATCCCGTATAAAGGTAGGAAAGGAACTACAACCTAGAATATGTTGTGTGTTTGTTCATTTGATATGAAATTTATTTTCGTGTATGCTAAACAGGGAAGGATTTGCTAACGATTGTAGAGTCCTCTCGGTAGCTTTGGAGACTCCTCGACTGTAATTTCCTCGATCACCATTAGTTATTCGCTTTGTCCATAAGGAGTAATTTTTTTTATGATTGTATTGCAACTGCATATCATAACAAATGTATATATACCTTGTCATAGGCAAATACTACATGGTAAATTCAGGTTATGCAGCACTTCTGGGATTTTTAATTTCGTTTAAAGGTGATTAGTATCATCTCGAACGATCATAGGGGTAGAGGGAAACAACCCAAGATAGCAAGAGAAATGTTCAACCATAAGCACTCTTCACCAAGGAATGTCATTGAGAGGTCATTTGAGGCATTGAAAAACTGCTTTTCCATTTTGAGACATATGCCCCCATTTACGGTTCGAAAGCAAGCACGTATTGTGATTGCATGTTGTGCTCTTCATAATTACATTCGTGATCAAGACACAAAGGACATAAATTGTTTTCGATATGGTGATTCGGAGTACCCATGTGAAACTATACAAGAAGAGGTTTCAGATGATATATCTTATGAGAAGGCCGCCGAGATAAACATGCTCGGGAAAAGTATTGCAAATCAAATGGCAAGCGATAACAATATGGTTGAAATTCCATGACTTTGTATTTTTATTTTTGTAATCTTATTTTTTAAGTACTCTGCAAGATTTATGTTTATTGTAACAAGTAAAACATTTATTATGATGCATTTAAGGTACAATATGCTAATGCAAGTGTATTGACTCATGTTGCATCTTTCTTTTGCTATTCTCTGTCCCGCCGCCTCCTCTCCTCTTGCTCATTTTTTGCTTGAACCTGGAGAGGAGTGGTCATGATCTCCGCCAGTGTAGCCTCAAGGTCGCAGAGCTGCAAAAAATATTGCAGAAGATGAGGGTATCCAAAGTGCAAATGGAAACATATATATTCATAGGCATGCGTCACAAAATGCGACCATCCGCACATAGAGTTGGACCTAAACACTCACTTGGATTTAGGACTGAAGCTGCAAAATGATAGTGAGGGAGTAAGGACTTGTACTTCATATCAAGGAGGATAATTTGATTTTTCTTTTGTTAGAGGATAATTTGGTTATCCAGTTGCTTGTTTGTATGTATATGGACAATAAAACATCTAAAGCAAAAAAAAAAAAAATGAATCCTCCATATGGGAAAGTGTCCAAGTGCTTCAATCAAACTTCAAACATAATATATTAAAAGTTATGTTTCATTTATGACATGCTAAAAATAAATAGTGTATTTTAAATTATTTTAGTATGCATTGGAAATTAGTTTTCAATTTATGATGAAATTTTACAAAGTAACTACATAATTATTTGGGGCTAATTCCCTAAAAAAGTACAAACTTTGGGTCTAATGACTATTCTAGCTCGAACTTTTTTTTGTCTCATAAAAAAACACTAACTTTAGGTCCAATAATGATTCGCCCAAATTTTTTCTTATTCCATGAAAAAGCACCAACTTTATCTCGGGTCCCAAAATTGGCCCTCCTTAATTTGGAAACATTAGTTATCTAACGTGGCAATTCCATGTCATCAATAGATCCACGTGACTTGTTGACGTGGATTTAAGGCATTATTCGCCGTCTTCTTAGTACAAAATTTGAAATTATTAATCTGTTTCACCTCGGGCATAGCTTGAAGGATAACTATCAACTTGTTCATCATCTCCTTCACTTCACCAAGCAAGCATTAGTTGTCTCACTAGAATTTGAAGTTGTGTATTATCCCCCACGAAAAGACGTCGTGGATGAGATCCGTTAAGCACACGACCGGAGCCTTCTTTTTTAAAAAGCCCAACCCCACCCCCTTCCCCAAAGCGGATGAACAACTTCGGATCCCATAACCAAGAACGTAATGAATAGTACCTTAAATCCATGTCAACAAGTCACGTGAATTATTATCACATTGAATAGCTAATGGTTCAACGGCGGCGGATTTGGGATCCGAATTAAAGTTGGTGATTTCTCATAAGATGAAAAAAAGTTGATGCGAATTGCCATTGAACCTAAAGTTGATGCTTTTTATGAGACAAAAAAATTGGAATTGTCATGAAACCTAAACGCTTTTTGTGGGCAAAAAAATTGTCATGAAACCTAAAGTTGACTCTTTTTGTGAGACAAAAAAAATTTTGGGCTATAATTATCATTAAGCCTAAAGTTGATGCTTTTTTAGGGAATTAGCCCTAATTATTTGACTAAAATACAAAAAATTGGGAATAAAAATTTTATGGGAATAAATATTTTGTGCGGTTATCAAACGCGTTTCTATTCCAGGAACAAAAATTTTGTGTAGTTATCAAACACGTTCGATTCTTTAAAACACATTTTGGAAACATAATTCGAAAAAATCATTCTAATCAAAATCACTTTTTCATAATAGAATGGTTGCAATGTAAGCCCTAAGTAATCATTTTTTTGCATTAAAGTGAGCGTTGTACAAAACTTTTGACACTTTTACCGTTCTTTTTATGTTTGCTTACCTTAAAATTGCAAGCTTACAACAAACAAATAGAAGGGAAAATGAAAAGCATTTATAGATGCCATCGGACAAGCTACAAAAACGACACCCGTTATCCAAATTCTTAAGGTTATGTTTGGTCGTTCGGATTTCTAGTCGGGAAAGAAGCTGGATATGATAGAATAAGAAATCTAGGGATTTAATCATATTCTATCTCCCGTTTTTGAACCGCGAATTGATATTTTTATTTCGTATCAAATCTATTGTTTGGTAGAAGCTGGCTATCAATATAATGATTATTGACTTGTACCATTTGAAAGCTCTTCTCTAGAGTCGATGCGGCGGATTTGTGGCCGCTTGTCGGGTTGGAGCTCGAGGGGAACATCAAACATTACAAACATTCATACAATTCAAACCGTTAATGAATCTAGTTATTGTTTACGGGAGTATACCGATTATAGGATTCACAATCTCAATTACATCAAGTACCTCATCGAATTCGAGACACGGGATCCATCCTTTCTTGTGCATATAGTCGATCTCCTTGGCAACTAAATCGTCCGGTAGAGGAGAAAGGTAGGAAAGGGTCTCAAACTTCTTATTTTTTGATCGGATTCCATGTGTATGGAATGGAGCAAAGACAATTGAATCGCAAAAAAGAAAGAAAAAGGAAACTAATGGTTAACCGATATGAACTTCGAGGCAAATCAGAATAGCTTTGGATCATTTGATTATCTCGTGCAAACATCATCGTCATGAGGCAAGTTTTAGAATCATTGGAGACAATTCTTTGGTGTCATCCTGCAAAATCTTTTATCGGGAGTAACTTAAATTGATGTTGTTGCGAGGCCAACAAATCTTGATCCGACTAGTGGAGCGCTAAAAGTTGATGCTTGACACAAAGAAAATGTTCGGTCTCATTTGAGGTCGAACACCATTCTAATGTAATGAAGTCCCTCCTTTATTACACTACCAAGGAAAATCGGAAAAATTACTTGCTTGGAGAAGTGGCCACCCTTTGGAGAGGCGGATCGAGCGTGGCGGAGAGTGAGTGGCTTAAGTGATGGATAAGTGAAATCCTATTCGGCTTTATTCCATCTCCCCCTAAGATTATTTTATCCCTCCTACATCCCTTTTATTTTATCATGGATAACTACCAAACACATGATAGAATGAGTTTTATCCAGATGACCAAACGTAGCCTAAAGATTTGCCAAATCCTTAGACTCCTCCTCCAACCCATCTTGCTTAAATAGCTTTAATTTCTCCTCTAATGCGCCCTCCCTCTCGGCCCGACAACACTCTCCATCCAAGCTCAAGCAATTCTTGCCTAAGACCCCCTCAAATACAACCGATTCAATCTCTGCCTTCCCATGAACAACTTCCTCTTCGACAGCCTCTCCTCCTTTCGGCACTGTGCCATTCTCGCCCGGGGACGATGTTGTCTTCCACCGTTGCCTCATGTGACCCCTTGACTTACTCCATCTCTTTCGCGGCATCTTTGCCATAACCAAGAGCCAATACAACAGAATAATCAAGCTCCCGAGTGCCTTAATCTTTAGGAAATTCATCTACATGGTCTAGGAGTTCGTTCGCAACAACGTCAATAGCTCAAGCATTATCATGGTAGAGCCATCACTTAACGCCAGGATTTGCTACTTTAGAATCGTTGAATTGAGCGGGGACGGGGAGGAGAAGAGAGCAGCTTTGGCTGCGTTTGGTAGTCATGATCAAATCCGAGAATAGGATAAAATCGGATATAAGAGAGATATAGCAATGATGAAATCATTCCAATAGGGAGATGGGATAATGGTGAAAAGGATTTCTAATATTCTTAATATAAAGGTTATTTATCTTGAGTAACAAACTTCTAAAATAAGTAAAATTAAGTCAATATTAAAATATAAATAATATTTATATTTTAAATAAATTCAATAATAACAACAAATAACTAAATTTCCATTTATATATATACACATTTGAATTTCTTTCTATATTATCATATAAATTCAACATATATGTACTATTTATATTTACTACATACTAGTATTTTAGGTACATTTGGATAGTATTAGAGAATCTTGGAAAGAGAAAAAAAAAAAAAAAGAATTAAAAAGAGAGAGGAAAAACTTATAAAAAAAATAAGCAAATAAAAATGAAATAGGTAAGAGTGTCCTAAGGGATCTTACCATCTCTATTGTGCAACTTTTAGTTTTATTTACACTATGTCGTTTATACTAACCGATGGACATGTTAGGATGTAAAAAACCCAACTTTATTACTTGATTCATCAAACAATTGATATGATATCGCAAAATCTTTAGATTTCAGGTCCTATCATATCCTATCCCGACTAGAAATCTATATGACCAAGCATAGTATTTATGTCTTTGAAAGTGGGTTTTTTAATGCAATAACGAAAATGGAACCCATTTTGACCCATGCATAGTTAGGCATTTATATCTTGGACCCATTTTAAGCGGTTTTTAACATTTTAACCAACTCATTTTACGACCTAGCCCATAAAAACAAGTTAAATAATGAGTTTAGACCTATTTTGAAATATTTACTTAATTATGAATAGACTTGGGCTTTATTTACCCGAAAGCCAATTGAGGAGGCTTTTTCTTTTTCATTTTTTTTCCTAGATGAGCACAAGTGAGGCTTGTTTATTGATCGAGTCTAACCGCAATAAGGAATAAGCAACTAGATCGGTTCAATTTGGGAACCCAATCAAACTAGCTATACATGACTTGTTCCAGGCCGATTCGCATTAGAACCGATTTGGTTGTTAAGTGAAAAATTTGGGAAGCGGATTTGACCATTTTGATTCTCTCTCTATCGAGAACCAACTATTCTACCTAAGTCAACTGCGAAATCGACGAGTTTGGTTCTAGGCCAATTTTAAGGTCGACTAGTTTAGTTCCCATTTCAAAGAACTAGAAACCAACTCGATAGGATAACTTATAGATTTTGAGTCTATATGCTTGCATGGTAACCATTCTCATTCTCCGATTTTGATTCGGGAACAAAAATGGATGAGAATTTGCGTTTGGTAACTCAAATAAATTTGATTCGATTATGTTCCCATAATCGGTTTTAGAAGTAAAATCCAGAATAAAAAAAAAAGTTAGTTACGGAAAAAAGAATCACTTTTGATAATCACAAAACAAAATGAAGTTTCACATATCTCACTTTTCCCTTTCAATTCTCTAGTCACTTTTCCTTCAACATAATAAAAATAAAATAAAAAAATTTAAAAAAATAGAAATTTTTTAAAAAATCACAAAAAATTTAGAAAATCCCTAAAAATAGAATAAGCATAAATTAGGTTAGTTTGACCTCATTTTTATAAATTTGGGACTAAATTTTCTAGATTTCATAGATTTTGCTCTTTTGCAAAAAATGTCACGAAGATGATGGCATCCAACTTGTGCATGATAACATATATACTCGTAACTATGCGTCACAAAATGTAAACATTTGCACGTGGGTGAAGCTAAACACCCACTTGGATTTAGGACGAAGCTGCAAAATGATAGTGAAGGACTTATACTTCGTATCAATGAGAATAATTTGGCTTTTTTTTTTGTCAATGGATAATTTGATTATTCGGATTGCTATGTTTGTATGTATTTTGAATAACGCAACATTTAAAGAAAAAAATGAGTTCTTAATATGGGAACCTGTCCCATGCTTCGATTGAACTTCAAACATAATATATTTAAATTTATGTTTCATTCATGACATGCCAAAAAAAATAATGTATTTTAAATTATTTTAGTGTGCATTGGAAATTATTCTTCAATTTAGGATGAAATTTTACAAAGTAACCACATAGTTATTTGACTTAAATGAAAAAAATTAGGAAGAGAAATAGTTTTTTGAAATAGAAATTTTGTGCAATTATCAAACACGTTTCTATTTTAGGAATATAAATTTTGGGCGATTATCAAACGCGTTCGTTTTTTCTAAAACTCATCCAGGAATGAATTAGAAAAAGTCTTTTAATCGGAATCAATTTTTGGAAACAGAATTACTATGCGCAGCCTATCTTACCAACTTTGAAATGGATCACCCCTAACTGCAATAACTAACCGTCCAAAGTTAATAACATGGTTTTGATTCTTTTGAACTTTTGATTCCTACGAAACAAAGGAGAAAGAGATTTTGGTCGTACTCGCACGTAAATTGTTTGGGCCGGTTGGGCCGACGACGATGCCTTGGCCGGTCAAACCGGCCGGTCGTTCGCAGGTCGATTCCGGTCCAGCCGAACCGGAATCCATGGCCCTCGGGAGTCTCCCGACTGCCGAGTCTATAAAACTCGACATTTTCCCACGGATTCCCAGCCATGAAACCCACCCAAGAATCCTCGAAGTCCTTCAGGGACCTGAGAATCGAATTCGCCGTGAGGTAGAGACTCGAAGCGGGTGTTTCAGACCCGAGAAAGGGAGATCGCTGAGATTTTCTCTGCTTCCGAACACACGCCCAAAACCTTCAGAGAGATTCCCATAAACCCTAGCTCCTTCCTCACTGAAGAATTCGAGCTCATTCCCAAGCACGAGGTGCACCCACTACTCTTGTATATAGGCTAACTTGTACGCTCCCCGCTCGGGGGAAGCTCGCTGCTTCAGTCGGATGATCCATCATCAGGAGCGGAGCTTTGGGTTGTTGCGCAAGGAAGCGTAACCGTTGTCGGCGTCTGGTGCTGGTTCGCTTTGGAAGAGCTGCGTGAAGCGACGCTGTTAGGCGAATTCGCGTAGAAAATGAGTCCAGTTCAGAATTTCGAGCAGCATTCTCGCCATTTAGTGGACCCTGATCTACGTACTCCTCTCTCTCTCTCTCTCTCTCTCTCTCTCTCTAAACTCACTTACTCACTCATGAGCATGATTACATAAACACAGGTATTCACACACACACACACACACATATTATGTGGGAAGGATCATAGAGTGTGTTGTAAGCGTGGAAGGCGGTTCTTTGCTAAGGAAGAATGTTGGGGTTTGAGCTTAGGTGCGAGCACTTTTTCTATGTCGGAAACGAAAAATTGATAAATTACAGTCGTAATAATATGGTCAGAGGATTATGTATGTGTGATACTTCTGTTATGGTTTAGCTTTAGACATCTAATTGTTTGCTGGGTTATCTGTTCTTCAATGGAGGGTTTCTGCTCTTTATTTTCAAAAAGTGGCTTTATAAATTGCATTTCACATGCCACGTTTTGGAATAAGTATCTGCCGCTCTGAACATGGGGTTTTCGTTGCTTTGAAAACAGCCATTCAGGCGAGGCTAGTGATGGCTGTGGAGGTACGCGACAGTCTGGAGATAGCCCATACTGCAGAATATTTAAATTTCCTAAAATGCTACTTCAGGGCATTCTCTGTAATTTTACTGCAAATCACAAAGCCTCAGTTTACTGATAACCCGGAGCACAAGCTTCGAAATATCATCGTGGAAATCCTGAACCGCCTACCTCATAGTGAAGTCCTACGCCCATTTGTTCAGGACCTACTAAAGGTCGCCATGCAAGTTCTCACTACTGATAATGAAGAGAATGGCCTAATTTGTATACGCATTATATTTGACTTGTTAAGAAACTTCAGACCAACGTTGGAGAACGAGGTGCAACCATTTCTCGACTTCGTATGCAAGATTTACCAGAACTTCAGATCAACTGTCAGCCACTTTTTTGAAAGTGGAGCATTAGGTGGTGAAGATGTCAAGCCAATGGAGACTAGCTCTTCAGATCATGGCATTTCTACAGGTGCATATGGGGGGACTGGGCAGCTGAATCCAAGTACTAGGTCATTCAAGATAGTCACAGAAAGTCCACTTGTGGTCATGTTTCTATTCCAGCTGTACAGTCGGCTTGTTCAAACGAACATTCCTCATTTGTTGCCTCTGATGGTAGCTGCCATATCTGTTCCTGGACCTGAAAAGGTTCTCCCCCATTTGAAAACTCAGTTCATTGAGCTGAAGGGTGCTCAGGTTAAGGTTGGTAATATCTTCATTGTGCGGCATTTATTCTTTTTCTGAACTTTTTCTTCTTTCAATAATGAGTTCCATGAATGGTTGCTTTGGTTTTATGAGAGGTTTGGCTAACTCATCGGAATTGCTACAGCTTTTTGGAAGCCGTCTTCTTATCTAGCTATGAGGTGTAGTCACAGCTATACCAAAGAGACATTAGCAATGTAGGCCTAGAATCAAATCGATGCTCCATGAAGATTTGTCGTAAGTTTAAGTGAATGATGTTAGTTATAATATAATACTGTACTGTCTCTTTCCTGTTTTTATCACGGAAGAAACACTCATAATTCACATAACAGTTATGGGGATGGAGGGAATAATAAGACGTGTAAGTTTCTGAGGTTGCTATCACATACTTGATCTTTCATAGTTGCATCTCTTACAAGATCACTGAACCCTTTAAACAGACAGCTAGAGCAATATTCTTTTCTGAACTGAGAGGAAGAGAAGCATTTTTTAGAACTTGGAATCACCTCTTATTTTATTTAAATTTCGTGCGCTAATTTTGATTAATGGCATGAGGATTAGCTGAAATATAGATGTTCTGATAATTAATTTTGTAGATCATTTAAAGTAGTGTTGTCCTCCCTGACTGCCTCTTTCTTGAGTTCTGTTTTGAGTTGGAAAGAGTAACTATTTGGCAGATTATGCAATTGCAATTAGTATGGGGAAAAATAAGCATCAATCTACCTGCTTTCTCTCTCTCTCAAGAATGTGGCTAATGCTCCAATCAGCTTTATTAAATTCTCTGGCTTCATACTTGCTTAGCTGGGCCACTATTCTCATTCGAGTTTCTTTCATGTATTATGGTTTACTTAATACTGAACGACAATCTGAGACAAACAAAAATGAAAAGGAGTCATACAGTTGTGTTTCCTCCCTCTCGTATTATATCTTAAATTTTACAAATTGTGTGATGCATCTGATATCTTATGGATTTTGAGGAGGCTTGGGAGGATTCATACTCAGCTGATCTGAGTATAGCTTTAAGATCGATTCAATATATTAAGTTTCCTCGTTCACGTGAAGTTTAGCTGATACACTCATACATTCCATTTTGCTTTTGTGGTATGCATGGAAATGCTTGTCTCATCGTGGATATTTGGAACTTTGCTGTTTGCTTATGGTGGAAAGTTAAATATTGAGAGCTCTAATTGATTGCATTAAGATTTTATATCATGCTCTAGTCTCAATAGTAGGATAAGTTCCTGACAATGAAAGCTATCTTCTATTGAGGTCACTAACTGTGCTGTTGGTGTGAATTTGCTATCACATGATAAAAAATTTCTATAATTAGCGATAATGATGGGATCATGATATGCAAATATACATTGGTCTCTGTTAAACGGTCGTAATCTATATTACTGGTGGAACTTAATAAGCCAACTCAGAATTTCTAAATCGTACATATCACCTTTTTGACTTTGTAGGTAGAGCTATCGGCTTACCTTTGACTCAGATTCTGTTTTTGTAAGTTTTTCACATTGCTTGTTTATGGATTTCAATGGGCCTTATATTCATGTATATAGTTTCTCTCAAACTATTAATTTAAGCTTTTGGTCGGAACTTAATGAGCCAACTCAGAATTTCTAAATGTATATAGTTTCTATATTACTGGTGGAACTTAATAAGCCAACTCAGAATTTCTAAATCATACATATCACCTTTTCGCTTTGTAGGTAGAGCTATCGGCTTACCTTTGACTCAGATTCTGTTTTTGTAAAGTTTTTCACATCGCTTGTTTATGGGATTTCAATGGGCCTTATATTCATGTATATAGTTTCTCTCAAACTATTAATTTAAGCTTTTGGGTTGGAGTTTGTGACACTGTATCAGGGCTAGATTCCGCTCCAGTTTATTTCGTGTGCGCTCTCCTCCATTAATAAATTTTATGTGTTATTCCTAATCTGGCTTGCACAATAGGGGAGGTATTAAAAGTATTTCACATTCTTGTCAATGGGGTTTCTAAGGGCTTTA
This sequence comes from Rhodamnia rubescens, assembly GCA_021437795.1. Lineage (NCBI taxonomy): Eukaryota > Viridiplantae > Streptophyta > Magnoliopsida > Myrtales > Myrtaceae > Rhodamnia > Rhodamnia rubescens. Next base: position 7,088,869 of record JAILYA010000007.1, read on the forward strand.
TACTCATGTACGTAGTCTCCCTACACCTATCAGGCCGGACTTCGTGCCACTGTTGAAGCCACTTCTTCTCCAAATCTTGGAAACGAGACATGTCATTTTGATTCTAGAAAAAGTATAATGTCACAGACTCGCAGGCTTATAACATGAAATGACCTTCAATAACAAAACTTGTTGATACCTTTTATGTTGTTCTTTTTGGATTTATATTTGGATTCTAATCCCTTTCTTTCCTTAAATTATTGCAGACAGTCTCTTTCTTGACTTATTTGTTAAAGAGCTGCACTGATTACATCAGGCCCCACGAAGAAAGCATTTGTAGAAGTATAGTCAATCTGCTGGTTACCTGCTCTGATTCTGTAACGATAAGAAGGGTGGGAACTCCGTGTTTGTCCCTATTCTGTTTCTTCGCATTTCTTGATTTTCTGTCCAAATAAAGAGTTGATCTAAATTTTGGGATACAGGAATTGTTGGTGGCGCTGAAGCATGTACTGGGAACAGATTTCAAGCGGGGATTATTTCCTTTGATTGATACATTACTGGATGAAAGGTAGAGGATGTCCTTTTAATAACCATTGAATTGGTAGGGTCATAATTTGATTATTAAGGAATACTATGTAATTTGCAGTTTAGGTAATAAGGAAACGTGCATGTCCATGAGCAATGTTTATGGACAGAAGTGCATGGATGGATACAAAATTTTCTTTTTGGCAAAGATAAGATTTCATTGATAAAGAAGCTGTCCATTGCGTTTGAATATACAAGAACAGATCGGAAAACAACAAAACAGCTGATGAGCGTCTAAAATCTACAAAAACAGAATAAGTTGAAGATTGAGTTCTTTCTAACAATCTCTTATTTAGTTCCTTTGGCATGCAATGCATGAGACAAAGCGGAGCTACGCTTGAAGCCTTTTGGACAGGTGAGAGCAGGAAGAAAAGCTCTAGCATTGACTGAGTTCCTATCCAACATATACCGGAAGAGTTGAAAATGCAATGTCAGAATTGCTGAATAAATAACTGTGAAGGAGCAAATGATCTCTGGATTGTCCAAACACTTCACACTTGTAACACCAATAAACTAAAATAGAATTCCAAATCCTAAGAGTCTTAGAAGTGAGGATTTTAAGAAGCTGCCCAACAATAGAAGGAAATACTGATGGGAGCGTCAATTAAAAATAGGAATCTCGATATAGAATTGACCTACCAAAAGTCAGAAATTATATCGTATTGATCATTAGAAGTGAGAAGAGAGTCTGGATTTAAGATAAAGCACTGCACCAAAAATCGTGTCAGAGAAGAACACTTTATCTGTCACCAATCTCCATTCTAGTCCAATGATTAAAAATATCTCATTCCGATGTTTCCAAAGTTCGACCTGTGTATAATCGATGTTTTTTCAGCACCAACCACCAGAAAGCAAGCCATATTTGGCACTAATCACACTTGACCAAACAAGAGTTTCTAAAACCATTTACTAAGAGTAGCTTCACTGAAAAGAGTCTCCTCTCCAAAGCCAAGACCTCTTGAAGAATGAAGAGAGCAGACAATGTTCCAGTCAACTCAATGAATCTTATTCTCATTGCATAAAACAACCCATAAAAAGCCCCTTTGAAACTTCTCAGCTCAAGGGGTTGCCAAAGCAGGAATGTGCTTGACACCAATGGAGAAATTTCAAAGAAGACTATTAAGGTAGATGAATCAACGGCTTCAAGGGGTGAAGCTCACCTTTGTCAGGAGCACTTTGTCTAGTCTGATTGTTCTATGTCTATCTTCCCATTGCTTTCCTATTGTGGACAAACAAGAGGATATAGGACAAAGATTTTAATGGAGAATGTGGAAGAATAATTTAAGTGTCATTTGTTGATGTGGTGTATAGTAAAGCTTCCATATGTCAAATGGATTCTTAGAGATTCATGTAGGAAAAAGATTTTTTGAATGATCATTCAGGAAAAGGATCTGTTAGCTACTGCTAAATATAGGTATGATAGGTCGAGAAAATTGCAGTCAAGCCTATTCCCTTTGCAGATGGCAATGAGGGCATTTAGTTGTCTGATACTTTTATTATGTAGTCTGCTAATGGATAGTTTCCAAATTCAGTTTCTAGATTTCATAGTGTATCAGGGAGTTCCTTCTTCAATATGTTGTGGGAGTATAATTCCAAAGTGCAGTTCCGCTGAAATGCAAATGAGGGAGTGCTTGAAGACATTTATGTTCTGTTCAAATGTCTTTACAGGACCAATGATGATAGTCCAAAAATGGTCACTTGGAGTGGACTCTCTCACTGAATTACTGCCATATTTGGTTGTAGAAAACAAACAATGTCAGTCATCGTATGAGATGCAAAATTTCATTAAAAGCATTTCTGACATAGATGCACCTCTTGGATTTAGTGCATCCCTTGGACGAAATCCTTACCATGTACGGCCTTCAAGGAGTAGGTAGGGTAATTCTCACTAGTTGCTCAACTGAGGTGGTTTATTCTGTGATGGTAACTCAGGTTAAAGGGATAGGGGAAAGACCTAACATGATGTGCAATAAGATAATACTTAGTTTTCTTCTGTTGTCGTATATAGAATTTTACGTTAATTCTCTTCCGATTTGAATTAAAAATGAGATGCTGCGAATAAAAAAATAATAGACTGGTCAATCTCTAAATTCAAGAGTATTACTACTAGGTGTAAGTACCTAAATGACCCATGTACTTTACGAGCCTCATCAATTCTACCCTGACCTTGGAGAACTTTCAATTCTACCATGATTTACAATGTCAGTTTCTCTTCTATCTTAGGTGCATGATTTGATTGATAACAAGGAACAATCGTGACACACCGCATAAAAACATTCCTCCTAGAGTAGCTGTTAATTTTATTGTGACACTAATGTGGTCAAATGTCTTGAAGTGGAGAACTACATAATGTATGCCATGTGGCTAATAGTATGGTCTCTAACTATGAAAATCTATCCTATTTGTTTGTCGGTACTAAATCCTAGTCAACCTGTTCAAATTTGTGGCATATAATAACATGTGCTTGTATGTGTACTCACGGCAGGGTCAATTTGAAAACAACTGTTAGCATTCAGGCTAGAATTGGAAGTTTTTTAAGTTTGGGCTAGAATTGGAAAAAAACATTTGAATCTTTAGTTGATTAAGCCAAATAGTTTTATTTGGTGAGGAAGAGTAATGGTGCATCAATGATTTTAAAGATTGGCGGCTTCTCCTCATTCTTTGTGATGTTCTAAGTTGGTGATCATATTGCCGTAACTTACTGGTATAATCCTAACTTATCGTTAAGGGTTTACGCATCAAGGAATTTCATTGTCAGCTCTATATGGTTTCTTTTACATGCAAAATTTCATTTTACTGCTCCCTGTTTATTTTAAGATTCAGCTCTTAATTGTTGTAGTTTAGCGATTCACGTATGTAAATTGACTTTACTATTTTCAGTTTCTGAAGTAACTTGCTCTGGAAATAAGAAATGAGATGCCAGTGGTTGCTTTAGTTCCCCCAGTACATTTCTGGAGCTCCTTGTGTCTGAACTAGTGCAACTGTTTGTTGTTTTAATGGTGTCTCAACTAATATGATAGTATGCGTAACTTGAAACGAGTTTTTTCTCCTACATTCCTCATGAAGAATATGGAAGGACCTTTGTTGTTTTTCAGCTATATTTTCCGTTGGCAAACTAAAAGAACAATCTTACCTGTCCTCTTGCTGAATACTCGGTTGACCCGTTTTCTCTCCTAAATGGTCAGTGTGCTAGTAGGACCTGGTCGGGCATGCTTTGAGACCTTGAGGCCATTGGCTTACAGTCTGTTAGCGGAGATAGTACATCATGTTCGGTCAGATCTTTCTTTGACACAGGTGAGCTTTTAGTGTTATAAGAATGTTTTGTATTCTTGAGTTGTTTAATAATTAGGTGCATGCTGTTACTATGACCTGAGCTTGTGCATCTTTGTGTTTTTGATTTTCTATCTTGGTGTTCCTGCTTATTGCAAAAAGTCCCTGATTCTTTTGACAAGGATCTATTCAGTGACGCTTTACTGAAGAATGCCACTATAACATCTGGAGTATGTTCCTTGGATTTGCAACAATCATTTTGCTCGATTTCTAGAAGATGCTTTTGAGGCTTCTTCTACGAAGTCTGATACTGCACTCAGTTTGTTTGTTTCGTTGTAATTTCTTTTTACTATTTGAGCATCTTGCGATGGGGACTTCTATTTTCTCGAGGATTTCAGGCTACTATTCTGTTTTATTTCCCTAATAGCTCTTTTTACATTTCATGTTTTGACCTATATTCACCAATGATTGTTTTTTCTTTTGCAATGCAGTTATCAAGGATCATATACTTATTTTCAAGCAACATGCACGATGCTTCGCTGTCGCTTAACATTCACACGACTTGCGCTCGTTTGATGTTGAATCTGGTGCCTATGCTATTCCTTGCCAATTCTAGCATTTTTAACATCCTCAGTCCGCTTGTGGCGTATATTGCTCTATTTTTCACAGGTTTGATACATTATGTATCCTTTGTTGACTTCTTTACGTAATTGATTTCATGGGAACAAGGTGGAACCCATCTTTGAGAAAGGTGTTGATCAGCCATCTATGGATGAAGCCCGGAATCTGCTGGTCTGAGCTTCTTTACTTTGTCTTCATTTGCTTTAATTATCTGTTTTGTGTGGGGAAATGGTTTTATTAACTACTTTTTACAGGGTCGAATTTTGGATGCTTTTGTTGGGAAGTTTAGCACTTTCAAGCGTACCATTCCACAGGTAAAATTTTTTTTAATCATGGTTGCACTTGTAGAGTCATTTTTGATTGGTCGAGAGGGGGAGGATTGGTTGCAAGGATTGTGACTCGTGGGTAATGGTAGTATTGCAGCAGACTGTCTTTCTCCCTCCAGTGTTGAAGTAGAATCAAAATTTTGTGGAGGGGCGGATGATCAACTTTTTCTTTGGGTGGGTGGTGGGGGTATAAATCTTTGTAAATCTTGAAATGTCACTTTCTTTAACCGATTTATAGCATGCTTGATGACCAACTTTTTCTTTGGGTGGAATTTACAGCAGTCTCCTGTCAATTGCCTTTTCCCAGGATTGGCCTTTTCACTCTGCTGAACCCGTATTTTTGACTTAATTATCTTTTGCTTTGATAAGTTACCATTACACTTTCTTTAGAAAATAGCTCTCAATCACTTGCAAACAATTTATTTTCGCTTTCCACCTGTCCATGGAATATGTTAATAATTACATACGGAAAAGCAATCTTTGTTAATTGTTAGTTTCTGTTTTGTTGCCTAATTTTCTTAGTTTTTTAGATTCTTCTGTCTTTGTGTTAAATAGCTGTTGGAGGAAGGAGAAGATGGAAAGGAGCGAGCTACTTTGAGGGCAAAACTTGAACTGCCAGTGCAGGTTGTTTCACAGCTGTACATTTTCTTTTGTCCCCTGGGTTTGCTATCTGTTGATACATTAAAGTAGCTTCTTTAATCAGGGAGACAATATGGATTAGTGATAAGCTGAGTGCATGGGCTGACAATCTCAGGGCAATGCTTATCAAATACCCTCTCTCAAACCTAGTTGTGGTTGGTTCTTATGTTAACTTGTTGTTTGAGAGTAAATTGCTTCTAAAGGGAAAAAAGAAAGTTTTGTTAAATTACTCCTAAAGTCAGGGATCCTGGTCAGGTAGTGTGACCATGATCATAAATATACTCCTAGAGTGTGTTGAAACTAGGCGACTGTTCATTTTCTTGCATAGACTACTTAACTTACTGGATCAGCTTATAATAGATGCTTATGCAAGATTGCAGGGCTTTGGTCATTTCCCCATAGATATTTGGTCTTTTGTGGTGTAACTGTTTCTCTTTTTTTTTTTGGGTGGGGTGGGAGGCTGTTTTGACTGTCTTCAAGTTCTGATGTTTTGGCCTTAGGCACTGCACATAGAGAATAAGTATCAGCAAAGTGGAAACACATTTACTTGAGAATCCTGGGACCAGGTATTAGACACCAACAATTGGAATTTCATGACTTCTGAAATGTGCACAGATGTCTCTTGATGATTGCAAAGGCATCCTCTCCAAATTGTTATACTTTGCATTTGATGCAAGCAAGTTAATAGGACATATATTCTCAAAATTAACATATTGGTTCTATTTCTCTCGTCTTGTTAATGACCTATTACGCATTTGCAGGCAGTTTTGAACATGCAGGTCCCTCTGGAACATGCTAAAGAAGTCAATGATTGTAAGCATCTGATCAAGACATTGGTTATGGGTAATAAAACTTTTTATGTTGACAGCTTGCATTCTCTTAGCAGTTATATTGTCTTAGCTTGTTGTGAACCCCCAGTGTTCTTTTTTCCCCCTGGCTTAATCTAATTTTTGTGCTATTTGTGCTACTGACAGGAATGAAGACAATCATTTGGAGCATCACGCATGCACACATCCCCCGTTCGCAGGTTTTTCCATTGTCTAATTGGACCATCAGATTCATAGTTGTCACTTTTTCTGTCATGCAATTTAGGTTTTTTTTTTAACAATAATAATAAGGTTATTTCTTGTATACATGGAACACATGAACAGACTGTTGGATCAGCTTCATCTAGTTTACCAGCACCTCAAGTATTTAAAGGGATGCGTGAGGATGAGGTACGGACAAGATGATTGTAAAGGCTCTGTCTTTTAGGTATGAAGGGTTTGGTCATTTGGCTTAACTACACTTTTTGATAGGTTTGCAAAGCTGCGGGTGTTCTGAAGAGTGGTGTTCATTGCTTAGCCCTCTTCAAAGAGAAGGAGGAGGAAAGAGAGATGATGCATCTATTCTCTCAGATTTTGGCAATCATGGAACCACGGGATCTTATGGACATGTTCTCTTTATGCATGCCAGAGCTTTTTGACTGCATGATTTCAAACACTCAATTGGTTCTTATTTTCTCCACCCTCCTGCAAGCCACTAAAGTATATAAACCATTTGTGGACGTGCTCATTAATTTTCTTGTGAGCAGCAAACTTGATGTCTTGAAGCATCCAGAATCTCTGGCAGCAAAGCTGGTGTTGCAGCTCTTTGGGTTTATATTTAGGGCTGTTACCAAATCTCCTTCAGATTTTGAAAGAATTTTGCAGCCTCACGTCCCTGTTATTATGGAAATGTGCATGAAAAATGCTACTGAAGTTGAAAAGCCTCTTGGTTACATGCAACTTCTTCGAATGATGTTTCGAGCACTTTCTGTCTGCAAATTTGAGCTCCTACTTCGGGAGTTGATTCCTATGTTGCTCCCCTGCCTAAACATGCTTTTAACCATGCTTGAGGGTCCAACTGGAGAAGACATGAGGGAGCTATTGCTGGAATTGTGTCTATCGTTGCCTGCACGATTAAGCTCATTATTGCCTCACTTGCCCCGTCTCATGAAGCCTCTTGTCTTGTGTCTGAGGGGTAGTGATGAACTGGTGAGTTTAGGTCTGAGAACACTTGAGTTCTGGGTTGATAGCTTAAATCCCGATTTCCTGGAACCAAGCATGGCTAATGTCATGTCGGAGGTGATTTTAGCCCTATGGGGCCACTTGAGACCTGCGCCATATCCGTGGGGTGGAAAATCGTTGCAACTTCTTGGCAAGTTAGGTGGTCGCAACAGACGCTTTCTCAAAGAGCCCCTTGCACTTGACTGCAAGGAGAACCCTGAACATGGACTTCGCTTGATACTTACATTTGAGCCCTCAACCCCATTTCTGGTGCCTTTGGATCGATTCATAAATCTTGCTATAGCAGCTGTAATGCACAAAAATGGTGGCATTGATGCTTTCTACCGGAAACAGGCATTGAGGTTCCTTCGTGTTTGCTTATTATCTCAACTTAATTTGCCGGGAAATGTTATGGACGAAGGATATACTCCCAAGCAGTTGTCCACTATATTGGTTTCAAATGGTGATGCTTCTTGGCGACGGTCCGAGTCCTTAGATGTAAAGGTTAGTGTGGTGGTAATATTTTCTTCACATGTTTGATTCCTAAATCCTCTGTCTTTATCGTCATTCCAAACTAGCTGGATAATCAGTGACATAATCGATTCCGACCCATTTTTTATATATTTGCGTTTGTATATTTTGGATGTGCCGTTCAATCAGTTGTCAAGTGAGTATGGGATGGGAAGGTAGAAAGTCAACTCAGGTGTTGGATATATTGGATGACCACTAGGTCGAGTTATTGTAATATTGAAATTTGAATTAAGAAAAAAGAGAATTCATCACATAGAATAGATCTATCCAAGATGACTATACTCAAAGTCAAGGATTAGGGCTTTCCTGTCTTGCTCTAATTTTTATTGTGATCGTTTACTGGCCAAAGATGTCATGGACGAAGGTGACCGCACTGCTCCAACTAAGGAAATGGGCTAAGATGGCCATGAGTTGGCCAAGTGAACCATGTAATCATGAACCTTATTGTATCTAGGGTTTTCTATGGGGACTATAGAACATTCATGTGGGTAATAAGAGTATTTATACACTTACAATGTATGGCTTCCCATTGATCTTCCCAGTTAGATCGGTTTGAAAACTTCGATTGTAAAGGGACAGGCTCATGAATAAATGGGGGTGCCTTCTCCTTCATCTGTAATCACGTAAGTATTTGAGCAATGCAAACATATTTGAGAGCTTCTCTCTCCAGGAGTCCATTCCTTGAGTGTGAGAGTGCCAGCAAGAGCAAGTGAGGTTTGCTTAGGCCAAACAAGGCAAGTCGAGGTCTAAGTGCTGCAAGGATCACGATCTATAGTATTTGCCATTCACATAGCGATGTTAATTGGGAGGGTTTTTTTACATTTTTTAAGGTGGTTGTGGATAGTTGAAACAGAAGTTAGAATAACTTGATTATTAGACGGATTCTTGCATGCCCCCGCATGCAGTTACACTGCTAGCTGTGCACTGAACTGATTCTCATGGTCTCTTAGAAGATGATCACCTTGCAATGGACTAAGAGTAGCCCCTTTTTCTGCTTACAGTCGGACTTTTGGTAAATGGCACAGGACAATGCTCAATGGTGTAAGCAATCTATGTAGGGTTCCCTTCTAAGTGGGAAAAGGCTTGGTGGTGGGGGTGGTCGTTCTTACAATCAAATGTCAACTCCGCTAATATATAAATGCTTGCTTGTTTAATTGCTATTGATCCATTTCCCCTGACATTAAAAATTGTTTATAGTCTTAAAGAATGACCTTAGAAATCAAATAGAAGACAAACAAGTTAGAAAGGTGAAATGTTGATGTACGCCAAAGACTTAAGGCAATCCTGCTTTTTAGGATAGGGTAGCTTAATGCTTCACATAATCATTAAAAAACTTGGGCTGACTCCTATATTCTAACAGATGAAGGTCCCATCGTTTAAAACACAAACTGAGAAATTGACATGATGATAAAAATATCTTCACCATAAATTCTGCATACTAGGACAGTTGTGTCACATCTCAGATATTGATATACTCTTAAAGGAGGTTAGATGTCCCATTGTCAGTCTTTGAGTCTGCAAATTGAGTCTAGGGAAGCTCACAAAAAAGAGCTAAAAATTTTTGGTCCATTGTGAAATTTCTGTGGGAGAGACAAGTGCATTGACTATATAATGGAGCTTACAGTCCATCACCTTTTAATTTTTTTAATCTTTTTGCTATGTAAGTTTATGGTCCAGTTGCTCTTCTAGGAAATATTTCTTTTCCAGCCTCTTTCATCATCACATTGATGATCTCTGTCCTTCCAAAGAGGGAGATGCCATTGGGGCAAAAACTCCTGTTATACCTGATAACTAATGATTTAGTTAGGTTGAGCTTTTTCCACACTCATTTTGGTTTAACCACTCTTTTTACGTTAAGTAACCAAGATACCATCAATATTTTCTCTCTCCTCCACCTACTCTCTCCCCTACACCAGCTTGTGTCTTATCTCCCAAATTTGTGAATCTCCTTCTAACTAATGCTTCTTCAAGAGAGAAATGATCACAGAACTTATCCTTTATGTGAACCTTGAGTCCAATATCTGTTATTTCTTTTTGGCCACTGAAGCTTCTGCTTAGCACCATCCCCATTGTTTCTTTTGTTTCCTCTTGATCTGAGTTAGGCATCTCAGATAGTGGGTTTGTAACAATTATTTGCCCCCATTTATGTTCATTGATAGGGTAATGTCGACAGCTCGAATTAAACGGTTCTAGCGACATTTCAATGTTCTTAGAGGGTTTAAGAGGTTATGGAGAGAGAGATAGAGAGGGAGGGAGTGGGGAGGTTTATATGAGGTTGGTTTAGTTGTGTGTTATTTTTCTGGGAAGTTGGTTTATCCTGCAATCTATTTGATGTTTATTGTCATTGCGCTTTTTAGTTGTGTGTCCTGGGATTTTTCTCTGAAAGTAACTTCTGGGATATGTCCTGGCCAATCGCTAAGTTTGATGATTATTACTCATTTGTGTCCAACTTTCCTCTAGGCAGTGAGCTGTATTTCTTTTTAATGCTGACTCTGATTTGCATCTTCCGAGTTTGCTGGTTGTGTTTGTTTTTCAAGTGATTTACTTCTTATGATTGATGTAACCTATCACCTTTCCTATGTTTAAATTCTATTGAACGTTTGACAAACTTTCATACTTTTTGGCTTATAGTTTGTTAATGTGCTGTGGGTCAGTTTCAGAGCTGGGGGCGAAGAGAGACATGAAAAAAGATTCATTTGGACCTGATGTCGAATGGTTAAAATTTGATACACTACTATTGAGAAAAACTATGGCTGCTTGACTTATATAACTGATTCGTGCAGGCAGATTTGGGTGTGAAGACAAAGACTCAACTCATGGCTGAAAAATCTGTTTTCAAGGTGCTGTTAATGACTGTTATTGCAGCCAGTGCGGAACCAGACCTTGTAGAGCCAAAGGATGATTTCATTGTTAGTATATGTCGTCACTTTGCAATGATCTTTCATATCGAGAATTCATCAGGCAACACCTCTAATGCAACTCCTGCTGCTGGTGGCCCTATTCTTTCATCAAGTGCCAATGTCAGCGGAAGGTCAAAGAACAGAAGTTCCAATTTGAAAGAATTGGACCCTTTAATATTTTTGGACGCCTTAGTTGATGTGCTTGCGGATGAGAATAGGTTTCACGCAAAGGCTGCCCTTAGCGCCTTAAACGTATTTGCTGAAATGCTTCTTTTCCTTGCTCGTTCGAAACATTCTGATGCATTTATGTCAAGAGGAGGCCCCAGCACACCTATGATTGTCTCGAGTCCCTCCATGAATCCTGTATATTCACCGCCACCAAGTGTTAGGGTCCCTGTGTTCGAGCAACTTCTGCCCCGTCTTTTGCACTGTTGTTATGGAAATATGTGGCAAGCACAAATGGGTGGTGTGATGGGCCTTGGTGCTCTAGTTGGTAAGGTCACTGTTGAGACACTGTGCTTCTTCCAAGTGAAAATTGTGAGGGGCCTGGTGTATGTTCTAAAAAGACTTCCTGCTTATGCTACCAAAGAGCAGGAAGAGACAAGTCAAGTGCTTACACAGGTTCTTCGTGTGGTGAATAATGTTGATGAAGCAAACAGTGAAACACGCAAGCAAAGCTTTCAAGGGGCGGTCGAATTTCTTGCTTCAGAGTTGTTCAATTCCAATGCATCCATTATCGTGAGGAAAAATGTGCAGACGTGTTTAGCACTTTTGGCTAGTCGAACGGGTAGCGAGGTGTCTGAGCTGCTTGAGCCGCTATACCAACCTTTGCTTCAGCCTCTCATAATGCGGCCACTTCGATCCAAGACCATTGATCAACAGGTAAGGAATGTTTTGTGGATTAGAGTTATCATATAAGGTTAGTACTCACTCCAGTGTTGCCTTATAGGTTGGCACGGTCACTGCTCTGAATTTCTGCCTAGCTTTGAGGCCTCCGCTCCTTAAGTTGACTCCAGAACTAGTCAATTTTCTTCAAGAAGCTCTGCAAACTGCTGAGGCTGATGAAAACGTGTGGGTTGTGAAATATATGAACCCAAAAGTTGCTACATCATTGAACAAACTACGAACTGCTTGCATTGAGCTACTCTGTACTACGATGGCCTGGGCAGATTTTAAAACTCCAAATCATTCAGAGCTGCGTGCTAAGATCATATCAATGTTCTTCAAGTCCTTGACGTGCAGAACCCCTGAGATTGTTGCAGTTGCGAAGGAAGGTCTTCGACAGGTTTTAACACAATGCCTCTTATGGAGTCATTTGCTTTACTGTAGGGGCCTGTTTAGCCGTAATGGCCTGTAGATTCAACACTATGCAAATAAAAAAATTGGTGATCTGGAGAGAATCCATAACCTCATTCTCCTGTCTACTTCTGCTTGTTCGCCAACTCCAACTGTTAATAGGGATACATACTGCTAGAAAAGACATATTATCCTAACACAAAAGAACTGGTAGACATATTTCTGTGTTGTCTACTTGATGTGATAATTTCAATCGTGCTTAAAGAATTGTGATTTTCGGAATGGGGTTGAGGATGTGGAAACAATTTCATGTGTGTTAGCTGCTAGAAACATTCCTAATTCTAATTCTCTTCTTTTTGTTGTGTCAAATTAAGCTCATGACGTTTTGGAATTGGGAGTTGATGTGTCTCTTCTGACCATTCTCTTCTAGGTCATAAATCAGCAGAGGATGCCCAAAGAACTTCTTCAAAGCAGCCTCAGGCCTATTTTAGTCAATTTGGCGCATACCAAAAATCTTAGCATGCCTCTTTTGCAAGGTTTGGCCCGGCTTCTTGAGCTCCTATCCAACTGGTTCAATGTAACTTTGGGTGGCAAGTTGTTAGAGCACTTAAAGAAATGGCTGGAACCTGAAAAACTTGCACAAAGCCAGAAATCATGGAAGGCTGGTGAAGAACCAAAAATCGCTTCAGGTAAAGCATGTATCTAACTGAACAAGTTTCTGATTCTGCAGATCTGCGTGGCATATGCGCACTTTAGATGTTGTCTTATATCAGGTTTTTTTTATCTGCAGCCATAATTGAACTTTTTCACCTGCTTCCCAATGCCGCTGCAAAGTTCCTTGATGAACTTGTGACCTTGACAATTGAGCTGGAAGGCGCTCTTCCTTTGGGACAAGTTTATAGTGAAATCAATAGCCCATATCGACTTCCACTGACGAAATTTCTGAATAAATATGCAACGCAAGCTGTAGACTATTTTCTTGCTCGATTAAGTCGACCAAAATACTTCAGGCGGTAAGAATATGGGCATGAAAGGGTACACTTCAATTACATACTGAATAAGTACTGATTAAGGTTCTCATCCAGGTTTATGTACATCATTCGATCAGATGCTGGCCAGCCATTAAGAGATGAACTTGCCAAGTCACCACATAAAATACTCACCAGTGCTTTTCCTGAATTTATGCCCAAACCTGAAGCGACTGTGACTGCTGGATCTTCAACTGCTACTCCTGTGTCTTTGGGTGATGAAGTCCTTTCTTCTGTCCCTCCACCTGATAGTACTAGCTTGCCATCCTCAAACTCCGCTGCAACTTCAGATGGGTACTTTCAGGGCCTTGCTCTTGTAAAAACAATGGTTAAGTTGATTCCTGGCTGGCTGCAGAGTAATAGTATTGTCTTTGAGACTCTTGTACTTCTTTGGAAATCACCTGCAAGAATAACCCGATTGCGCAATGAACAGGAACTGGACTTGGTGCAAGTAAGTTTTATTCAAACTTCTCTCTCTTTTAGTTTGTGTATAGTTCTTTGATTGTATGTATGAAGAAAATTTTAAATGTCTCTGTGCTTCGAACTTCAGACGTGTGTGGCTCATGCATTTTTATACCGTCTAATTCCATCACGCATTCTTGTGATATTTTTTTTTAACTCATTCTTCAGCTACTAAATGGATGTTCAATCCTCAACACTGTTTGCTTCTTTTAGACTTCTAAAAATATTCCATCTCCTGTTGGCTTTATATATGTCATCGATAATGGATTATATGATGTTTGCTGCTTGATTGATCTGGTTTTGCTGACTAAGATGCTTGTGATACCTGTTTTATTGTCATTCTTGATTGAAATTGAGTGTGTTCTTTTGTCTCTGGTAGTTTTATGTGAATCATATCTGATTGTGTACTGTCTTAACGTCTAAATAATGGAAGTTTACATTTCTATGCATACTATTTCTTGTAAGTTCCTTTGGTGTGAACCATCTTAGCATTATACTCTATGCATAGTGGTCTTGCTATCAAAGAAACAACCATATACTTGCTTCAGGTGAAGCTGATAATTTTGATGTTTCCATGTCAGTTCTAGATAATTTAATTTTAGCCCAGCAAGTTTCTGAATGAGCGTGCTATTGCATTTGAAGCTATGGCTCACTGTTTTACTTTTAGTTCATGTATCAAGGTACAACAGTGCATATTCTAAATTAATGAAGATGTGTATGCAGGTGAAGGAAAGCAAATGGCTTGTCAAGTGCTTTCTAAATTACTTACGGCATGGTAAACCTGAATTAACTGTTCTCTTCGATATCCTCACCATCTTCTTATACCATAGTCGTATAGACTACACTTTCTTGAAGGAATTTTACATTATTGAGGTATATCAATTTTTCCAAGTTTCTTTAATGTCCATTGCCTCATTTTTCACCTCATTTTGAGTGATCAAAAGTAAGTGATTTCCATCTCTTCTTCCAGGTTGCAGAAGGTTACCAACCCAGCATGAAAAAGTCAATTCTTTTGCATTTTCTCAACCTTTTTCAATCTAAGCAGCTTAATCATGATCATTTGGTGATTGTGATGCAAATGCTTATTCTACCCATGCTTGCTCATGCTTTTCAAAATAATCAGAGTTGGGAAGTAGTTGATCCAACCATCGTGAAGACCATTGTCGACAAGCTTCTTGATCCTCCAGAGGAGGTGATATTTTGTGCCTTTCGGTTTTCTGTTCACTTTGATCTTGTGATGCCATCTTCACAGCAGTTTCTGTTGTACGAAACCTGAAGTCAGTTGATGGTTGTGTTTGAGTTGTATTTCCAATGCTTTGCTTTATAGGTTTCTGCCGAATATGATGAGCCGTTAAGGATAGAGCTTCTACAGCTTGCAACTTTGCTTCTTAAATATCTCCAGAATGATCTTGTCCAACACAGGAAAGAACTTATCAAGTTCGGTTGGAATCATCTAAAACGTGAAGATAGCGCCAGTAAGCAGTGGGCATTTGTCAATGTTTGCCATTTCTTGGAGGCGTACCAGGCCCCAGAAAAAATAATACTCCAGGTACTTTGGTTTCTTGATTCTCTATCAAAGAAGACTATCTTATATTAAATGCTTTGAAGTTTTAGCTCTCTGGATCTTCTATACATGTTCAGAGTGTTGTTTTGTCGAGAAGGCAACGTATTCTCAGTCAATAAATCAATAAGTGTGTGTATTTGCCAATTAGGGTAAATTTTCTGATATACAGTTGTAAATTGCAGGTTTTTGTTGCACTTCTTAGAACATGCCAGCCAGAAAATAAGATGTTGGTCAAGCAGGCACTTGACATTTTGATGCCTGCATTGCCGCGGAGGTTACCCCTTGGGGATTCGCGTATGCCAATTTGGATAAGATACACAAAAAAAATTCTTGTAGAGGAAGGTCACTCTGTCCCTAACCTAATTCATATATTTCAACTCATTGTACGCCATTCAGATCTCTTCTACGGCTGCAGAGCGCAATTTGTGCCTCAAATGGTTAACTCTCTCAGTCGACTTGGATTACCATACAATACCACGGCTGAAAACAGACGTCTAGCCATTGAACTTGCTGGATTGGTGGTTGGTTGGGAAAGGCAAAGGCAAAATGAAATGAAAGTAGCTGCTGATTCTGATGTCCCTGGTCAAAACTCTGATGGATTTGGTACTTTGTCCGCTGGAGCTGATCCCAAGCGCTCTGTAGATGGGTCTACTTTTTCTGAAGACCCTAGTAAGAGAGTTAAAGTTGAGCCAGGTCTGCAGTCACTCTGTGTCATGTCACCAGGGGGTGCCTCATCGATCTCTAATATTGAAACTCCGGGGTCTGGTGGCCAGCCTGATGAAGAATTCAAGCCTAATGCTGCTATGGAAGAAATGATAATCAATTTTCTCATAAGGGTTGAGTTCTATCTGGCTTGCAATTTCATCATACTGTTTGTTGAGAATGCAGAGCTGCTTTTAATTTTTCTATTTAAACACAAAATTTGCTTGTCACTTTCTTCTGCTGTCAGATATTAAGTGGTTTATCGAATTTCCTTATGATGCTTTATGTTTCTCTTTTTTTGGGGGTGGGATGGGGGGGGAGTTCTCGACTTAATAAACTCTAATTGGTTGACCTTGATATGTTGCCTTATGGCATTCAATATTTTTACTATCCTTCTTACTGATTTCATGACCTATAATTACTATAATTTGTGTCCTTTTCACCGGTTGTAAGGTTTGGCTGCAGTTTGCTTCATTATGCTGTTAGTTACTCCACAATGACCATTTGAACAGTGTCTCATAAGCCTTAGAGTTGCTGTCACTCTTTCTTGTGGTTGTCTAGTTGTGTCCCTGTCTACTGGTTAGATCTAATTCTAATTGTGGCACTGCAAATTGTATATTGCATATCCATGTTGCGTATGACTGCATCCTGATGCTTTACTTTTTCAATGTAGGTTGCTTTAGTCATAGAGCCCAAGGACAAGGAAGCAAGCAGCATGTACAAACAAGCTTTAGATCTCCTTTCACAAGCTTTGGAAGTGTGGCCAAATGCCAATGTTAAATTTAACTATTTAGAGAAACTTCTGAGTAGCATTCAACCTTCCCAATCGAAAGATCCTTCCACTGCTCTGGCTCAAGGCTTGGATGTCATGAACAAGGTCTTGGAGAAGCAGCCCCATTTATTCATAAGAAATAACATCAACCAAATTTCACAAGTATGTCATGAACCTTTGTTCTTCTATGCTATTTCTCTATAAATCAATTGTAGAGGTTGAGTGTGGCGAACTTTATGTATGCTTAATGTTCTTTTCATTTCTTGTTTCTTTATTCCACATTTCAGATTCTTGAGCCGTGTTTCAAATACAAAATGCTGGACGCAGGGAAGTCATTATGCAATCTATTCAAGATGGTCTCTATTGCATTTCCATTAGATGCAGCTACGACACCCACAGATGTGAAGATGTTATACCAGAAGGTCGATGAACTGATACAGAAGCATATGAGTGCCGTCACTTCCACCCAGGCATCTGTTGAGGATGGCTCTATTACTATCAGCTTTGTGTTGCTTGTCATTAAAACATTAACCGAAGTGCACAAAAACTTTGTTGATTCCCATATCTTAGTTCGTATTTTGCAAAAATTGGCGCGGGACATGGGTTCATCTGTAGGGTCTCATTTAAGACAGGTATGCCCCTCATAGTTTCATCTGCTTACTTTGACAGGTTTCTATACACATTTTCTTGATCTCAAGTTCTGCATTGAAGAACTTGTTTTTCCTTCCTGCTGATAATCATGTTGTGGTGCCATGGCTTCTCGTTATCTTTAATGATCTCTCATCAAAGTTTTATCTTTAACGATTTCTCATCAAGGTTCTGTGAGTCGCTCCGGATGTTGAGCTGAGATATTTACTGGGTATCAAATTGGGGGTTAGGTTCTTATCTTCCTCTTATAAATCTGTAGTCTCAAATAATTTGATGGGGATGAAATATTTGGCTCTAATTATGTAATGAATGAATACCCTAAGTTGAAGATTGCGCTGAGGTGGTAAAGTCTTCCAGTGGTTGTTGCAGGGCCTGATCATTGTCTTATTGTTAGGAATACCAACCATTTGAAGGTTCTTCATTAATTAGGTGGTAGTCTTTAAGAGGTTGTTCCAGAGTCCTGGAATTACATCCTACCTATATCATATCTGGAGTTTGCTTTTTTAAATGTTTGAGAGAGCTATTCATCTTGTGTATATGAAAGTGCACCATATTTTGAGGTTTGTTTTGCTGATATCACTACAATTGTCTTCATCCTTGTGCGATGTATAAAAATTGGCTCCCAATTCCTGATTTAGGATTTGTTTGGTGGCAACTTTCTCTCAATGCGCTGTCAGATTCTCTGAGTTTGTATGAGGCAAATTCGTTGCTGGTTTGGGTTTTTCCTTTGTTTTGATCTTTTTGGAGTCATGTCACTTAAGATCTTTTCCTTTACAGGGTCAGAGGACCGATGCAGATTCTGCAGTTACTTCTTCACGCCAAGGTGCTGATATTGGGGCCGTTGTGACAAATCTGAAGTCCGTTTTGAAACTTATTAATGAAAGGGTCATGCTTGTTCCCGAGTGCAAACGATTAATAATTCAGACATTGAATGGCTTACTGTCAGAGAAAGGTGCTGATCCTAGTGTACTACTTGGTATACTTGATGTGATCAAGGGGTGGATTGAGGATGACGTCACGAAGCCTGGTGCAACTGCTTCATCATGTGCTTTTCTTTCCCCAAAAGAAATAGTCAATTTCCTTCAGAAGCTCTCTCAGGTCGATAAGCAGAACTTTCCCCCCAGTGCCTTGGAAGAGTGGGATAGTAAATATCTTCAACTTCTTTATGGAATTTGTTCTGATGAGACAAAGTAAGTCGCGTATTCGGCGTTCAGTTGGACTCTTCTTTGGTTGGCATCTAACATGGCATATATTTGTTCATTGCAGATTTCCACTCACCCTACGGCAGGAGGTGTTTCAGAAGGTAGAAAGACAATACATGCTTGGCCTAAGAGCAACAGATCCTGAAATGAGGAATAAGTTCTTTTCCCTTTACAATGCCTCTCTCACAAAAACATTGTTCGCAAGGTTGCAATACATTATCCACTTGCAGGACTGGGAAGCTTTGGGTGATGTCTTCTGGCTCAAACAAGGGCTTGATCTTCTTCTGGCAGTATTAGTAGTAGATAAACCTATTACACTGGCTTCAAATTCTGCCAGGGTGCCAGCACTCGTGTCTTCAGGTTTTTCTGATGGTTCACTTCCACAGGCACAGGCTATTGATCTGCTAGAGGGCCCTGAGGAAGCTCCTCTAACATTTGAAGGCCTTGTTCTCAAGCATGCAAAGTTTCTCAATGATATGAGCAAACTTCAGGTTCTTATATCATTCGTCTTTATGAATAAAAGTTCTTACCATAGAGCTGCTTCCTTTGATTTAATGCTGATAAAATCATATATTCTTGCTGAAGACATTGTGAGGGTATAATGTACCTCAGCAGTTGAGTTCACTTTGTAATGTTTCTCCCCACTATGCCTGGTTTTTCAATTTTTGTGGTTTAATTGACTGCAGCATCACCATCATGAGAGTTGGTTCTTTCTAGATACTGTGTTGGCAAGTTCTCTCAAAGCATCTTTTGTATAAACACATCAGTTAGAATTTTCTTGCAGCATCACTTTGGGAATTTTGCTATATTTGGCATTCTTTTGTTCCATCTGTAGTATTTTTTTGAATCACTATTGGACAGGAATGATGATACATAGCTCAGCATTATCAGTATTTTTTAAAAATTATATGTTGAGGTTAGCTTTTTCCGTTTTGCAGGTGGCTGATCTGCTTGTGCCTCTTAGAGAGCTAGCCCACACTGATGCCAATGTTGCGTACCATTTGTGGGTGCTGGTGTTTCCAATTGTCTGGGTCACCTTGCTCAAGGATGAACAGATAGCCCTGGCTAAACCAATGATTACTCTCCTATCGAAGGATTATCATAAAAAGCAACAAGCAAACAGACCAAATGTTGTGCAAGCACTTTTGGAGGGTCTTCAGTTGAGCCACCCTCAACCTCGCATGCCTAGTGAGCTAATCAAATATATTGGAAAAACATATAATGCATGGCATATTGCGTTGGCTCTGCTTGAAAGTCATGTTGTGTTGTTCATGAATGAGACAAAATGCTCTGAATCTTTGGCGGAGCTTTATCGATTGCTCAATGAGGAAGATATGAGGTGTGGTTTGTGGAAGAAGAAGTCAGTCACCGGAGAGACTAAGGCGGGGCTATCGCTGGTTCAACATGGATATTGGCAACGTGCTCAAAGCCTGTTTTATCAAGCAATGGTTAAGGCTACTCAAGGTACTTATAATAACACAGTACCAAAGGCAGAAATGTGTCTCTGGGAAGAGCAATGGCTTTACTGCGCTACCCAGCTTAGTCAGTGGGATGCATTGGTGGACTTTGGCAAGAGTGTTGAGAACTACGACATACTTCTTGACAGTCTTTGGAAGTTACCTGATTGGGGATACTTGAAGGATCATGTAATTCCTAAAGCGCAAGTCGAGGAATCCCCAAAACTTCGTCTAATCCAAGCATTTTTCGCTCTTCATGATAGAAATACAAATGGTGTGCAAGATGCTGAAAACATTGTGGCAAAGGGAGTTGATCTTGCATTAGAACAGTGGTGGCAGTTACCTGAAATGTCTGTTCATGCAAGGGTTCCTCTACTTCAGCAATTTCAGCAGCTAGTTGAAGTTCAGGAGTCTGCCAGAATTTATGTGGACATTGCTAATGGAAACAAGCATTCAGGCAATTCTGTTGTTGGAGCACATGGTAATATGTATGCAGATTTGAAAGACATTTTGGAGACCTGGAGACTACGAACACCGAATGAATGGGATAACATGTCTATTTGGTATGACCTACTTCAGTGGAGGAATGAAATGTATAATGTTGTTATAGATGCATTTAAGGATTTTGGCACCACGAATTCTCAACTACATCACCTTGGCTATCGTGACAAAGCATGGAATGTCAATAAACTTGCTCACATAGCTCGTAAGCAAGGACTTTACGATGTTTGCGTCACAGTACTTGACAAGATGTATGGCCATTCAACCATGGAACTTCAGGTATGTACCAGTCTCACAAAGTAGCAAACATATTGCCCCCCCTCCCCCAAAAAAAAAAAAAAAAACAACACGGTGATTATAACTCGTATCCCAAAATTTTGTAGCTGTTGGCTCTTGAAACATCTTCGTAAATCTCTATCCGGAAGCTAGATCAATGATTTTATGGACTGTTTCTGTAGTGAATGCATATAAAATTGTGAGCAACACACACACAGATATGTGTATGCATATAAAATTGTTTATTGTGAGCTGGATTCTCTGCAGTCGCAATGGGCATCATACTCCTTTTCTGCTCCTGTCCTCACTGTTGAAAGGAAGCTAACAGGCAGTATCTATGGTAAATGTTAACTTCGCAGGAGGCATTTGTTAAGATAAGAGAACAGGCAAAAGCTTATCTGGAGATGAAGGGAGAGCTCACTAGTGGTCTCAATTTGACAAGCAGTACCAATCTGGAGTACTTTTCTCCAAAACATAAAGCTGAAATCTTTCGTCTCAAGGGAGATTTTCTGTTAAAGTTAAATGATTCTGAAGCCGCTAATGTTGCATATTCCAATGCCATCACCCTCTTCAAAAATTTGCCAAAAGGATGGATAAGCTGGGGAAATTATTGTGACATGGTATTAATCCTTCTGTTCGTTTTTTATGCCTTATTTTGCTCACAGCTTGGAACAGTGGTGACCTAGCAGCTACTTTTACAGGCTTACAGAGAGACTCATGATGAAATTTGGCTTGAGTATGCAGTCAGTTGCTTTCTTCAGGGTATCAGGTTTGGTGTGTCCAACTCTAGAAGTCACTTGGCTCGTGTTTTATATCTCCTTAGTTTTGACACTCCCAATGAGCCTGTCGGTAGGGCGTTTGATAAGTATTTGGACCAAATTCCCCATTGGGTTTGGCTTTCATGGATTCCACAGCTGCTACTCTCCTTGCAGAGGACAGAAGCGCCTCATTGCAAACTTGTCCTGCTAAAGATCGCCACAGTCTATCCACAGGTTAATATTGCTTTTATCATGAATGTATGGATGGTTTTAGGTCATCATTAACCTTGTTTTTAATCTCAGGCTCTTTACTACTGGCTTCGCACATATTTACTGGAGAGGCGCGATGTGGCCAATAAATCTGAACTGAGCCGAATGGCAATTGCTCAACAAAGAATGCAGCAAAATGCCTCTGTGCCTAGTGCTGGTTCTCTAGGCTTGGTTGATGGACATGCTCGGGTTCAGAGCCATGGTGGGAGTACCTTAGCCTCCGAAAATCAAGTCCATCAAGGTCCTCAATCTACTGGAGTTGGACCTCATGAAGGTGGAAATCATCCACAAGAATCTGAAAGATCCGCAGTAACTGAAAGCAGCATTCACATGGGAAACGACCAACCTATGCACCAAGGTTCTTCAAACATAAATGATGGTAGTCAGACTGCTTTTAGGCGTAACAGTGCTTTGGGTTTGGTAGCTTCTGCTGCCAGTGCATTTGATGCTGCAAAAGATATAATGGAGGCTCTTAGAAGCAAGCACACTAATCTTGCCAGTGAGCTTGAGGTGATGCCTTTTTTTTTTTTTTTACATTTAAATGTCTCTGTTTACGTGCTAGAATGCAAATGTTGAATCCTATGCCGCTCTAGCTGGAGGTTGGACTTAGATTAGTATTTTAGATTCTCAGCTAAGTCCATTCATAGTAGAAGATTGCCCTAGTCTGTCTTGTGATGTTGCTGTTATCACTAGTTTACTGTACAATGCTTGGTGTGTATTGTCTGCACATTAGATGGGTTGCTTTCTGATAAGTTTGTCTTTGGGTACAGATTCTGCTTACAGAGATTGGTTCAAGGTTTGTTACTTTGCCAGAAGAGAGACTACTTGCTGTGGTTAATGCACTGCTTCATCGCTGCTATAAGTATCCCACCGCCACTACCGCCGAGGTTCCCCAGTCTCTCAAGAAGGAGCTTTCGGGAGTATGCAGGGCTTGCTTTTCAGCTGATGCTGTGAATAAGCATGTTGAATTTGTGAAAGAGTACAAGCAAGAATTTGAGCGAGACCTTGATCCAGAAAGCACAGCTACTTTCCCAGCAACCCTCGCAGATTTGACTGAGCGGCTGAAACATTGGAAAAACGTTCTCCAGAGCAATGTCGAGGACAGGTTTCCAGCTGTCTTGAAATTGGAAGAAGAAAGCAGGGTCTTGCGTGATTTCCATGTCGTTGATGTTGAGGTTCCGGGGCAGTATTTCAGTGATCAGGTAAGTCCAATTTGTCTCGTTGCATATACTATCTCAAATGTGAACAGCATTCCATTGTAGAAGTTCGCTTCATAGAATGAATAGTTCATCATCCCTACTGCTTGATTGTGTGTCTGCACTATTTTTAAGGTGTTGTGTCCTACTCTTCTAAAATCTGTGTTGCAGGAAATTGCGCCCGATCACACTGTCAAGTTAGACAGAGTTGGAGCTGATATTCCTACTGTGCGAAGGCATGGAAGCAGTTTCCGGCGTTTGACTTTGATTGGATCTGATGGCTCACAAAGGCATTTTATTGTTCAGACATCTTTGACTCCTAATGCTAGAAGTGATGAGCGCATTCTTCAGCTTTTCCGTGTGATGAACCAGATGTTTGATAAGCATAAGGAGTCAAGGAGACGCCACATATACATTCACACGCCCATCATCATTCCTGTCTGGTCCCAGGTGAGGACATTACTCTCCAGAGGCATCACTTGTTTTTTCTTTTCCATTCCCTCATGCATGTCATGCAGAAAGGAAATTTTAGCATGGCCTAGATTTTCGCCCTTGTATCTATATCTCCTGGAATTTTACGTCATGTACGTCATACAGCTAAAACTTATTACTCAGTTTCTCTGTCATGGTGATTTAGTTATTGTCCACACAAACTAGTAGAAAAATATTGATTCTGACTGATTAACTACCTGAACAGGTTCGAATGGTAGAAGATGATGTGATGTATAACACCTTCCTTGAGGTTTATGAGAACCATTGCGCAAGGAATGACAGAGAGGCTGATCTCCCTATTACCTATTTTAAAGAGCAGTTAAACCAAGCCATATCTGGCCAAGTATCTCCAGAAGCTGTTGTAGATCTGCGACTTCAAGCTTATAATGATATAATGAAAAATGTTGTAAACGACAACATCTTTTCCCAGTACATGTACAAAACTCTGCTGAATGGCAATCATATGTGGGCATTCAAAAAGCAATTTGCCGTCCAGCTGGCCCTTTCAAGTTTCATGTCCTTCATGCTACAAATTGGGGGAAGGTCTCCCAATAAGATTCTGTTCGCTAAAAACACTGGGAAAATATTTCAGACTGATTTTCATCCAGCCTACGATGCGAACGGGATGATCGAGTTCAGCGAGCCTGTGCCTTTCCGTTTGACGAGGAATATGCAGGCCTTCTTCTCCAACTTCGGCGTTGAAGGTCTCATCGTTTCTGCAATGTGCTCTGCGGCACAGGCTGTGATATCACCTAAGGTGAGTTTTAATTGAATTGGATTGTGATTTATGCTGGAGGCCCCATAGCTGACTTAGCCATGTGACATTTTGCAGCAAAGTCAGCACTTATGGCATCAATTAGCAATGTTCTTCCGCGATGAGCTGCTGTCTTGGTCTTGGAGAAGACCACTGGGCATACCCCTGGCATCGATTGCTGCTGGTGGTAGCTTAAACCCAATTGACTTCAAACATAAGATTACTACCAATGTTGAGAATGTTATTAGCCGGATCAACGGGATAGCGCCACAGTCATACTCTGAAGAGGTAACTATTTGGCCTCCAACCAAAAATAGAGATATGTGTGTGTGTGTATCTTTTGGCTGATCATTTAATTTGAACTTGGCATCTACAACGTTCCGGCAATGGTCATGACCTGTTTCCTCCGTGTTCCACTTTCAGGATGAGAATCCAATGGATCCACCGCAATCGGTGCAAAGGGGTGTCACCGAACTGGTCGAAGCTGCTTTGACTCCGAGGAACTTGTGCATGATGGATCCAACGTGGCATCCGTGGTTTTGAGTTGTAGCTAACATTATGGAGAAACTAAGACTGTACATCACCATAGGGGCAGGCGATTAGGAATTTAGGCTGTAAATTATGTTGTACAGATAGCGTTGATCAGTATGCACGTCCCTTGCAGCTGAGGTTTGGATACAAACGTTTGACACCATTGTGAGCTATATAATTTGATAATGCAAAGTCGTAACTTTCTTACTGGGCGCTCATTTTAGTGTCGAAATTTATCTGGGATCACTTAAGTGACATTTCTGGTTAAGTGTCATTGTCGATTTCTTTTGTACGTAATATTAATTTATTATTTTGTTGTCCAAAAAAAATCTGTTACTCAACATGTTTGCCCAAATTTAAACCCTCATTTCTGAGCCTAGAAAAACCGAGAACACAAATCATATTCTTTATAGGTCATGAAATCGCAGAGAGATTTTTATAGTAGATTCACGAATGAACCCTAAACCCTAACCAAACTTGCCCTTGAGTGATTTAATCAATTGTCTCAATACAAAGAAGCTGAATCAGGAAATCTGCAAAATTGCTAGCCGCGAGCCACGTGTGGATGGCGACCAGGTAGATCAGAGCTCTGGAGGCGTGATAGATCGGAGCTCAGGCTCGGCATAATTGCCACTTGGCCATGTTTAGCATGACTGAATCACCAAATGACGATCGACCGTGAAATTTTCCCACGGGAACAAATTTTATGAGCCTCTTCATCTCTTTTGTATATGTGAGCCTCGCATACGTGGTTGACGAGGCACTTGAAAGAAGAATCCGGAAGAGCAGCTGAGGAGTTTGCTGCCTTCGATTCTCCTCATCGAATCACAGAACGTAATACACCAAACACTTAACCAACCAGCAAAAATCCGAAAGGCAGGACCGGTTTGTCCCTCACATCTTTGATAATTTTGCATACAATTCCAGTTTTGGTATTTAAGATTTTTATCTAGGTATTATCATCTTGCAGGAAATTTTTCATGAGATTTTGAAACAGCAGTCAGAAAGACGTGAGACATCTTCAACAGATATTCATCATGCGAAAGGTAAAAAACATAGCAAAATTTCGATTTGATTATTAGAAGAAACAATAGTTTCTGGACATCACCACACTTTTTTCATCTACTTGATGAAATAACCAGTAACAGCAGCCCAACCATTCTTCCCAAGAACAAGAAAACCAGTAAAGCAAAAGGGCGTGTGTGTGTCTCAATCACCACTCGTGTATCAATCTGCATTTCCTTCCTCAGCAAAACGCATGTGCTTTCCTCTTGGTGTTGGCAGTCCCTTCAACCGCACAACACTCGGCGAAACATCACCCTTGCCACCACTTCCCTCTTCTTCTTCTCCAACGATTTCGTCGTCGCTGTTGTAAACGAACCTTGTGTGGCTTCCTGCAAAGTCGGGCATTTTCTTCTCGCTGTTCACCCACATTTTGCTCACTCCTTGACACAGTTCATCCACTAGAGATCCATCCTCTTCTTCGTATTCATCTTCCTCCTCCTCTCCTTCTCCTTCTCCTTCAATGAATGCATCCTCGTCGTCTTCATCTTCACCATGGGCACTCGCATTGACCTGAATGGACCAAACAGAGGCGCTGTCATCCTCTGTGGTCGATGACTTCTCTTTGGATCCACTCTCTCCTTCTGGTCCTCCTAGGCAGGTGAGCACAGACGAGCATTCAGACGAGTCGGAAAGTTCGGATTTCTCTGAGAAATCCAACAGCAGAGACCGAGTTATGATGCTCTTTTGCGACTCAAGACTCTCTTCCTCCCTTTCATCAAAGATGTCGCTTGCCACCTGCTGTATGCATCAATAAGGAACACAATAAGCCAAATGTTTCAACACATCATGAATTTGAATAACCTTTACAAAACATCGACTAAAGGATGAATTTGAATCAACAATATGTTATATATCTGGAGAAGTTAATCAGACCTGAGAAATTAGTTGCTCTTCAACATCGACTAAAGCAGTTGAGGAAACCAAGCCATTGTTCATGCTTCCATCATCCGATAGACTCAGCACCTGCGGCGTGTTGGCCGGAGTTGGTGCAAGAAGCCCCATTGGAGAGTTAACCAAGCCTTGAAGGCTAAGCAAAGGCCTGTTTCCCATAGAAATCCTCGAAAGCACGGCCTCCTCTTCTACTTTCTGTAGTAGAATCTTAACTTGTCCCCTTAACAGTGCCTCCCCGGACCCAGGAGTACTCTTGGCTCTGTTACTTCTCTTATTCGCAATTGACGAGGACGGGGTCCGCAAGCTATTCCCAGCCGCGACCCCAACGATCGGAGAATCGTTGGTTATGTCAATGAGTGCAGACCTTTCTTGCTGCTGCTTCCCATTAGTCCTCTGCCTCAAATCAGAATCTTCCAACTTCCCTGGAATTTCATCAAACATCCTATCATCATAACCCGTTTCGAAACCCAAAAAACCACGATTCTAATCATGACAGATGTCGCAA
Organism: Rhodamnia rubescens; assembly: GCA_021437795.1. Lineage (NCBI taxonomy): Eukaryota > Viridiplantae > Streptophyta > Magnoliopsida > Myrtales > Myrtaceae > Rhodamnia > Rhodamnia rubescens. Next base: position 7,116,117 of record JAILYA010000007.1, read on the forward strand.
GTCACCATCGGCGTACAAGAAACAAACATAGGCAGAACACCCACGAACCTATTTTCCTTCCAAAAGAAGGGTCACGCCCTTAAGACGATAACGCCATACAAGATACTGTGAAGTTTCGATTTTGAAAGGAGCGAACAGAGAGAGAGAGAGAGAGAGAGAGAATGGAAGGGACTCACTGGAGATTGGAAGGTTCTTGCTGTTACTAGCGGCGGTTTGAGACCTCGTGACTCTCCTGTTTGACGAAGGGGTCTCCATTGAAGTCGTGCAAAGAAGCTCCAAGAAAGATCAAATGTATTCAGAGAGAGAGAGAGAGAGAGGGGAGAATGCGAAGAAAGCGAAGGTGGGAGGGTTCTTTAAAAGGGAGTGTGGAACGGCGTTTCCAGAAGGTATTAGGTGACCGTTAGAGCGTATGCCCACTCCTGAAAAAACTAGCCGTTGGACTTTCCATCGTTTTTGAATATACGTCCTTCCGGAGGGCAAAGTGGCAAATAAAAATTTCTTGCCTCGTATTTCTCATTCGAACAATCTGGACAGGGAAAAAAAAAAGGAATTACAAGGCCCGTTTGATTCACAAAAAAAATATTTGAATATCCCAAGAAATATTTTTCAATAATAAGTAGATGAGAAATGTTGTCATTATGGACAATAATTTATGCCTAAACATTTTCGTGGACGATAAAAATATTTCTCATTCTCTGTAATCGATATGAACGGTCATTTTTAATAAAGCCCTTTTCAAATTATTTACTTTTCATTAACCAAACACGCAAATTACGCCATGAGTATTTCGTCTTTTTTCGTCCTCGGCCCACTCATTTCTCAATGGTTCGGGCTTCGTATATTATCCACATTTTTTAAAAAGAAAAAGTTCGCCTTATTATCGAAAGTAAAACTTCTAATTAACCGGACGTGATTGGTGGAAAGGAATCGGGTCCGGATAAATTCGTCCTTGTGGACCCGATTCCTTTTTCTTCGTTAATTCAACTTCAGTGATTCCGAACCCAAAAAAAAAAAAAAATCAGTTATTATTTCGTGCGTTGACACTACTAATCAACGGTTATTCTCGAACCACCTCGCTTATGAACCGTTGACCATTGTCCTTGTTTTACGCATATTGGGCTGTTTTCCTTTTGAATTCTTTGAATACGGTGGTCCAATTAAAGCATTCATCGATGCATGGATTTGTTTATGTATGGCGACACAAATTCATTTTCACGGAAGGAGAGAATGAATGGTTAGAAGTTTGATGGATTCCCGGAACGAATGAATTTGATTTTCATGAAGTTGCGGGCGGGGAGATTCGCGTAGCAAGGAGCGGCTTCTCGGTTCCCCGGGCGTGCCCGGGGGGTGGTGCGCAGTTTCACTTGGCGCAAAGCAACTCCGCAAGTCGCCGTCGGGAAATCCCATCGGCAAAAAATACACGACTTCTCGATTCCAGGTGTGCCGGGGGGTGGCGCGATTTCACTTGGCGCAGCCACTCCCTCGGCAAAAAATACACACTTGCTCCTTCTTTTATATCGAATTGATCATAGGCGTTGCTTGCATTCCACGAAATTATGCAACACAAGTAAAAACTAATAAAGGGACCCGCGGTACCGTGGAAAGACAGTCTAGAAATAGAAAAGGCATTTCACAACCCATTTATCGAGGAATAAATTGAAAATTGCCTTTTTTCTTCCTTTCGTTTCTTTTATTAAAAAAAAAGACGAAATGCGCGTTTATTTAAACTTTAGCATAATTTATATATTCGAAATAAATCCAGAATTTAATTGAATAGATATATATATAGGAAAATTTTACTTTGAAGCGACTATTCCCTAGGTGCATAAAGTTGAATCATATGCACAAAATCAAGCGAATCTTTAGATCACTTCTTTGTATTACTTCTATTTCTTTTTATTGTATTTATTTTCATTCCAAAATTTTATGGAATTTTGAAAGACTTGATTCCATCAGTAAGAATGATTTGGAATATCACACATTGATCAATGAAAAATCAATATACTTTTTAATGTTGAATCAGTATCAATTATGACAGAAATAAAGCATTGGGGATGGTCAGAAGGCAAATTGAAAGCTAAGCAGTGGCAATTCGGAAGATTCCTCGGGGGAAAAAATAGAATGATTCTTTCGAAGAGCGCCCCATTCGCGCTGCTCGCGACAATCTGCAAGCCGCCCCACGATCTATGGGCAGGAGGTGAAGGAGCGGATGCTCCAGTTTTATCTATCTGCCAACCGAGAAGCATTCATTTATTAATCAATCGGTAGAAATTATGATCTTTGAAAGCGTAGGTTGACATGGTTTTGCACAATGTGCTTACTGTGTTTCCTTTTCTTCATGGTTGAGTGTGGGAGATGATGTTGATGGGATCGATTTACTTCAGCCAAAACATGTTTCTGGGCAAGTGATCTCAATCCTATCACGCTGTCTCCCAGTCTCTTCTGGTCAATGAAGATACCGATACCGCTGCTCGACCTCTCCAATTCGTACCTCAGGAAACAACACAAACGGCTCTCGAATCGCAACAAACATCCCCTAACTACGCGAACCTGGATGTGCTTGTTGAGGATCGAGTTCCTGCATTCGTTTCGAACACCCAGTTCGGCATTTGATCGAACAGCCGAGTGTGCAACAATACCGATACATGGATCGAACTCCTTTATTCCTCATGTAACATGAGAGATGAGAACTTTTGCAAAAGGCTTTCATCATGCTATGGATTCCCAGAGGCTAGTGAATGGAGACATTCATAGGACGTGGGTGGACTTTTTGTGAGACTACTAGTATTGTACAAGTGAAACGGTGGAATCACATCCAAGATTTGCCCCCTCTTTATCCTCAAGAGAATGTCAAGCTCATAAGTCAAAGCACATGTTGGTGTTGCCTCCGGCGGCGGCGCGCAATATGCTGGTAGTAATCGAAAGCCGTAGCACTTACTGGGAACGGCAAATATGCCAAACGCTGAATAAAACCAAGAATGACAATAAACCTGATTTGCTTATCTTGGACTTGAGATTCCATAAGATTTTTTGCAATCAGCCAAAGGGGAGATCTCTATAGTGAAATGGCGAAGTCTTCAATGTCCCTAGCTTCCGATGTTCCGACAGATGGGTTGGGAGATATTGGAACGCCGATGTCGGGACCTTGAAGGCTTGCACCATCTTTCCAAAGAAAGATGGAACCCTTTGAGCGAATTGGCGAAGTCCTCGATAACCCGTCAATGGCTTCAATATTCCTTCTGTGCGGATGAGGGATGTCGAAGGCTTAAGTCCATTGAGTTAAGGATCGTATCGCACCGAGTTTAGTCCATGATGTTTGATGACAGAACGCAGAACAGCTGAACCCTCAAGGTCTCTACTCTCTGGAGCTGATGACGAGGTACGTAGCTGCAAGTGCATTCTCCTTTGCCATCGCTACGCAGAGCATTTTTCTCCCCGGAATACGGAGGATTCGAGCAAATATTGTGGCTAGGGGTGAGATGTTCCAAGATCGGTTTAGGTTCCATGGAACTCACTCTGTCGGGACAGGTAGGTTCTTAAATTTTTGAAGGAGAAAGTACAACAACAAAAAAAAAAAGTCCAAAACTTATTACATCTGTGAGAGGTGAAAAAACATTCGATCCACACTTTCTAGGAAACTAAAGATTTCAGTTGTTTTGGGATGAGATTTATGGTATCATCTTGCATATGACAAAATACTAAGTCATTACATATCTCGATAAGGTAATAACGGATCTTGACTTATTTAGATATTCTTGATCATTAAAAATGATCTAGGTTACTTTTTTTTTTTTCCTTGGACCCCAAAATTTTCTCCATTTCAATATAACATATGATTTAATTGTAGTAAAGTCATGCCCTAATTATGGTGCTCATGATGAAATAAGTCTCCAGAATGTCTTTACGGTCAACGTCAGCTGTGTGCACGACATGGCTCTCGTTCTTTATAACATCTTCGTCGTTGGTAGTATAGCTAGCAGCAGCTGCTGCATTCTCTCCACCTTCCTTCCTCCTCCGCTTGAAGCACGTCTTCCTCACTTCCATTAGAGACTCCGGTCCCTCTCTGGGGATATATAACAGGTTGTGCGCGTTGTCGTAATTATATCTGAACCGACTTAGCAACGATGTCCAGCAGAAGGTCGAGGCAGTCCGGGTCTTCCAGGATCAGCGACGATCAGATCATTGATCTGGTGTCCATGTTGCGCCAACTTATTCCCGAGATCCGCGATCGCCGGCTGACGCTCCGATTAAGGTACATGAGAGCTCTCTCTCTCTCTCTCTCTCTCTCTCTCTCTCTCTCTCTCTCTCTCTCTCTCCTTAGGTTTAGAACTTTGCTTCCCAAAGTTGAGCTCAGTAGATAAGTGTGGTCATATTCATTCTACTTTCGTTGCTTGTATGCGCTAAGCTTGTTTGGCATTTAGACTTGCACTTCCGACGGGTGACTTCGATTGTATATCACATACAAATGATTTTCCAACAGAGTCGGCACCGTCCTATTTGAGCGTGTACATATACTCGTGTACTGAAGCACGCACGTGCACTCGTCGGTCCATAAAAATGCGACTTAAAATCGCCAGTCTGGATATCGTAAACACCTTATAGGTCTATTTTATGATATTTATGCACATAACGTATTAGCTAATTCATAAAGGACTAGCTCTTTGGGGGGTATAAACATCAACCCTAGAGTTAGAATTACTCATTATCACAACTCTAAGGCATTTGGAAGGGAACTTAAGACCAAAAAAATTTCAACTTTAGTATTTGTGATAATTATATCCAAAACTTTTTTATCTCATAAAAAACCCTTAAATTTTATTTTTATCCCAATTCTTTGCCTAAAAAAAAACCCTCAACTTTAGGATGTCCCATTATATTCAAGACTTTTTTGTCTCATAAAAAATCATCACTTTTACTTTTTTTATTTACCGTGTTTCCGTCCATAATCACCGTAGTTAATCTCACGTGGCTCAAGTTTTTCGTCGAACTTACCAATGAAACTTACCATGAATCTTGAAATTTAAAAATAGTATGTTTCGGGATCGAGATTTTAGATCGTTGGTTAGTATCTTCTGTCTAGCCATTATTTGGCAAGAGAATACAACGTGCCGTTTTGATGCTTATATCTCCGAATATTTAAGGAAAGCAAACTATATAAGAGAGTTCATGAATTTTTCATGTTAACTTTAATGAGGTGTAATTCATTAACAACAAAAAATACCGTATAAGATCAACTAATAGTGATTATGAACGGAAGGCTAACAATGATAAAATTGAGACAAAAGTAGTAGTTGGAGGTTTTTTATAAGACAAAAAAGAGTTTTTGATATAATTGAGACATATGTTAAAGTTGAGGTTTTTTTTAGTACTAGGCGGTAGAATTGAGATAAAAACAAAAGTTTGGGGTAGAATTGAGACAAATGTAAAAGTTAGAGGTTTTTTATGAAACAAAAAAAAATTAAGTAGAATTGTTACAAATGTTAAAGTTTGAGATTTTTTTGGATATTGGGCCTTTGGAATGGACACAAGATCAACACCTCTTCAAGCCCATAGCCAACATATTGAGAAGTCCAGCGACTTACCAGTTTCCTTATTTATGTCCACAATTCATTCATACAAATCAACAACAATAGGTTTATTAAGGTTGATACACAAAATTAATTCGCAAACTAATGCGTTTAAACTCGTGTCGAGTGTTTCCGACGAATATAACCCGCTCACCTAAGTGCATAATCATATCACTTTAATTATAAACACAACGTTTAACTTTTTTTTTTCATATATCGACACTATTTCTTTTATACAAGTTCCATTTATAAAATTGGTATAGCAAGTGATGTTTTCAAAGCCTATCGAGATCAATTTGAACACCTAAGCGGTACACCATCGATCTAGGTCAAATAAACAAAATAAAGAGTCCGATGCCGATTGAATCAACTGACACGATCCAATCTTCGGAATAATGATATTCAGCGAAGGAGCATCCTCTCGTCATGTGTTTTATTTCAGATTTGGTTAAATCCATTCGAAACTGTGTGAATTCCATTAATATGTAGTAATGTTATTCGTCAATGATTAAAAAAAAGATAAATAAATAAAAGATAGCACTCATCTTTTTCTCCAAAAAAAAAAAAAATAAAGCACCTTTTCTTTTGTAAAAGGGTAGAAGTCACAGAAAAACCCCACGTTATACCCGCTATGACGCATTTACCTTATACTTTTTTGTGACATTAAAAATCTCCAAACTTTTTCGTGTTCGACAACTTACCCCAAATTTATATCCGCGTGACACATTTATCCCGAGCTTTTATTGCAACACCAAAATCCCGGATTTGTAACCTTATGACACACTTTCGCCAAGTATATTTTACGACACCAAAAATTCTATAAAAAAAAATTACGAAACAAAAACCTTAAACTCGTATCCGCGCGATGCATTTAACTTCTATCAAGATTTTTTTTTCATTTTTCTTTTTTGTCCATCCTTCTTCATCTTCATCACTGCGATCGCCTTTACTGTTGCCAAGCCAAAGAAGAAAACAAATGAGAAAGTTAAAAATAAAAGGTTAAAAAAGGGTACAATGAGTTTACATATTTTTGTCATGTGAGCGTCACGTCGGTATCATTTGCTTCACGTCATCCATGTAGGCATCCAAATAAGATTTTTATGTGTGTTAAACGGAATCTTGATAGAGGGTGATTGTGTTACGCAAGTACAAGTTTTGTGCTTTTTATGTTACTTGAAAACAATTTAGGATAAACGTGTTACACATGTTCAAATTTGAGGTCACGAAAAAGTTTATAGTAAATGCAAGGTATAATTTAGGGGTTTTCACGGCCTTTACACCTTGTAAATGAGAGCATTGAGGAACAATCAGCTTCATTTAGGTTTCGTTTGTTTTGCGAAATTAACTTCCTAAAAAATATTTTTCAGATTTTGGGGCATTGGTTTGCAAAAAATAAGCTAGTCTAGGAAAACATTTTTCACTCATGGAAAAAACCTTTAAAAATGGAGAAAATATTTTTTTTTCTTCTTGAGAAGAGAAAAACATTTTCCTCATCTTTCCTTCCTCCTCTCTTTAGTACTTTCTTTACTTGTACTTATTTTTTAAAAAAATTATTTTTTAAATTTATTTTATTTTATTTTATTCTTTTTTTAGATTTTTTCTTTTCTTTTCTTTTCCTTCTTCCTGCTTCCTTCGTAAGCCTCTCCTTCCTCGGCCGACCATGAACCTCGGCGATCGGCCATGATGCTAGCCGGCAAGCTCCAAGCTTGGCTAGTCCCGCCTCTAGTTGGTGGGGTTGCTAGTGACCCCGACGGCCATAGCAAATGCTATGACGACCCAACCCTTTTTTTTGTAATTAATTAGTTAATTAACGCAAACGGAAGACAAGCTCATATTAAACATTTTATTAATTAAAAACAACCGACACATCACGGATCCACATCGGATCATCATAACTAGAACGTATAACATACAATCACGATACAAATGACAACGGAACATAGTAAAACAATACAAACAGACAACCTCCCATAGATAGCTATGACCCTAGCGACGACCTAATCATCCACTACGCTCAAATCACTCCCCTCCTCGGGTTCGCCACCTTCGTAGTCCGTGTCGGCTCCACCCAAGGTCCGAAATGTACCATGGTCCCAAAGACGCGGTCCCCCTATCTAATGTACCGGGCAATAAATCTATATGGGACTAGTATCACTCGCTCCACGTGAACCCAAACCACCGATATCGCTTAACACATGAAATCGAACCAGGGAAACACGACGTCCTCAATCCAGGACTTGAAACTAACGGGAGCTCCATAGCAGTGATGTGGTGGGAGGTCCTTGGCTAATGGCCTAAAAACATAGCAAGAGTGAGTTATCGCCCAGAAAAAAAAAATTTAAACATTAGAAATCGTAAGTCAAATATCGTGCGGCACCAATTTATCCAAAACCATGTATTTTTAGTAAGTTATCAAAGAAAGCAAAATTTGTAATTTAATAAAATATACTTGCATTTTTTACCAAAAAGTTTTTTTTATTAATATTACAATAACGACTTTGAGGATTCGATCCTTGATCACCTTCGGACCCTTTCTCATTTCCATAATACCACCACGCTAAGGCGCGGCGGTGTTAACTAATACAATTTTCTTTTTATTTAATATCCGACACATGATAATTTATTTAGTCAAACGGGCAGTCATAACGGGAATGAATTTCACACAGATGATTATGCAATGCATTCGGGATATGCAAGTATGCATTTATCTCAATTTTAACTATTTTTCAATTCATATTTCATAGTATTTCTTGCCAAGAACCCACGGACTCCCGAGATCCATGCATGGCACTACCAAGCTTACCGCACTTGGGCATCTCCAACTCCAGAGGCTTCCCCGCTACACACAGTAAGGGCAACCCGGATCACACGGTAGGAGCTTCCCAAACATCGGGGCTCCATTCGGACTCAATCCGATGGGAATTTTCTTTGCAATTTATTACTCCATGATCAATGCACACTTGTGTTCAAATGATATATCATATGATAATGCCACATGCAAATTTATTCAATTTATCACCATCGTCATTAATAATGACACAATCCCATTTAACAATACTCCTTATCCCAAAGTTGAAATCAAGGTAGATTTAGGCCCTAATTGACCATCGTGATTAATTTACTAAAAGTTTTTTGTAAAATTCCCAAAATTCACAGGACAATAGCTCATTTAGTAAGGATCAACTTTTGTCTAAGGCTGTTATACATTAGACCCACATATTAAGATGCTTTGCCAAATTTTTGTGAACTACTCCTCCAAGGACAGGTCTTACACACCGAATGAATTTTATACTTTATCCCAAGTAAATCAATTCAAAAAATCATGAAATTTTAGTATGATGTAGTCAAGACCCAGATATACAACTTTGATGATCAGCTTTCAAGTTATATATTATTAAATGTTTCATGAAAATTCATGGAAATGGCCCCAACTTTCGGATCTAGAAACAAAACTCAGTTAGTTAGATTCATGGTCTTACCTCAACTTAGAGTATCCCAAAAATTCTCAATTTAATATATCCGTTAGCTTAGATGTTAACTCAAACTTTTGTGCTTTGTCTGGGAGTCATACAAGTACACAAGAAGAGATACAAAAATAAGTAACCTCGGGGGTCGAGATCGGACTCAAAATAGGACATGCGGACCCGAGAGAAAGTAAAATAAAAAGTCGGGCCTCATGTGTTCCAAAAATTCGCCATTTAATATATACCATAGTTTAGGATGTTAAAAGTGATTTGATGTCTCGTCTTAAGTCATTTGAAGTTCACAACGAATAGTACAAAAATAGTAAAATCGAAAGGTCAATATGGTCCCAGTTCATGCATTATTTAAAATCATGGAAATGTGAGGGCTTTTGACGGATTATATGAACTCTAAAAATTCTTGAATTAATATATGTTATAGTTTAAGGTGTTTTCTTCAACTTTTATATTTATTTTTAGAACATTTGAAGTTCACAAAAATCCGTACAAAAATAGTAAAAATAGAGGGTAAAATAAACTTTTTCAAGGCAGCTTACTAGATTCACGCATTTAGTCATTTTCTTTCCACATGAGCACAAGATTTACCATTCTTACATCCATTTACATAGCATGCTCCATATAAACTAGGTCTAGCAGCATTAAAATAGAAAATATAATAAAAAGATGTTAGACTTGACTTTGAATGTTAAGAATACCTCAACCTTCGAGAAAATTCACCTCGGATCTTCCTTCATTTTCTTTGAGAGCACTTTGTGAGGTGCAATTTTTTGAACTTGAGAGTGAAATGAGAGAGAGTTTCCGCCATAGGGGGTAAAGATTGAAAGAGTGAGTTTGACTGTAAAAAACATTTTGTCATGAATTTCTATTGGGGGTCATGGGAGGTGAAATGACTAATGCATGGTAAAAATTGAGGGAAATGAATTAAAAATTTTGGCACAATTTTCCTAGGTTGGCCAGCCATAATTATGGAGGGTGAAATGTTCATTTTTCCCTCATAAGCTTAATTATGTACATTACGTACATTAAACCTTAGTTTAGACTATAGTTTTCTCTATAATTTAATTAGTAATTCAATTGGCATAATATTAATAAATTTATATCGAATAATTAGTCACGTGACATATTCGAATTATTAGAATACTCAATTGATTCTAATATCATAAGTTGTGCTCTTAATAATTTGTTTTAAAGGTTAGCATATACTTGTAGTCATTTTAATTGATTTCCTTAATACAATTGATTTAGTAAAATAAAAAATTCAATTCATACCATAACCGTACTCAAATGGCAATGTAATATTTTTCAGAATGTCCCCTTCGTGTGCTAATTGCTCATAATTTCTCGTCCGAGAAATTGAGCTTATATTGCTTATTATCGAAATTACATGACATTAGTCGGTTCTAAGTCATATAATTTAATTCTAATATATTTATCGCCCTTAATTAATTAGATGAGAAACATCGGAATGTCACACCACCCCATTTGTGATGGGGCAGTGTGTGTGGTTCTCTTTTTTTACTTTTTTTTCAAAATATCTTTAAAAAATGGGAAAATGAAAAAAATAAAAAATTAAATAACCAAAATGCCCCTAACTAAAGTGATTGAGGTCTTTTTTTAGACTAATAAAGTCGTTTCATGCTTTTATTTCAAATAATGTGCACTCCAAATCCTTCTTCGACACAATGAGGACATTTCATTCACTTATTTAAAATAAGGTCTACCTCAAGCTCTTATTTGAGAAAATAAGGGCACTTGAGGCTTTTTTTTTTTAAAAAATTTCTCAAAAAATATTGTCATTTTTTAAAAATAATTTGCAGAAAATTTAATTTTTTCGCGAAACAATCAGATCTCCAAGAAGAGAAAAAAAAAAAAAAAAAAAAAAAGATTGTTCTCTAATAATGGTGGTAGAACATGTACTGAGAAGCCTTTATATAGGCAGAAAAAGGAGCCTAGATTCTTCCTATTGGACTAAAGAGAAGAAGAGGTAGGGAAACCTATAAAACTATACAACATGTTCTAACACCCCCTCAAACTCAGGTGGGAGAGAAATTTAAATCGTTGTGATGAGCCCGTAAACATCGGCAGTTGATTCTCGGTTCAACAAAGGAAGTGAAATAGTGGCTTGAGATATCAGTCGATGACAATCGATCTCAATATGTTTGTAAGGATAGGTAAGGGATAATGTTTAGATAGAGCGAAGGCAGTAAAGGATTCTCTTATTGGTTTGTTGTAAAGATTTTTGCTGGATCGGTTTTTATCGGTGGGATTAGATGAGAGTGGATATATAATTGTGGTCAGGGAAATCATAACAAATAGGTGTTATTTAAGGATGTGTAACGTAAATTTTTGTTTGTAATGATTTTTGTTTATTTTTGTGTGTTATAGTTATTTTAAGTGTTTTAAAATATTTATGAATTTTTTTTTATTATTGTTAACCTATAATAAAATTGTTGTAAATAATAATATAAAATATATTTTAAATTTGCAATGTAAATTGGTTGTTTAGCTGTTTATAGAATAATTAAGAATAGACAAGCTTGTTTAGACGTAAGTATGTAATGTAATAGAGTTAATGAATGTTATAAGTTCTAAAATATTAGCGACGACGGTTATTTAGTTGGTTAGGTCGCCTTCGTGGGCACGAAGCTGAACGCTCCCCCGCCATCTCTGTAATTATCCCACCATCGCTATCACCCAAAGCCTGCAAGTTTTCCTTCTTCTTTATCCATCTATCGTCGAATCCGTATTGAAATAGAAGCTTTTCAAGAAACCCTCAATTATTACACATTTCCCCCATTTTCTTTTCCCTTTCCCTTCACAGTCCAGCCCCGGGGCACGAGATCGGTTGCTTCTAGATGGGCGTTCTTGGCGCCTGCAGGGGGGTGGTAGTTAATGCTGATCATTCACTTCCCACCACCCTGTATAAAATTCCTCTCCGTGACTCGACTCTCGCTAGCTTCCGGGTGTTTGGCCCCGGAAAGAGAAGACCCAGAAAGTGATTGGTGAAATTCCTGAGAGAAACAGAGGACCCGGGATGGCTCCATTGACCCTCACTGCGCTGGCCGAGGAGAGGACCCTCCCGGAGAAGTTTGTGCGCGCGATGAGGACGAGCGTCCCATTGTGCCCTATAGTCAGTTCAGCAATGTTGTTCCGGTGATATCCCTTGCCGGGATTGATGAGGTTGATGGGAGGAGGGGAGAGATATCAGGAAGATTGTGGAGGCTTGTGAGGAGTGGGGGATATTCCAGGTTGTGGATCATGGAATTGATGGGAAGATGATCGGTGAGATGTGTCGTCTTGCTCGCGGATTCTTCGTCTTGCCTGCCGAGGAGAAGCTCAGCTATGATATTACTGGCGGCAAGAAGGGTGGCTTCCTCGTCTCCAGCCATCTGCAGGTGTTTTTTCGAAACAATCACCTCTCTTGTTGTCTCGACTGCTCTGGCTACTGTGTTCTTTTTATTATTTATTTATGTTGTTGGTGGTGGTGGTCTCCTTTTGCGGTCTATGTTGTAGATGTTCTCTCTGTTGATATGTATCTACCTTGGCTTACACATCAACGCAGGTGCAAAGTTTGTACAAATGAAATGAAGACACTTCTCTGGAATTAATTACAGCCAAAGACTGGATGTCCTTTGATATGTTATCAATTATTTTACGTTGCTGTTCACTATTCCTCTTATTTCTGATTCCTTAGTTGAAACCACCACGCATATCCTTCACGTTGCTTTGATCTCATCTCTGTTTTCTTTCCTCGGTGAACTACTGTTACTACTTACTAGGCAATATTGCTCAGCTATGTTACTGCATCAAGATTAAGTTATAGCTTCTTGACAGACGACAATTTTGTGATGAATGCAGGGAGAAGCTGTCCAAAACTGACGTGAATCAATGATATACCTCTCATACCCAGTTCAAAGCCGAGATTACTCTCGATGGCCGGACAAGCCTGAGGGATGGAAGACCGTTACTGAAGAGCATGGTGAGAAGTTGATGGGGCTTGCTCACAGGCTCTTGGGAGTCCTATCAGAAGCTGTGGGATTGGAGAAGGGGGCATTAACAGAAGCGTGTGTTGAAATGGATCAAAAGGTTGTGATTAATTACTATCTGAAGAGTCCACAGCCCGATCTAACTCTCGGACTCAAGCGGCACACTGATGCAGGCATCATCACCCTACTGCTCCACGATGTAGTGGGTGGACTCCAGGCCACCAGGGATGGGGGCAAGACGTGGATAACTGTCCAGCCCATGGAGGGGGCCTTCGTGGTGAATCTTGGTGATTATGGACATGTGAGTTCCTTCTGTTAAAGATTTTGTCATGGAAAATCATTGTGGAACTGTTAGAACATGTACCTAACTCTACCTGCTTGTTTCATGAAATTAGGCTGAATGGCTGAACTTAATCACTAAAAAGTTAGGTAAACTTGCAAATTCTTCGGAAAGCAGCTTTGAACTGTCAAAGTCCTTTGACCTGAAGTAGTAAAACTTGACAAAGGTACTTTTAAGTTCCTTGATCATGGATCCTGAAGCTTCTTGGTAAAGTTTTTCTAAAAGGATAAGTGCATTGGAAGTTCCAAAACTTCTCACGAAAGTATAATCGAGTCCTAAAAACTTTAAAAAAGTGCAATTAAGTCCTAAAACTTGTCATATTGGTGGAATCAAGTCCTAAAACTTGTTAGTATTTTGGAAGAGATGATTCGATTCACAATTCAACAAACAGTGTACCACTTTCTTTCTATATCTTAAGATACGCAATTTCCCCTATTATTCCATTAACTCCGTTCAACTTGACTGAAAATGCTATAAATTTTAAGGACTTGATTGCACTTTTTGAAAGTTTTAGGAATCAATTGCACTTTCACGACAAGTTTTAGGACTTCCGGAACATTTATCCTTTTTTAAATTACCCTTGATAGGTCCTCGAACGATTGGGTAGGTGTAGGTCAAATGTTCATAGTTGAACTCCTTTTACACTAGCCAGGTTGGACCATCACACATTTGTTTAAATCTGGCTTGAACTAGCCTAGTTCAACAGTGGAATACTGATGAAGAGGCCAGGCCAGCCTATGTCATGATGAATTCCACTCGTGGTCAATAAGTCAGTATATATCCCTACTTTCTCTGGTGACATTGAGCTGTCACGCTGACACGAGGGAAAAGTTTGGCTGCCTAAACCCATTCACACTAGATAGCTGTTGAAGTTAACTGTCTATGCATTCCATATTTGGCAAAATCAGTATTTCACCAGATGTTCTATTGTATTGTTTCACTTCTCACTCCATTTGCTCTTTCTGTGCAGTATCTGAGCAATGGGAGGTTCAAGAGTGCGGACCACCAAGCGGTAGTGAATTCCAACTACAGCCGGTTGTCTATAGCCACATTCCAGAACCCAGCACCCGAAGCCATCGTGTACCCACTCAAGATCCAGGAAGGAGAGAAACCTGTGCTGGACAAGCCTATTTCTTTTACGGAGATGTGCAGGAGGAAAATGAACAAGGACATTGAACTTGCTACGCTAAAGAAACTGGCCAAGGAGCAGCAATTGAAGGACTTGGACACAGCAAAGTTGGAATACAAGCCTGTGGAGAAGCTCCTGGCTTGAGTCTATGAAGGTTCTAAATACTTTGTTCGGGATATGGCTTTGTATCGTTTTTCTTGTTTGCTGAACTAGGTCGGAGACGTGCTGATATAGTTACTCTCTGAAGATAGATAATCATCAATGCATGACCTATGCCCTCAATAATGTGTTAGGTTGAAGTAAGAGGAAAGGAATGTCAATTACTGAAATACGAACTTGTCACCAGTAAACTTTCATGTCACAGCATGTTTTCATCATACTAGAACTAATATACAACTCTGCCTTTTCTGTGTGGAAATGTGTTGTTACATATTCTCACAAAATGGTGGAGCTGCCCTACTTGCATATAGTAAGTACATGGATCCACCCTGTGTTGGCCGTTACCCGGTTTTTGCTTACCCAAGTCCCAATCGACAGGATCGGCTTTGAGCTTCTGAGGTCCGAACTTTTCCCATTTAGTGCATCATAAATGTTCATGTATTATGTGCTAGTGGTTTAACTCCCGATGGATGTTCCTTGAATGCGAAGTGTATGTACTAATGCTGTCGAATTACCAGCTACTTTGGCAATAGATCTGTTTTCCCTCCATTCTCTTTTACTTTCTCTTATTTGTAGAAACACAGCCTACGAGATTTCAGAATGGCGTTTGGTTGTAGTGGGTTATGTGATATTTGTGATTCACTCTTCCACTCTGGCATGACCATAATCAAACGTATAAGCTCTTGAAGAGAGATGCTAACCTTTTGGAGGCCCTGGAGAAACTGAAACTAGACCCAGATTAAGTTGCTAAGTCGTGCATGATCATTCTCTTTTAATTGAGGAATGTGATGTATAAGGCTGTTCGAACGATTTCACTTATAAGATAATTACCAATTCCGAACCTATTGCAATTGTGCAAATTCAATTATAAACCTTTTTTTTTACGCCAATTCAGTTTTAAATGTTTTGCATTTATGCTAATTCAATTCATCTAGCCAACTTTGGCCTATCGGCATTGGCGTGAACATATTTTAATTATATTTCAATAATTTTTATAATTTTTATAATTTTTTTCCTTTTTCTTTACTTTTTTTTTCTGAACTTTAGGGCCGGGACATCCTCGGGTAGCGAGGATGTCCCGGCCCTAAAGTCCAAGGAAAAAAAAAAAAAAAAAAAGGAACAAATTATAAAAAAAAAAGAATCAAAATAATATCAAAAATTTGGCCATGGCGCTAATTGAATTGACACAAATGTAAAAATTTTAGGAATGAATTGACATAATTCCAATAAGTTTAGGACTTTTTTGATAAATTTCCTCCGTTACAACTTACAACTAACATAAAATTGCAAAAGCTTGTTTATCTGCCTAATACTATTTTCCTTAATTTGCGATATTTAAATGGTCACTTCTAGAAACAAGGACCTATGTGATCGATGATTAAACACTATAAGTTTCTACGTAGGAGAAATGCAATTGCTCGAATACAAAGAAGGGTATCACCAAATCTTCTAATTCTTTTGACCTCGGATTTTCCAAAATAAGGGAAATTCTAAAAAAGGGCCCGAAATCTTCCCATTTTCTCAAATAAGATCTCCAAGTAAAGCTCGTTTCGAATAAGAAAGTTGAAGTCTTCTTATTTTTTCAAATAAGAGTATGAAGTGAGCATTCTTCAAATAAAGGCGTAAAATGATTATGAAATTTTAAAAAAGGGCCTAATTTCAAGAGCATTTCAGTTTTTTTTTCTATATTTGATTTTTTTTCTTTTTTATTAATTTTTTTTTGTTCCTGTAAAATTTAACAAAAAAAAAAAAAATAAAAAAGTTGGAGCCGCCCCCCACCGCTGACCCCACACAGGCGGGGGCGCTCCTTTTGAGCCTCTGGAACGGGATCGAGCGAAGGACGCGCTCGGTGGAGTGGGTGGAGGGAGGATGACCTCGAGGTGTTGCTCGCAGAGGTCGTGCGGGTCATTGTAGAAGGCGACGCCGAGCCGGAGGCGACAGAGGAGTAGTCGGAGCGAGTGTGGGCGAGGATAGTCTGGCCCTGGGAGACGAAGGTCTTGGTGAGGAACTGGCCATTGGAAGTCGAGGATGGGGTTCTTCAGGGAGGAGGATTTACGGAAGTTGGATTGGAGCTGGGCAAACGAGGAGATTGGGCGGTGGCGGAGAGGAGAGAGAGTGAGATGAGTGAGAGAGCGAACAAAGGAGTGGGGTCAGGTGGGAGGTGGTTTGAGAGAGCTGTGTGGAGGAAAATGGCATCATTCTCTGTGTGTCTATGACAGAGAAGAGAAGAGGAGTCTGGCAGGCAACAGGGGAAACTGAAAACTGAAATAACGGTCGCCATGAACAACTCTGATGCTGGAGGGCCAGAGGCCCTCGCCTCTGGTCGCGCCGGCCTTCACCGCCCCCGCCAAACCCCCATAGGCGACGGCAGGCTGCTACAGGAGAGAGGCGCAGCCCTCCCGCCCATGTGGCTGTTTTTTTCCTTTTTTAATTTTTTTTTTTCATTTTTAAAAACCAGAAAAAGGGAAAAAAAAATATAGAAAAAATAAATAAATATGTGAAATAAGAAATGACGAAAATGCCCTTTAGGTCATGCCTTTTTTTAAAAAAATTTATGGCCATTTCAGGCCTTTATTTGAAATAAAGTTCACTGGCGCTTCTTATTTAAGAAAATAAAAGGGCTTCAAATCCTCTTTTGAAACTTTTCCCCAAAATAATTGCTCCTATTTACGTTATTGTATGGAGTCTAATGATCGTTATGAAGTGTTCACCTTCAATCACGACTATCTTGGTCACCCATGACCTAAATATCTAAGACCGTCGCTACATCCGAATTTGGGAAAAATGACCAAAAAAGTCTTTCCATTTGTATTATTTAAAAATTTTAATATTTTTATTTATTTGTATTTTTTATTCTTTTCTTTTGCTCTTTTTTTCCCTTCCCTTCTTCTCGAGGTCACCTCTCGATGTTAAGCGCAAGGCTAAGCTTGCAAGATCCGGGTGAGGCCGACCTCTCCCTCGCTAACTCTATCATCCAGCTAGTCGCCAATCCAGCGGCACACTTGGAGGAACGAGAAGGGAAAGGTAAAAAAGAGAAAGAAAAGAATAATTTAAAAAAAAATCAAAGTACTATTAAAATTTGGCCATCGTTGCTAGCCCAGCGTAGACTTCAAGGTCCGAATGATCAATATTCGCCGAAAGAACCGATTTGCACAAATGCAAAGATTTATGATTGAATTGGCACAATTGCAATAGGTTTAAAACTTTTTGGTAATTTGAAAAAGAGTACCAAAAAAGTCATAAATCTATTGTATTAGTATCAATTTAGTCTTAAGCATTTTAATCAAACTAATTTAGTTCTAAATATTTTTTAGTTGATACTAATTCAGTCCATCCGGTTAATTTAGGCGAAAAATAGCTCACGTGGGCCGAGTATTGTCTCACGTGGCACAGTTGGTATGTGGACATTTTCTAAAAAAAATTTAATAATATTTTTTTCTTTTTTTCACTTTTTTTTTTTTGGCTAATGGCCGGCAAGGGTTGGTCTTGTCGCAAAGGACACCCTTGTCGGCCACATGCGTGTGTCGGCCTCGCCAAGCCGAGGCTTGGCGCCGGTGAGGCCGACCATCACCTAGGCTAGGGGCACCTCGCCTCGGGCAAGGGTTGACCCCCCGGATTTGGTGTGGGAGGCCTCGCTGGTGCCCAAAGCAACCCGGCAAGGACGATCCTCATCGGCCGGCCGCCAAAAAAAAGAAAAGGGAGAGAAAAAAAAAGAAAGGAAAAAAATAGAAAATGTCCACGTCAACGGCTTCCGATCGAAATGGATCGGATAGACTAAATTATTATCAATGCAAAAAGATTTAAAACAGAATTGATACTAATGCAATATATTTATTACTTTTTTTTTACTCTTTTCAAATATCAAGAGTTGGAAGGCGTTGTAACTTCATCAAATGCATCGATCTCCCTCCGTATTAGCCTTCCATGAGATTTATTATGACAAGATGGTCGTCAAATCTTTTACTCTGATGCGTTGCTTATTAGGATTTATTTTGGTCGAATTATCAGGATTAGTAATGCTACTTATTTGCAAAATTATGATCTAATACATACACAAGCATACACGTTGTTGACTCAGATTTGAAGCGGTTCGCACATCACTTAAGACTAAATCGTAAAATTTGGTTGGAAGTCACATATCATATGCGCGCTGTGATTGTTGTGGGGAAAAGTACCAAAAAAGTCGTAAATCTATTGTATTGATATTAATTCAGTCATAAATTTTTAAAATGAATCAATTTAGTTTTAAAAATTTTGACATTTTGTTAATTGAATTCATCTAGCCAATTTGGACTAAAAAATTGCTGCCGTGGACGCCTACAATCCTAAGTGGCACAATCGTGGCGATATTGATATTTTTAATTTTTTATAATCTTTTTGTTTGTTTTGTTGTTCCTTTAATTTTTCTATTATTTATTTCTTAATTTTTCCTTTCATTTTGTCTGGCAAGCCCGTGATCGCCCCAAAAACAAAAAGCAAAAAAAAAATAAAAAAAAAAGTCAACATTTCATTTTAGAAATTACTAAAAATGTTCACATTGTTGATAGAAGTCCAATACATTCACTTGGGGAGATTGCTAAGAGGAAGCCCAAGTCTAAGCCGGTCTACATATCCAGTTAGATTTACATTTACCCAAAAGTTTAAGTCTATGAGTTATAAATCAACTAGCATATATTAACCGCTCAACACTACATCAATTCTCGGATGTGGGACTTCTCTAACATAACATATATGTATATCTTAATAATCTCCCTCTTACATGTGAGTTACAAGGTGTTAGATTTGATGCCCCTTAATCTAGATATCATTCTCGCATCAACTTATCTCAACTTAAATCTTCAACTCCCTAACGCCCACTTTCACCCCTAGTCTCTTTCTCTGGACCGAGCTATGAAGGCTGCCATCGGGCTGCGCTACTATACCACAACGCCCACAACTTGAAAATCGTGTTAGTCACTAGATTCCTTCCTTGAGATATTTGCCAAACATTGAACAAATTAGGGGCCCACTAATGAACTATGAGCTCTAATACCATTTCGTTGGGAGCCCACAATGAGAAGTCCGATACATTCATCCGGGGAGATTATCAAGAGGAAGTCCAAGTTCGAGCCGATCAAAATATCCAGGTTGGACTCACATTCACTTAAGCCTTTGAGTGAAAGTGGGACCAATTATATATATTGACGAGCTCGAATTTAGGCTCTCTCTTGGCAATCTCCCGTGCGAATGTATTATATTTCTGTTGCGTGTTCTCAACACACGTCGGTCTCGGTCTTGTCACTTAGGATTTTCAATGTCCTCTTTAGTGGATTTCCGATCAAAATTAGTCTAATGGATTCAATTGGTACTAATATGAAAGTGTCATAACTGAATTGATCCAATGGAAAAGTTTAATACCGAATTGGTATCAATACAATAAATCTAAGACTTTTTCAGTACTTTCCCATCAAGTTGGATGATGACATTTCTTTTGGTCAAGGTGCAAAACTTCTCTCCATGGAATCAAGTTGCAGCATTTGCAATTAGGGAGCTTCAGCAAGTAGCCAGGCGAAGGGAGTCGCCAATCGACCCGATCTGATGCCGGCCCACTTGCCCGGTCACCGTCAGGACTCACTCTTATCCCCAAGTCTATCTTTGGACGTGGGGAGTGACTAGAAAACGGAGCGAAAATTGCCACAAGGGATTTTTAAGTTTATACTTCAATCAATTATCTTTATTCTTAAATTTACGTTATAGTATTATTATTATTTTTGGTCAAATGTTATAGTATTATGACCAACATAAATTTAACAAAAAAAAAAAAATCGTTTGAATTTTTCTCATTTTGCAAAAGTATTTGTACTTTGATAACTATTCTCTAAACATTGTATAGACATGGCTCGACAAGGTCTACCCTTGCCAGCCACAAGCGAGTGTCATCCTCACTAGGCCGCGCCTAGGCGCCGGCAAGGCCGACCATCACCTAGGCTAGGGCGCCTCCCTTGGGCGAGGGTCGGCCTCTCCGGCCAACCACCTACCAAAAAAAAAAAGGAGAGAAAAAAGAAAGGAAAAAGATTTATAAAATTTTTATAAAAATTTTATAAAAAAAATATCAAAACGTCGGTGGTTTCCTATCTAAATTAGCTGGATGAACTGAATTAGTATCAATGTAAAAAGGTTTAGGACGGAATATGATACCAATATAATAGATTTAAGACTTTTTTGGTATTTTTTCAATTATCAAGAGTTGGACGCTATTGTAACTTCATCAAATGCAACGATCGCCCTCCATACTATCTTGCCATAAAATTTATTATCACAAGATCATCGTAGAATTTTATACTTTGACGCGTTGCTTATTAAGATTATTTTTTTTTTTGTCGAATTGTTAGGATTAGTGATGCTACTTATTTGCAAAATTATGATCTACTACACACACATGCATACGCGTTATTAACTCAGATTTGAAGCTTTACGCACATCACTTTAAGACTAAATCATAAAATATGGTCGAAAGTCATATATCATATTGCGCTGTGATTGTTGTCAACAAAAGTACAAAAAATCATAAACTTATTGCATTGACACCAATTCAATCATAAAAATATTTTAATTGGATCAATTTAGTCATAATTATTTTCATATCTTATCAATTAAGTTCATTTAGCCAATTTTATCGTGGACGCCTACCCTCTTACGTGGCATGATCGTCGCCGACATCGACATATTTAATAACATTTTCAACTTTTTATATTATTTTTGTTTGTTTTGTTTTTCTTTTCTTCTCTTTTTATATTATTTATTTCTTTTCTTTTCCCTTTAATTTTGCCCGGCGAGCCCGTGATGGCCCCTGAAAACAAAAAGAAAGAAAACAAAACATACAAGTAACAATGTGATTTCTTTTAAAAATCACTAAAAATGTATATGTCGGCGCACGGCTCGCCACGTGAGATTTTCGCGCATCATTCGTCAACGATTTTCGATCAAAATTGGTTGGATAGATTTAATTGATATCAATGTAAAAATGTTTATAACTAGGTTGATCCGATTGAGAGATTTTAAGATCGAATTGGTACTTGCGCAACATGTTTAAGACTTTTTTCGGTACTTTCCCATCCCATCAAGTTGGATGATGACACTTCTCTCGGTCAACAAGGTGCAAAACTTCTCTCCATGGAATCAAGTTGTAGCACTTGCAATTGGGGAGCCTCAGCAAGTAGCAGGGCGAAGGGACTCGCCAATCGACCCCATTTGATGCCGGCCCCACTTGCCCGGCCACCGTCAGGACTCACTCTTATCCCCAAGGCTATCTTTGGACCGTGGGGAGTGAATACAAAACGGAGAGATAATTGCCAGAAAGAATTTTTTTTTTTTAAGTCTATACTTCAATCAATTATCTTATTTTTAAATTTATGTCTATGTTTGAAGTTTCAAACGCCTACATTTGTCTAGGAAGTAAAATTCACGGGGTCCGAGAGATACTATCTCTGATTTTCCTTTCAACAAAATCACTCTATGCTTCTAACATGTCCTAGGCCCATCAATCTACTGTCGTGAAGACTAAATCACCGCCGGGCGCCGTTCACTCGCAACCACTACCTCTCTCCATCGTCTCGTAACCACGATCGCCGTCACTTGACCTCCCCCACCACCCATCGACCGCCAAAATCGCAATCACAATCACAATCACATTTAGTTGGCCCGCAATTTTCTCGAAAGAATTTTGCCACGAGTTCTTACTAGCTCTCCTTAGGAAGACCGAGTAATACTCTCGAAAATGATTTCTTAGTGAAATTTTGGCCAAGCACACGCAATAAATTTGTTGTTTTACTCGTAAAATATCTTCTTTTTTCCATTAGATAAGAGTATAGCCTTGAAAGTGAGAGAACCGGACTGAATCCTCCCGAACTTGAAGAGCTGATCAAGAGATCTTCAATTTGGACGGGCTGGTCTGAAGAACACCATTGCAACTAACCTCACGCGATGACGTCATGCCCGGATCAGATAAAGGCTTTTGTAAAGGTCCAAGTTCCGACCAAAAAAAAAAAAAAAAACAGGTCCAAGTCAAAGAAGACCAGGTCAATCCTCGAGAGGTTTGACGTCGACTGCTATCGAACAACGATCGGATCGCCCCCCAGTCCGACTTCACGTTTTAAGTGGCGGGAATTGACACAGGTCTTATCCATTGAAATGTCCCCCTTGGGTAAAACATTCACACCGCCAAAACAAAAATTAAAAATCAATTCAGTCCCAAATTAAAAAAAAAAATCATTCAATTATTCTTACATTATATGGAGGACAATTCATCTTGTTAATTTGAATCATATATCTTTGCGCGGAATTTAAATATAATCCTCCCGATCAATTTTCGTTTTAGAATGGTGATTGATTGTTGTATTGGCTAATATAAATTAGTCTTGAAGGGTCGAAATTAGGATAATGGAATTGTAACGGTCCAGTAGATCGACCCTATGGAGATGAGTGCCTGCGAAGGTGTGAGAGCAGAGACACGAATCCGATTGATTGAACCAATAAATTGAGTATTCGAGTCTAAATTAGTATAGAAAGATTGAGGGCACGTATATGATTATGCTTCAACCAAAGGAAAAAAAAAAAAGAAAGGCGACTTTCTACTTCCCCATGAGTGGTGACTCCATGTGTCGAACTCGTATATTGTGGAAGTTTCGAATATTAAGAGAAAGTTAAAGTGCGTTCGTCATCGGGTTTAGATTAAGTAAAAAATGTGAAAGTAAAATTCTATTCACATGCACCTTGATTAAGAAGAAAAATAAAATTATGTTGCCCACGAGGACGTACATATTTGCCTCGTCACAAAAGGAATGATGTGACGTAATTTTTATGTGTATCCTTACCTCATCTTCGAATGGAAGATATATTGTGAACTTCAAATTGAGAAAAGCTATCGTCTCACGGAAATAATAAAGATATTAACATTTTATTAATCGCGATAATTCACATGAATACTCGAAAAAATAATCGAAAATTACTTTTGTAGTAGCTGGAGCTACAAGCAGACAAACGAGAAAAAAATTCTCTATTTTGTAGGATGGATATTTTCATGCACTTGTCTTTTGGAATAAAAAAAAAATTCTCCCTATTTATAAAAATAAAAAGATTTTTTTAACTTCACCACCTACTTTTGAGAAAACTTCAAAATCAAGGTTAAAAGTTTCTTCATTTTTTCAAATAAGGACTCGAGGTGAATTTTGTTTCAAAAAAATATTTTTCCTTTTTTACGTATCTTTTTTTATTTTCCTTTATTTTCCTTCGTGGAAGGAAACGGTCATCGACGAGGGCCGGGTGGCGAGGGTAGCCCTCGCCGGATCCCTCGTAGGCGACAGGTGAGGCCTCCCAGCCCTTGCCAATGGCCGACTATCACGCTGGTGGCTGTTCCCTTCCTTGAAAAGAAAAAAAGGGGAAAAAAACAAAGAAGAAAAGAAAAAAAGTGAAATATTTGCAAAATATAAATGACTAAAATACCCTCGCTTCGGGCTATTCTTTTGAAACAAAAGAGAGCGCTCCAGCTAAATTTTCCCACAACTTTTGCATGAAGATCATCAATGTGAAATGGCCAGGGACAGAACTAGCGCACGTAACACGCATGACCCAAAAAATCAGGAGAAAGTTAAATCCCACATGCATTTTATTTCCACACACAAAATTTAAAAAAAAAAATGTAAAAACACATAAATAAATGCTTAATAAAATAAAATAAAATAGGAGTAAAATACATCAGATTTGACCGTCTCCTTCTTCCTCCTCCTGTCTTGTTCCGTTTGACCACCTCCCTCCCCCCTCTCTCTCTCTCCTTCCTTCCATCTTCCTCCTCCCTGCTACCAACTTTCCCTCCTCGCAATTCGCTGCTTCCTATTTGCATATATCATTCGGAATCCGCCATTGCTTTTGATCTGTCAAGGCTTTTCAGACATTGAACAAACCCAAGGCCTCGCGGCACGAGTATGGGAATTTGCGTCTCCACCACCAAAGTCGGCGGCTCCGGCGCCGGCGCCAACGCCGGGTCCGGCGGACCGAAGGCCGAGGCGGCTCGGCAAGGATCGGCGAGCCGGGACGCGAATCGGCGGCGCGAGCGGGATCAGGGCAAGGCGGATCCGAAGCCGACGGACGGTCGGCAGCTGAAGAGCAACAAGAGGAAGCAGAGCGGCGCGGTCCCTTGGGGGAAGCGCACGGACTTCGGGTACGCCAAGGACTTCGACGAGCGGTACTCGCTGGGGAAGTTGCTCGGGCATGGCCAGTTCGGTTACACGTACGTCGCGATTGACAGGGCCAATGGCGATCGAGTCGCGGTTAAGAGGATTGAGAAGAATAAGGTGATTGTTTCTGGTTTTTTTCGCTCGAATTTGAGGATTGGTTTTCGTGTCTGTTGGGCGAGTTGTGAGGAAATTGTGGCTTATAGGGCCTGTTTAAGATAATGCTGCTGGATTTTCTGAGGTATGGTCGCGTGATTATGGTGAAAATTGTTGTTTCTGTGTGATTGGGACGTCTCTCGTAGATCTCCCGGAGGATATTTTCAATTAATATGTAATCACCGTAGCACAGCTCGCGAACTTTTCTGTGAATGATCTTAATTAACTGAAGTTTTTGACGAGTTAATAAATATGAGTGCAGATTTTTTGGGTTAGGGTTGAGTTGCGAAACTCTGTGTTGACATTCTTATACTAAGAATAATACGTAAATTCCTGTTACTCTGATGCTATTACTTTAGAGAGTCCTTTTCCCAATGGTTTTTCAGTTTCTTTGATCTGTACATGGACAACTCTTATTGGATATGAAGCGCGAGGATCGTGCTGTCATACTATTGTTGTGCTTAAAGGATTCATCTCTCCCCGTCGCATGTTATAGACTAATGTTGAAGAGTTGGTAGAGTGTTGGCTGCAGTTTGCAGATTTTAGTGCTCGAGATTGGGATGTGCTAATGAGTTTGTGTTATGGAACGAAGTGCCCTGCATTAGGAACTATTGGACGTTTTCAATGGTTGGCACACTTGGGGCTATGCCTCGTAGTGGTCGGGACCACATTCATGCACAATGTCGTACTTTGTTACCCGAAGCTGTCCAAACAGTATTACAGGTCCTTTGGTTTGTGCTTCCAGAATGAAGTTTGAAAGAAAATTGAAGTTTCAAGCTTCCTCATAATTCCCACTAACTTTTATGCTTTTGAGTGCTTTGATATTCATCATGGATGAATTCAACTTAGTTTATTCATCAGAAGGAATATCCTTCCACAAATGATAAATCTGCTGCGGTTTGCACAAGGTGTTCCTTTTTGGGGATTTGGTGTGTTAATGCATCTTCTATTCTAATTAACCTTCCATTTCAATGAATAAGTTTGTTTCGTCCTTGTCTCATAAACTCCTAGGACAGTAAACTAAGTGAATGCGCACTTCCAAAATGATTTTCTCTCTTCCTGTCATGTACTTATTGCAATATCTCAAATCAGATCATTGGATAATGGTGACAGATGGTGCTTCCCATTGCGGTTGAAGATGTCAAACGAGAGGTCAAGATTTTGAGAGCCTTAACAGGCCATGAGAATGTCGTTCAGTTTTATGATGCATTTGAGGATGACTCGTATGTTTACATAGCCATGGAGTATGTTCTATTCCTTGAACTTTTCCTACATCAAGCTTAGAGAGTTTTATTTAGAATATGCTTTTGTTCGCTTTTTCTAACTATAACTGGCTTTTAGTTTCATCCTGAACTGTGAATATTTTTTATTTCAATTCCTCATCAATTCATATGGCGCTTGTCTTCTTGATTTATCTCTTTCAGGTACTGTGAAGGTGGTGAGTTGTTGGACAGGATACTAGCCAAGTAAGGAACTTTAATGTTTTTATCTACAGCTTATTATCGGGTGTAATTAGTTTTCCCTTTGTCACGTCTTCATGGTTTCCCTTTGATCAGGAAGGATAGCCGCTACACTGAGAAAGATGCAGCAGTTGTTGTGAGGCAGATGCTCAAGGTTGCAGCAGAGTGTCATTTGCATGGTTTGGTGCACCGTGACATGAAGCCAGAGGTATACTCAGTCCTTTTTTTTTTTTTTATCATGAATGACAAGTAATGGCATTCGAAATTTTCTGAAATATGTATTTTGTTGTAGAACTTTCTCTTTAAATCAACCAAAGAGGATTCTCCCTTGAAGGCTACAGATTTTGGTTTGTCTGACTTCATAAAACCTGGTGAGTGAAATTATCCAGTGCAAGTTCATCTCTAGATGTCTCTTTGCCATTCCCTTTCTGCTTCAATGGAATAGAGTGCCGGAAAGATTAATATGAACCTGTTTAGTATTTACTTTTTTTTTTTTTTTTTTGTTATTGGGGTAGTAATTAGAACATTGTAGGTCTCTGGGGACTTTTTTTTTCTTTAATTAGTTTATTGCTTAAATAACTCCTTAATTTTGATCCAAATGTATTTAGGGAAAAGGTTTCAAGATATCGTTGGCAGTGCCTATTACGTAGCTCCTGAAGTTTTGAAACGCAAGTCAGGCCCAGAATCGGACGTATGGAGTATTGGTGTTATTACCTATATACTACTCTGTGGGAGGCGTCCTTTCTGGGATAAAACTGAAGATGGTATTTTCAAGGAGGTGCCTTATCTAACTCTCCTCTTTCCCTACTTTTTTTCCTTGTTTGAGGTGTTGCCATTTTATTGCCATACCAATGTGGTACAAATGGCTGTTTCTCATGTAGTGTCTTTATCATCCTCTGCCCCAATTGTAGACCTGTTCTAGAAAAGCTTTTGTATAAGATGGAATTTGCAGTTCCACCTCTTGTTATTTTCTTCATGGTATAGTTTCTATAATAGTTTTCTCTTCCTTTACTGAAGCTGATGGCTGTGCCTGCCAAAAGATATCTGATCATTCCTGTGGCCACTTCTTATCGACGTTTTGCTTGTGATGCAGGTGTTAAAGAAGAAACCTGATTTTAGTCGCAAACCATGGCCAACAATAAGCAACAGTGCTAAAGATTTTGTGAAGAAGCTACTGGTGAAGGATCCCAGGGCAAGACTTACTGCTGCTCAAGCCCTCTGTAAGTTTTCAATTGGTATCTGATGTGAAAGCTGATTGATATGCCATGAGGGAATTCTAATGAGAAATATGAGTCTAGAATTATTGCGATGTGGAAATGCTTTTCTTAGCTTTTCTTTGCATCGCTCTTAGATTCTTGCCAAGAGAATGAGGGAATTGTGTTAATTGTTATTCATGGTTTTCATTTTCTTTGGAACTATGGATTTTCCGTTTCCTCTTAGCATTGATTTTTGTTCATTGCTGCAACTGTCAGCGCATCCATGGGTCAGAGAAGGAGGAAGTGCATCAGATATTCCTATCGATATATCTGTTTTGAACAATATGAGACAATTTGTGAAGTACAGTCGGCTGAAACAATTTGCTTTACGGGTAATGAAAATGCTCTGTAAGATTCCTTTGAAGGAGGAAAGGATAGTACATCATGTCATTGTCTAACAATTATTCCTTGCAGGCACTGGCAAGCACACTTGATGAAGAGGAACTTGCTGACATCAAGGATCAATTTGCTGCAATTGATGTAGATAAAAATGGTTCTATTAGTCTTGAAGAAATGAGACAGGTATCTATATCCTTCTCATTCCACATTTACTCTGATGAATATTTTAATTACATTGTGATCATGAGTGTTGTATGCATGCAGGCCCTTGCTCAGGATCTTCCCTGGAAGTTGAAGGAATCACGTGTCTTAGAGATTCTTCAAGCGGTAACTTTTTCCTTTACCTTTGTTATGTCCAAGTTTTCTCCTTTGTGTATTGGCAATTGAGATGTGGTTTTCTGGTGGATTTATGAAATAGCATTTCTGTCAGTTTCACTTTGTTCTTTCATTATTTTGGTGATTCTCTTTTGTTCATCTTTGATGCTTAGAGCTTTCATTTCTTGATCCATGTTTCATCATTTGAAAAACTTGCTTTTGTGTTGTTATTCGTGCAATGTTGAACTGATTTTTTCATTCATATTGATGAGCTGCTGCCAAGCTTACTGATTTTGCACCAACATGTGAGTCCTGAATGGTGCATAAGAATCCTCTCTTATTTTTCCTTCGTGTAGATCGATAGTAACACGGATGGGCTAGTGGATTTTACTGAGTTCGTTGCAGCAACTCTTCATGTGCATCAAATGGAGGAACATGACTCAGAGAAGTGGCAGCTGCGGTCACAGGCTGCTTTTGAGAAATTTGACATTGATCGAGATGGTTATATAACCCCAGAAGAACTTAGACTAGTAAGTTTGCTTGCCTACATTCATTTATCCCTTTGACATTCATTTTCCTCTGATTTTCATTCGTGTCACTATGGGTATGGGTAGAATGAAAATTAAAGTACTTTGACAGTGCCAAATGTATTTGTTATGATTTGTAACTGAATTTGGATCCTGTCTCTCGGAAGCTTGAGGTTTGGTTCTTGCAAAATTACCCAAAAGTTGGGATAAGTTGGTTATCGTGTTCTCTGACAGTAGCAGCTAATAAGTCGCCTGTCTTTTTGCATCATTTGGCATGAAATGGTAGCATAGCTACTTACTGTCGCAACTTGACCTACAGAAACTGTGCAGCTTGTCAGCATGTAACCTTGGTAATTTGGTTATTGTCTCATCTGAAAATACTAGCAGATTTTATTGCCTCTTGTTGTGTATTTTGCACAAAGTAGTGGCTTAGTTTTTTTATGTTGCTTGGTACAAAGAAATGGTTCAGCATGTTAGCGCGTGACCTTGATATGATGCTCCCATGCCCTTTTCAGCAGACAGGTTTGAAAGACTCCCTCGATCCTCTACTAGAGGAAGCCGACATTGACAAAGATGGGAAAATAAGTTTATCAGAGTTCAGAAGGCTGTTAAGAACTGCAAGCATGGGCTCTCGAAACTTGCCGAGCCCATCTGGTTATCGGAATTCAAGGAAGGTATAGATCCATTCCGGAGATTCCGGGAGTTAAAAAGGAGAAAAGAGGGAGCACGAGATGTGTCACGCATTTTGGTTACTCTAGATATTACGAGCCAATCCTGATGACCGCCTCTGTGCTTCGTTCCATTGCGAATGGAAAGCCCTGTACAAAAGTCAGACACCGGGTCGAGGGATTTTGCATTGCGCCCAGATTTAGCCGAGAGGAAGTGTTTGGAGAGATTGCTGGCTGTGTTCGATAACTTGGTAAGAGGGAAGGGCTATACGGGTGTACGTCTTGTAATGAGCGTGGGATGTGTAGGTTGTGACTGTATATTAGACGCCCTCGAAACAGAGGGCCCTATTCAATTCCAGAATGTGCAATGCTTTTTTATTTGTAAGGCCTTCTCTTTTCCCAATTTTATTCGCTTCACAAATAATGGAAGTGTGGACATTTTAAGATAGGCAATGCACCTGCTTCGTCTGTGAAGGATTTAGAGATGCATGCTGACCAACCATTGACGAAAATAAGTTGATCGCTTTTTGGTTAAGGCTACTGCTGGGGTGACACTACTTAGTTTCAACTCAAGAGCCATTCGTCATCATATTAAATCATGGCCAATAGAATAGCAAATGTAGTAAGTGATGCGCCTAACATGGAAGAATTCGCCTTGTTCTCCTCCGGTCAATGGTGATAGGAATCCCCAAGACCGTATGCTAGCTCGCATCTTCATTGGTATACTGACTCAGTTACCTCTTATCAAAAGCATGTCCTAGACTCTTTTCATCTAGTAACCACCAGGACACCACTACTACCCGATCCAAATGACTCATGCAGGAGTACAATCTGGCTTCTGCCTCATGGCAGGTCAAAAGGTGCATGACAAGGTCGATCACACTAGAGCAGACACCAAGAATGGTTTCGATGCAAAATCTGAGCTCAAATCAATTATGTCATGAATTGCCGGAGTAAACCCTTAAAGAGTGCAATGAACGTGCCATCCTTGTTTAAGTTTCAGGCATGTGCTCTGAAGTCTGAAGAGAAGACAAAAATTCGTTGTTTCAATGAGTTAAGCAATTGTCCCAAAAAAAAAAAAAGAATGAGTTAAGCAAACGCAATGTTATTTACAACTGACTAGCCTCAATTAACCAGAGTACAAACTACAAAAGGACTAGAAGATGACTTAGGCTCTATAACAGGAAAAGAAAATTGCGGCATACTTTAATAGGTTAAACCAGCAATCTTCCAGGTCCTTGAGAACCACATTAAAGAAAATGAAATATAGTCAGCAAACTCTTGAGTCCCGTTAATTCCTTAACAATTATCGCTACCTGCACATTAAATTTTCTTGAGCCAGAAAAACTACAACCATGATGCCACAACTAAGATACATGCTACAGAAGTTAGCGTTAGTGTTGGTTTAACAGAGAATAAGGAATCAACTCTTCACCTACTGGACTCTGGGTTGTCACAAACACTATTGGAGGAGCTATCTGGAAAAGCTTGAGATGAAGAAAACTTGCTCGACGAGCTCCCGTCAGTAATACCTATCTCCTTTCTCTGGTTCTGTTTGCCCTTCTTTTCTCCGGATGTTAAGTCCTGCATAAACTATACTGTTATGCATATTGTACCAGTTTACGGAGTAACTCTAGCTCTGGCTTAGAATTATGAAAAAATGACCTGCTGTGATGATGTTCCAGGCATCTTAAGTTCAAGGTCCGTCGCCACGTCATTTGAATCCTCATTCTGTTCTGCATCGCTGCCCATTTGATGATCTGAAGACCTGCTTCTGCAGTCTTGTTTACTTGACATATGAGAACTGGAAGCATATTGGGTTGACTGCTGTTCAATAGTGGGATTGGCAGGCACTGAATATGGGATAAAGGTTGAACATGGAGCAGGAATAGCACTTGCATTCTGATTTCCAAAGAAAGGGAAAGGCTGAAGCTGTGGGTGCATGGGTATCGGAGCTGGAGGGACAGGTATTGGAACTGGATAAGAATAGGCTGGGCCCATGATGACGGATGGATCCATGGCAGCCCAAGGGTACATAACCCTCATCCTTTGCTGGTACTGAACATTTAGATTTTCAATTTCAGATTTTATAGATGATTTCTCTTCTCTGAGCTCATTCTTCTCCTGCATAAGCTGCTTGCAATGAAAAGTTATTATTAGCATTAAGTCAAAGGATGGACCTTTAATGCCTCAGGATACTGGATGAAGAGAAAAGACCTCTTGAGATTCTTCACTAAGAGCTGTACATTCAGCTTTCAATCTGTTAACTTCTGCGGTTAAATCCTTCAGCACCTGGATTGTGTCGGTGAGAATGGTTGCCTTGTCATTCTTAGGTCTATCAGGATCTGTAGATCAAATAGGTAAGGCAAAGCAATTGTTCCTACGTCTTGCATAAACAAATTGGAACTCGAACAACAGAGAAACAGGAGATGCTAGATAATATAATCCAGTTCATGGCATTTACCATAAGAAGAAAAGGCAAGAAAGTTGAACCCTGTCCAACATCCAAAAGATTCAAAACAAGTGGAGTTAGGATATGTTTATGCTCACAAAAACAACTAAGTGAATTAGTCCTCTTTGCGAATTGGTCATTCTCGATACCCCACTGCTTACTTTTATTTCAAGTACCTGTCTGTCAAATTCAACTACACACAAGAAACTTGCAAATTTCACTGATTCCCTTGAACAGCAAACAGAGAGATAAGCTTCTGGCTCCATGCTTGTAAGGATATTCCACCACATCTCTCTTTGGCACATGAAGCTTAAAGACGAAATGAGGGGTATTAGATGGTTATAACAGCCCAAGCTGCAATAACTTTGCCCAAGTAAACTACCTATTTCTGATGGATCAGTGACCAAGAAGGGTGAATCTTAGAGAGAGGTTTTGACCTTATCCTATACAACTGAGTTATAAGTTTTGAACTGCGATGCTAATGGAAATTCAGATGCACACAGGGATCGAATTCTCAAACAGAGATGTGATTTTGGGAAAAAGTAATAGCATGGTTCCAATTGATATATTGGGATGTCATCATCCTGCCTACCCCAAAGTGTTTGCTAATAGAGGAATCAAAGCATCGAGAAATGAGAAGTACGAGTACACTCAAAATATTTCTCGGGTACGATGAAAGTAACTCTAAATGTCGATATCAGTTCAATCTATCCACTCCTAACCATATGCCTGTTGCATCTTCACACATGAAACATGTTCACGTGTCGTGTGGGGCCACACATTCTAGACAGGGGAAAAAATCGCAAAAAAGAAAAAGAAAAGAAAAGAAGATTCAACATGGAGTTATGGACATTTGTGACCTTCACAAAACTTAGCAGAGTCATGCCTACTGGCAGTTGAAGCGTTGAAATAGTTACTTCACTGTTTCCATACTTAGATGCCACGCATAATTGGGTAATGAACATGAAATGCAGCATTCTCTTTTTTTGTTCCCTGGAAAACTACGTCATCATCTAAGAGGCAATAAAAACACTAAGCCCACAAACTTATCGTGGTTGATAAAACAGGTAGATGTTACGAGCTGCATTATATACCTAGTGCACCCCCCAGTTCAAGGAAATGTTCGTTTAGACGATCCCGCCTCAACTTTTCACGGTCAGCTTTTTGGACTTTCCTTGCAGCCACAGGATCCTTGACTTCCTCTTCCTCCCTTTGTCTGCGATGGAAACCACATCAAACGGCCGTGAAAAAAAAAAAAAATACTTTCAGGCATCACCTTAAAGCATTCGGGAAAATTCAGAGGCATCACACGCGTTTATCTGTTCTAGAGAATACTCATCCCCGACCCACATAACAATTCCCAGCTTTCGTCACAATATGCGCAAGCAAGCAACCATCAGCCGGGGAATTAATTACCGGAGCAGCCACCATATCCTCAATCAAACACGGCATCCAAACAACCGATCACGAGATGACCATGCTTTTTTTAACCGTGTCGCGCAGGAGAAACATGTTTTAATACGATTTCGCTAGCTGAAAAATTCACGACGATCTGACATTGGAAAGCCCGAATGCGCTCAAGAAGCGCGACGAGAACGAACTGAAGCGCGAGAACCTGGATTCGTCGTGCGAGCTGGGCAACCCGTTGGACTGGTGCTGGACGGAGGTCGACGCTCCCACATCCGTCCTCCACTGATCCATCTCGCTCTTCTCCTTCTCCTTCTTCTTCTTCTTCTTCTTCTTGTGGCTTCGCTGATTGAAACCTAGTTCTCGGACTTCGATTCGGCCGAGCAAAGGAGAGAGAGAGTGGTGGAAGCACCGGCAACAACTTGTGTCCTCCACGGGCCACGAGGATTGGAAGCAAAAAGTTAATTCGGAATCTTTTTCCATAAATATTAAAAGGGCGGTTATCGCGTGAGGTGCACGTGGATATGCTATATTGAGGACTACATCGTGACCGTTGATTTTTACCAACGTCGGCCAATAAGAAACTAGACTACCGCAATTTGAATGGATAATGATACAAATAGTTAATGGACCTTGGCTCAATGAATAATGTGATTCATCAACTTTTAATTTTGTTTAATATGATCCATCAACTTTAATCTCTACGTGTAATGCGATCCATGATTTTTTTTTATTTGTCCGCGTGGTCTTTAAATTTTTGGACATATCTAACTCGGTCCCTAAAAGTTCGGGGAGCAAGATTCAATATAATTCATAGACTAAATTAAACATATATCAAATATTCAGAGATAGCATTAAACAAATTAAAATTTCACGAATCATATGGCATATTAGGTTACTATTTAGAAATCACATTGAACATAATAAACTTTCAAAAATAGAGTTGCATATTGGGCCAATTTTTAGGGGAAAAACCAAATAATGACACTTTACCATTGAAGTGGAGTTTATTTCAAATAAAAACCTAATTAAGGACATCTTTGTCATTTGCCCTTTTTTTATTATTTAATTTTCCTTTTCTCCTTTTTTCTTTTTCCTTTTTCCCTTCTCTTCAACCATAGGCCTCGCTTGGGCGTGGCGAGGGCAGCCCTCGGCTAGCTAGGGCAAGGCCCACAAGAGCTGCCCTCACCTTACCCAAGAGAGGCCCTCGTCGGCCTCGCCTTGTCCAGCCGGCCTTTGCCGATTTGGACGAGGTCGGCGAGGGCTACCCTCGCCTCACCTAGGCACAACCCTCATTGGAGGCTAGCCATCGCCTGAGACAAGGCATTGATGAGAAGGACGAGTAAAGAAAAGAAAAAAAAAAGAAATGAAAAAATTGTAAAGAAAAAAGAAAATAAATAAATGAGTTCACTTCACACTCTTATTTAAAAAATTTCTCAATTTTAATAAGCAATTTGTTTCATTTTTTGAAACAATATCTATTTCAAGTTATTATTTAAGTTCAATAAAAAAAAGTTTTTATGCGAGAAAATGATACCACTTTATGTTCTTATTTAGAATTTTTCTCAATTTTGATGAACGATTTGTTTCATTTTTCCTAATTAAAAAGCAGTTCAACAAAAAAAAAAAGAATTAAAAAGCAGAAATTGGTTGGAGTTTACAGCAGACTCAGTACGATCGGTTGCAGAGAATACTTCTGTCAGGAGCAAGAGATGTGGATACTCAAACACATCCATAGGACTTAGACATTCGGCACCCCGGTCGCTTGTCATTTTCAGTTCGAACAGTCACATCAGAATTCAGAAAGCAGATGCCACCAAGATGTCCTCCGATGCGCCGGAGGACGGCAAGAGGACGATGAAGCTGGTGACTTACAACGTCAACGGCCTGAGGCAGCGAATCTCCCAGTTCGGTTCGCTCCTCAGATTGCTCGGTTCCTTCGACGCCGACATCATTTGCTTTCAGGTCCTCTGTTTCCGCGTCCCCCAAGACACTCGCCGCTCCGTGTTTGATTGATTGAGTTGCTTTCTTTTTTCCTTCTGGGGCTAAATCCGCTTCGTTTGTGTTGTGTTTTGATAGGAGACGAAACTGAGGAGACAGGAGCTTACGGCGGATGTGGTGATGGCTGAGGGGTACGAGTCCTTCTTCTCGTGTACGCGCACGTCGGATAAAGGCCGCACTGGGTATGCAGGTTCGCTGTTTGACAAAATGATTTTTCGGGAAATTTAGATTTTTGTTCCATTTTGAGCTGGGGGTTGCTTCCGTGTTAATGAAAATTTGACGCTGAAGGCTATAATTGCTTGCCGGTGAGAAAAAGTTTCAAGAAGAAGGGGGTCTGTTATTTATGAAATTGAGACATAGGATTTTACTGCATTGTTTTTTTTTTTCCTTTTCCGTTTTTTCAATTTTGGGTTTTTTTAAATAATTGGGAGCTTGCAATGATTATGCTGCTAAAATTTGGCCTTTGGTTTAATGACAATTCAGGGGTGGCAACGTTTTGCCGGGTGAGGTCCGCATTTTCAAGCAGAGAAGTGGCTTTGCCTGTTGCGGCGGAGGAAGGCTTTACGGGCCTCCTTCGAAACAGTAGAAAGGATGAAAATCACGCTAGAGCAGCAGGAGGCCTTGAGGATTTTGTGGAGCATGATCTTCTTCAAGTTGATAGTGAGGGGCGTTGTGTCATCACGGATCATGGCCACTTTGGTGGGTTTCTTTTCTAACTTCTTAGCATCTTAAATGGGAGACATGTCGATACTAAAGTACTAAGCCTCAATGCTCTTATATTGTTGAATGAGTGCTATAGAATTTCGGAACTCTAACATCTAACATCAAGTTGCAGTTTGCATCAAGTCTATTTGCCAACTCTTTGAGATGTTAACTGATTAATTGGTGCAGTTCTATTCAATATATATGGGCCTCGAGCTGATTCTGACGATGTTGAAAGGACCGAGTTCAAGCTCAATTTTTACAAGATATTACAGGTAAATTGATTATGTTTTCTGGAGAACTTAGAATTTGGTTTTCTACACAATCTCGGAGGACAGATTATTAGAAAGACACATATACGGGAAAAATAAAAGAACACAAGAAATAACCGGAGATGTGTTCTAATGAACAATTTTCTAGTAAATTTTAATTTGCCATGAGATTACCCTTGGAAAGTAATGCGGCATCAAAGAAAAGAATCACCCAAAAAGATGAGATTCAAGAGTTTGAAAGCCTTAGAATTTATTGTCTAGGTGACCTTCTTTATAAAGAGACTTTTCGGACCAAAGGCTCTATTTTTGTCATCTATCTTCTATAGTATCTCTCAGTGGGTGGCTTCTTGCTAGTCTTGGATTTACAGATTAATCACGTGAAGAATACATAGGAATCACAGCCTGCTTATTATGTTATTGGCAATGGCATTCAATTGGTTGTGAATTTGTCAACTCCTATGATTCTAATACACATTAATTCTTGGGAACTAATTTGTACTTTACTTAATGTTCTTCTACTATAATTACTGCATCCCCAATTTGGTTTCAAGTGGTTTTCTTGAGAATGAATGGTTTACTATCTGTTTTCCTTCTTTGAATCCTCAATCTGAGGTGAAGGCATTTTTTTATAATTGTATATATTATTCTTTCAGCTAACATGCTTAACTACTGTTCTAGAGAAGATGGGAGTATCTTTTGCAGCAGGGGAGAAGATTATTTGTTGTAGGCGATTTGAACATAGCGCCTGCTGCTATAGATCGGTGTGAGGCTGGTCCAGACTTTGAGAAGAACAAGTAAGTTCCTAACCTTTCATTGGTTTTATCCCCTTATATGGCTGCTGCCGGATGGATATGCTTTCATAACTCTTGCTCATACAGCTTTTGTTGTTGAGGCTAACGGGGAAGTCATTGAGTTCATTCGCCTCGCAGGTTTAGAAAATGGCTAAGGTCTATGTTGGTAGGAGATGGAGGCCCTTTCTTTGACATTTTCAGAGCCAAACATCCTGATAGGTGTGACATTTCTGTAAGAGCCGCTACTGGTCGTCATATAGTATATTAAAATTTTGTTATTCTTGTTTTCAAATCTTATATTTAATTGTGTATTTTCCTGGTTCACCCATAGTCATCAAATCATGAATATGGTGGTTATTTTTGTTAACTTGCATCTTATCTCCAACATTATTTTCAATTCTCAGGAAAGATGCATATACCTGCTGGCCTTCAAATACCGGTGCTGAACAATTTAATTTTGGATCGAGAATCGACCATATCCTCTGCGCCGGATCCTGCTTACATGAAGACTGTGATCCACAAGGTCACAACCTTGTAGCTTGCCACGTCAAGGATTGTGACATACTTACAATATACAAACGGTGGAAACCTGGGAATACCCCCAGGTAAAGTCACATTTGACTTTACTTGCACTCTGTAACTACTAAGCAAGACATCAAACGCTAAAATTCTGTATGTTCTGAATGTGTGGCTCTCATTTTCCTTGGCACTTTCTTGGTTTTCCTACATGGAAGTCTGAGGAAATGGTGGCGTGCATGCATGCATGTAAAGTTCCCAGCATCCACTACCTAACTTCCTCTCCTTTTTAATCTGTAGTTGGAAAGGAGGATGGAGTACAAAACTGGAAGGTTCTGATCATGCTCCTGTCTATGTTTGTTTAGAGGGAATTGTTGACGTCTCCCAACATGACACTCCATCAATTTCTGCTAGATATTTTCCTACAATTCGTGGCATCCAGCAAACAATTGGTAATGGAACTTTGCTTATCCAAAAGTCATATCTTGGAATGAAAGTACCAGGGTTTAATTCTCAGCTTGCTTTTTCTTCAGTCTAGAAATCTATGTCGATTAACGTGAATGTCAGTTTGTCTTCTTCTGATGAATATAACTATTTAGAAAATGCTTGCTAGAACTGTGGATTATTTGTTTTAGAAAATCTGAGGACACTTCCTATGAAGAGCATGTCTGCACATAGGTAATCATTACGATTTATCTTACATGCTACATCTTGCTTCTTAGAAATACTGACAAGATGTTGCTATGTAATCTTTTTGTTTTTTGGGTCAGACGTTGATATGTAATTGACTGTCCTAAATATGTGACTCTTTAGACAGAGTACCGTGATGATATCAGATAATTGGTACAATAATTGAAATTATTGTATGTGTATGTTCTTACTTGTTAAGCCTTTGATTTCTGCCTGTTCTCCGGAAAAGTAAATTACAATTATCATAGGCTTCATTTACTAGCCTAAACAGGAGCCTCACAAGTTATCCTATCAGTGTTTGGTGACCTCCTCTGGATGGGATAACCCCGAATATGTCTGGATTCTGATGCGAAGTAAGGGAACAGGGGTGGGGTAGAGATGCGGATTGGACAAAGAAAATTAGTAAATGGAAAAAAGGGAACAAAACCTCTGGTTCTTATATCCTACTAGCGGGTGCCACAACCCAAAAAAAAAAAAACCCCTCCCCAAAGGATGTCTGTTGCTTGCAGGCTCAAATCTAGATCCAAGACCGCATGCAACCACCTTGGGAGTCTCTGTCCTCGAGAAACCACCACCATGGGTGTCCGCGTTCTCCCGGTGTTTCCATTGAGTCTGTCTTTCTCTGATTTTCTGGTGACAATGGTACACTGTGGCAGATGGTGGCAGTAGCCACGGTGGCCGCTGCAGCTTAGAGTTAGGGTGTTTCTCTTTTTCTGCCTTTTTCATAAATTTAATTGATTTGTTTTCATTGCTATCCTGAGTCTACCAAACACTTGATAGGGTTATATCAGTCCATTTCTCTAATCTGGAGTATTTCTAATTCCACCTTATTCTATCATGTCCAATTCTTGTCCTGACGACCAAACGCCGCTTTATTATAATTTTGTGGTGCAATTTTGTCTTTCCCCTGTAACTGTTTGTTCTAAATTCCTGTTGCTATGTTTAATAATCGCTTAATCTGTGCAGTGTCAGTGCTAATGAAGAGAAAAGTTTCCAAGCAAGTGGAAGCATGCGGAATGTCAACTTCATTTTTAGAGGAAGATGTCACGATAAGGAGTTGTAGTAGGGGAACGAAAATATCCTTTGGCGACTGTGATCCATCTGGGTCACTCTCCAGCAAATCTTGTGCTTCCTCAAACCAAAAGTCTGATTCTGTAAACTTGGAAGCACACGAACAGTCTCACAATGTCACTGCTGTTGGTGCATCTGACACTGCAGATGGTAGCCAATGTAGTGAAGTTAAGAAAAAAGCTAAGAAAGGTCAAGGATCTCAACTATCATTGCGGTCTTTCTTCCAGAGAAGCTCAGACAGTTGCAACAAGGATGAGAAGTCTAGTGGAAATTTTTCACTCAATGTGGTACATACACAAAAGTCCAACGATCAGACTAATTGTAACTTTGCAAATGATGAGGATAGCAGAAGCATCCAGCAGAATGATTTGAACATAAGTGCTTCTCCTCTTGATCAATCATCTTTGGGGAAAGGAAAAAATAATGTGGCTTTACTGGAGTGGCAAAGAATACAGCAGGTGATGCAGAATAGCATCCCTCTTTGCAAGGGCCATAGTGAACCTTGTGTCTCTCGTGTTGTAAAGAAGGCAGGTCCTAATTTTGGTCGCAGATTTTACACATGCCCTCGTGCTGAGGTACCTCATCTTTTTTCGGGTGGAACTCTATAGTTCTGTGTTGTTAAATATTTGGCAAAAACCCCTAGAGTAGGGAATAACTAGTTATCTGTCTACTGTAGGAGGTTCATCAACAGACAAAGGAAACATCAAAAAAAAAAAATGAATGACCTATTATTTTAAACTCGTGACTTGTCTCAAGTAACTTCTAATGAGCGAATGATGATGCATGTAGTGTTTCCTCAATTTGTTCCGGGCTTAAAACTATTTTCCAGTAAATGTCCTTCACCAATTTCTCCTTTTCGATAGTAATGGTTTGTTTCGCTATGCATGTATTCCAGATAGATTGATCTTGAGAATGCACCTAGTTATTGTGATTCAGGAACGAATCTGCACAATTCTGATGGAAAGGCATCTCTCATTTTTCATTTACCTCTTTCAGGGGCCTGCCTCCAATCCTGAAGCAAATTGCGGTTTC
Organism: Rhodamnia rubescens; assembly: GCA_021437795.1. Classification (NCBI taxonomy): domain Eukaryota; kingdom Viridiplantae; phylum Streptophyta; class Magnoliopsida; order Myrtales; family Myrtaceae; genus Rhodamnia; species Rhodamnia rubescens. The sequence goes on from JAILYA010000007.1 coordinate 7,156,643, forward strand.
TTCAAATGGGCTTCATCAAAATCTAAGCAGTAAATATCGAGGATGATGCTGACCAACCACCATTTGACTGACAACTTTTGCCTGCTTTGTATCTAGCTGTGATTTGCCCAGCTTCTGTCGTAATTCTTTTCAATTATGCACCCGGTTCCGCATTCAGAAATTCGATTGTAGAATAGGCGGCATCATGCTGAGTTTCGCTGTTGTGTATACAGACGAAGATGATGCTGTTTGGAAATTGGATGTGAAGCGTAGTGCCATGTGATATGCTTTTTAATGGCAATCTTCCTGCCGTGCGAAGTGTAAAACTTACTGTCTGTATGCTTGTGCCATAAATGTTAACACCTACGCCATGTCGGCCTCGTCATGTTCCAACGAATTCCGAGTGAATTTGCTACGTTTTGAACTTTTGCTGATTTGGACTGCGGCAGTGCCGATAAGGTACGGTGACCCTTTTGCCACTTGAGAATACTTTATCCTGGTATTGTGGCAGCTTGCTTTCACATGCGTCTCTCTCTCTCTCTCTCTGCAGAAAAGGCAAAACTTTATGCATCAATGGCTTGGATCTGCTAACAGTGGTTCTAAACTTGAGCACTCTTCTGGTATGGCTTGTCATTTGGTTAGGTTTAGCATGGACTGATTGTTTCTTTCTCTTTCTTTCCTTTTTTCTTCCCTTGCCTTCTTCCTCGAGCCGATCGCCTTGACCTCGTTCCCCTCTAGCCTGTCATCAATGTCCGTCGACTGGCTAGAGGAAAAGGGAGGGAAGAAATATAAAATATAAATAAATAAATTCATAAAATATTGAAAAAACTCACCTCTAGCCGCGATTGTAATCCATACTTTAAATTGTCTGTCGACTTAGCCTAAGAGCAAGTAAGGATAAGGAAGTTCATTAAAATCTAAATATATAAAATATTCAATAAAGTCCATTAATTTAATATTAAAATATTTTCATGACTAAATTGAACAATTATTGAAATTCAGGGATTACATTGACAAGTCAAAAGTTTAGAGACCAAATTGCACATTAGATTAAAGTTCAAAGACTATATTAATAAATTAAAGGCGTCCATGTCAAATTAGGACTATTTTTATTTTCCTAAAATTTAAAAATATTGATCGAATGGACTGAATTTTCAATCAAATAAATGAATTAATATAAATGCAAAAGGTTTGTGGCTCAATTGGAAAAAAAAAATTTAGAATTGATTGGCACAGCTAAAATAAGTTTAGGAATTTTTTTGATAATTCTCTTAATTTTTGTTCTTCGTTCTCTTAGTGTCAAAACTTTTTGAGCGACCACTTGAATGCCACATCGGAGAAAAAAACCATCACTTACGTGCATTCGACAATATATTCCGGCAAAGACCCCTACATGACCTTTTTAATAAAATGGATACTTCCTCCGTGGCTTTTTCAGAATGAGCTGGCTCTTCTTCACAAAAACGACACGGCTAACGATTTGCGAATCGTAGAACACCGGGATGCCAATCCCGACCGCCACGCTCGCAAGCCTACTGGTACCGCCGTAACCTGGACAATACACCATTTCTTACGGTTGAATGTGTATCCGACATAGTTGCACAACCCGGAAATCAATAGTCGCGAACAGTGTTCGGGTCGAGATCGACCGCTGCGATAAGACTATGGCTGCAGTATTCACCTTGTCCAACTTGTTCTTATTGGACTTCTCAGCCCGCAGTAGCAGCAATATTCACCTTCGTCCGGGCTTCGTCGACCCCATCTTGAGCCGCTTCGCCTGCTAATTTTGGCCCAAATGCCTCCGGTCTAAAGTTAGGGTTTGAAGAAGAGGCTCAATAGATTGGCTTAACTTGTCCCAATTCGTTCAATTTGCGGCAAAAATGTGCTAGACGACGTCGTTTAGGGCAATTCATGCCAACGCAACCCGAATCGGCCATAACAATGAAGTGGTTGTTTTTTTTCACGGAGTTGACATGCAATTGATTAATTGAAAAGTTTCAAATTACTATGCAAAAGGGGTCCTTAGCCATACGTTCAGTCGAAACTATGAAGACATTCGACAAGTATGAAGGTATAATTACTACTCGATCTATAAGCCGTTTATGCCCAACTGATAAAAACTACAATATTACCCAAAATTTACTAACTGATAGAGTTGCCGAGTTACGAAACATCAAGGTAATTTACCGTTTGCGATGGTTAGTTACTAGCCATAGATGAAAGTTACCTCCTGCCGTTGGCCGCGACCACAGAGGCCACGAAGGACGCCAGGGTCGAGATCTAGCCTCAGGCGACTCCAAATCTAGGGTCCCTTGAGGCCATTGCGGGCCAGTCTTCAACATGGAAGCTCGCCCGTCATTCTCTCCCCGCCAAATTCTTGTCCGATCCGGGTATATCCCAACCTATTAAGAGCATTCCAAATAACAAATGAAAATGATGCTTTCGTCTTGTTAAAAGGTTGTGCACCTTATCTTATACAACATAATAATAATAATAATAATAATAATAATAAAAGAACAGCAGCGTCAAAACGCCGCCCCATTAATTTAATTGTGTGGATTGAACTGATGCTATTTGTTGCTAAATCAGGGAGATATTAGAGAAAAAAAAATTCAAAATTAAATGATCGTTGAGCAAAGGATGGGTAGTGATTTGTTTGCCAAGGCATGACTTGGCTGGTGAAATTTGTCGGGTGGATTAGTTTTAGTTTAATGTTAGGTCGACGTCGGATCTGCTTTTTTTAAGTACAAAGATCGTTCTCATCATGGAGGAATGTAAACGCCATAGGGTTTTATAATGGCGATTGCACAAATTATGGCCACTAGAAAAATTCCAAACTAGTTAGTTTGTTGATGTCATGTGGCAATCGTGCCATCGGCCGACCGATATGGGGCTGATTGAGACTTGTGAGCTCTCTCATGCCGTGAGAAAAAGATATCACCTCGACTCGTCAAACCGGTAACTTACCGATGCTTCACGATTGTTATTGAACGTAGAATTGTTAAATTTGCATTTGATTTCGATAAACTTCGACAACCAATGATATTTGCGTTAAAGATGGGTCTGGTTAATTCACAAAATCAGAAGGGACATTACGTTAATTTAGGTAAATTCATTGAGAATAGGTAGAAAGAAATTTTTGAGAAATTGAGGTTGCTTAATATGTATTAAGGGAAGTAACGGTCGTCTAGGTTTACGACCCCCCAACTTATAAGAACTTGAGGTGATTTAAGGGACATCACTAATATCATTTTCATAACCTAAGAGGTAATCTACGAATATAAAGGTTCATTATTGTTATGAGTTGATGTCATATGATAATTTGAGGTGAGTTAGCATGGTATTGGTTAGTTGTTAAGTGATAGGATTCTCATTTTATGAACTTTACAGCTAAGTTACCATCCATAAAAGAAAAATACTAGCTATAAGACTTAGAGACAAAATTACAGGAAAAATTATCCAAAAATTCCTAAACTTGTTGTAGTTAATTTAGTCCTAAATCTTTTAATTTTATCAATTGAATCTTAAATATTTAATTTCACCTTTTGTCAATTGTGTCCACCCGATCAATTTTAATTTAAAATTGCGAGCGTGGTCGCCAACCATCCTTTTGACAATAAGATGACCAACGCTGACGTGGATAATTTTTAATAATATTTTAATTTTTTTCTGAATTATTTATTTATTTTTAATATTATATATATTTTTCTTTTCTTATGTTTTCCTTTTTAATTTTTCTTCTATTTTTTCTTCCTTTCTTCCCTTCCATCGGTCATCAACAAGCCCTACGGAGGCCTTCGAGGGCGGCCTCGCCCAATCCAATGAGGGCTGCCCTTACTAGCCCAGGTCCAAGCATCCCTCGCTTGAAACCGGCAGCAAAGGTAGAAGAGAAGAAAAAATGACAAAAAAAAAAACTAGAAGAAGAAAAAAAAGAGTAAAAGAAAATAGAAGAAAATAAGAATAAAAATGAAAAATTTGAAAAAAATTAAGACATTATTATAAATTATCCACATCAACGCCATTCGTGCCTTAGCGTAGGGGACAACCGACATCCATCTTAGCGATTTCTAACCAAAATCGATTGGATGGATTCAATTGGCAAAAATATGAAAAGGTTTAGAAGTGAATTGGCAAAACCGCAATGGTTTAGGACTTTTTGGACAATTTTCCACAAGATTCCTCGAGCCATTAGTTTTGCCCAATTGATAAAAATACCAATGTAATTGGATAATAACTAAATGATAGCATTGTCGACTTATGAAATGTAAAGGAAATTCACTACTCTGATGGGAAGTTCCAAACAATAAATAAATGCTATCTTTTTTGAGGATATTAACAAAAAAGGTGGGTTTAGGAATAGACTATAGATAATTAACATGACTTATCTTACTGAGAACTAAAATGGGAATTAGTTTTAAAACTGGAAAATTTAAAAGTAGATAATTGATAACCATGTCGCAAGACACTTATATTGAATGCGAATATCATATTTAACTCGAACGTTTATGGGTGTGCCATAACAATTGAGAAATCCAAATCTCATATGGGAAAATTGGAATTCATTGAGAAATGCGATTTACAACAATATAAATGCCATTTATTACTATAAAGTGCACGACCTTTCACCAAGACGAAAGTATCATTTTCATTTGTTATTTGGAATAGTCCCAAGAGTCACCACGAGCTAATAATAATAATAATAATAATAATAAAGAATTCGTAGCGTCAAAACAAAGGAAAATTACCAAAAAAGTCCTAAACCTTTTATAATTGCGCCAATTCAGTCCATTTGACCGGCCGGCGCTGATGTGGCAATTTCTTAATAATATTTCAATATTTTTTTTAAAAAAATCGTTTTTATTTTTTGATATTTTTTCAGTCTTTTTTCTTTTCTTTTCTTTTTTAGGGTTTGGGCCGGTAGGACGCCATTGACCACGTCAGCATCAACCGGCCAATTGGACTAAATTGACACAATTGCAAAAATTTTAGGACTTGATCGGCTAAAAAAAATTAGGACTGAATTGACACAATTGTAATAGATTTTTGACTTTTTTTGGTAATTCGTATGGACCAAACCCACGCTATTTGTTGCAAAATCAAGGAGATATTAGAAAAAAATAAAAAATTTAAATGATCGTTGAGCAAAGGATGGGTGGTGATTTGTTTACCAAGGCATGACTTGGCCGGTGTAATTTGTCGGGCGGATTAGTTTTAGTGTAATGATAGGTCGACGTCGGATCTGCTTATTTTAGTGCATATTTCATCTTCACCACGTACGTATGTAAATGCCAAAGGGTTTTTATAATGTGCTTGCACAAGTTATGACCACTAGAAAAATTCCGAACTCAGTTTTTTCGTCCGTGTCGTGTGACATTGGCCAACCCCGATACGGGGTCGGTTGCGACTCATGGGCTCTCTCGTGTCGTGAAAAAAAAAATGTCGTGTTCGACAGCGACTTGGCATAAGTCCAATCTGATTTGATCTATGTGTACTTCCCAATTCTAAATGAATCCTCTTGATTTCCGGACGATATTAGAATAAAGCGCCGGTCTTATGCTCATTTCTTGTTCATCAATGCCTGCGGTATTACTTCAACCAGAAGTTTATGGATAATTGGAGTAAATTTTGCCTGCTTCAATTGACTTTGAAAATAAGATTCGTTCTTGGTCTAAATTGAAAAACGTTCCCGAGATTATATCGTTGTCTTTGAATTGTTGTTGTAGGGGTTTAAAAGAAGCTAAGAAAGTACAACAAAATAAAATTGTAGAAAGAAGTTAGGTCAACGCCTATGCATATCTCGTGTATTCTCTTCTATTAAAGACGCGGTCACATGCCCAGAACTACTATGGATGGTCCTCTCGATGGAAACAGATTCTCTTTGAAAATAAGTTTTGTCCCATCTTCCAGAGCTCAAAGAATCCCCAAAGGACCGGCATACTCGAGATCAATACACGTTGTTGTATTCCTGCAGATATTTGTCTTTCTAACCACACAGTTACGCACCTTGTACTAAACTTGGCTATTGAGAAAGAAAAACTAGGTTGAATGTAAATAGTTACCAAGAACATTCTTTAATTTTTTATTATTCTTGACGGTGTCGAATTGAAACAATATGTTTTTCTTGGATAGCCTAATTTAGCGCTATAGACTTTCAACCCTCTTAACAAATAAAACCAAACAGTTAAATTTGGGCCACTTGTCCTCCAATTCAAATGATTGGATCTAGAATATATAGTACTTTACCTTACTTTAGTGCTGCTCATAATGAATTATGCCGTGAAATGGGGATCTGTCATCTCATTGACTCTTTTTTTTTTGCACAAAAAAATACCAACTCTTAATTATTATCAACATATGATGAACTTAAATTGATAAGAGCAGAGTTTGATCATTTATGAATGAAATTATCGCTAGAGAATCGATAGCTCATCGGTGAAATGACACACAAAGTGAAGTTATCGACGAGAATCTTGAAATTGAAGACAATGTCATCGATATGGACATCAAGCAATCAACAAGAGAATAACCGCCGATTGATTATTTTATAACTATTTTAGGATTGTTGTAACTTTTCTTAACCACTATGAGGATATTTCATTTTTCAGTAACCATTTGTAATCTTGATTTGTAACTTTTGTTGGTAACCGATTGTAGACTTTAAAAAGCCACATCTTATTCCTCGAAACCCCCCAAGCACACAAACAAGGAAACATGTTACATTTCAATTATCTCCCAAATCCTGCACTATAATTATAGTTCACACATTCGCGTCGCCGATTAAATTCAGGCATGTTTCTTAGTTGTTGCATTTAGATCCGCTTCATCGATTAAATTACATGGTGTATCTTTATTGTACATCTCGGGTGCCTCATAACCGATTAAATTTCGACGTTGCATCTTTATTTTCTCAGGCTTTTGTTGTGGATTAAATTACGGCGTACTTTGTGTAACTTCAGTTCCATTTGAAGTGATTACGTTCTCAAGCTTTGTCATCGATTAAATTCCGACACAATTTGTGCACGTTCAGTTCCATTTGAAGTTATTGACTCTCTTGTCTACTCGTGATATTTCCTGTCCGAAATTGCCACGGAACATGTCTCGTAAAAATAATCGAAGAATGACTTATAGTGAAAAGTATTTTACCGCGGAATCAAATTCTGGGGAAACATCTTTTTTGCACTGATAGGACCACATTGGTCGATTTGAGGAAGAACAATGCCGAGAACAATGAATCATCCATAGCCTAATCATGCTGCGAGCAACAACCCCCACGACACGGCTGCCCAGTCCCAGACGTCGATATCCCGCGGCACTCTATGGAGGAGCAGGTGAGGAAGTCAGCACCAATCCTTACTTTAGTGGCTATGACGAAGAGGCTGCTCGAGGACCAGCAAAATAAGATGATGAATCACATAGAAAGACACATTTCTGATGTGATCAAGTCGATGGTCGTCAATGCAATCAACGAAGTCATCTCTAGGCCATGGACATTCAATCAGTCCATACCTATCAAACCGAACACGGCGGCTTCTTAATCAATTGAATGGCAGGGATAATTTAGGCCAAGTAATCCCACCACTAGTGAAGACTTTACAAAGGCATGAAAATTCTATCTACCCTGAACTTAGGGAGAAGGAAAGATGCCAACTTATGAATCCTAATCAAGTGGTTGAACTTGCATTACGATAACTAGATGTTGACAAATGAACGGTTTGGCTAGTATAAAGGATGCTACATCCTAATTGGGTTAACATTATACCTCACCCAAGAAAATTCAAAACTTTTGACTTCGTTGTTTTTACAAGCGAAGATGATCGATCGACCGTCGAACCTATTGATTAGTTTATTAACCAATGTAGAAAAGCAAGAACGGGTGAATTCTTGAGACTTAGATAGTTCTCTCATTATCTTTATCAAAAAATGCATTTACTTGGTACACGAATTTATCGCCTAATTCAATCCACACTTGAGCTAAGATGAAAATACTATTTCATTCTCAATTTTACAAAATGACACATGAAGTATTGTATTTATTATTCAAGAGGGTTAAGAATAGATGTCTTACTTCACTCTCGGAGAAATAATTCATAAATTTGGCTTTCAGTGGATTGAAATTCAATCTTACAGAAGACTTTGAAGGACCAAATTTTATCGACTTGTTTCAATTGAAAACGAGAGTGCCTAAGTATGAGTAATTACTTAAGGACATAAATGAAAGACCAAGTGAAGACTTTACACAAAATGTGCTTTACGTGGAGAAAATATGAGCTATATGATGAATCTGACCAATATAAAATTTGGAAAGAAATAAATCAAATTTGTCGATAAAATGGGGCTCATGATGACTCTTAATTATCTAATTTAAATTAATGAAATGACTGATAAATCATTCAATTTTTTGTTGAGCACTTTCAAAATCGTTTTTGGCCTGACACGACCTGGTGGCCTTATTCGAGGGGGCCATAGTCCATGGTCTTCCCCAACACCATCAAATCTAATGTCGTAACCTCATACAAATCATTCTCACAAAACAATCCTATTTCGATTAGGGGTGAGCAAGATGGAATAATCGAATCAAGAACCACTCAAACTTATTCCTGGTTCCATAAAGTTGGAACCGGTGATCTTCAAGCATGGTTCCCGCTTTCGGGAAGGAACCGGACTACCTGGATTGATCTATTTATAGTTAAAGTCCATATTGTTCACCCCTATTAAGAATCCATCGATTCTATTAGATCGCTCGGGAATCGAAACTATCGGTCTTTTCGATCCAATTCCAGATTTCGAGATGAGACCAGACATGAACGGAAATCGATTACTTTTAATTTCGATCAACAAAAGAAGACAGTGTCCGCGACATCTCTTCCAAAAGATCGAGAGCAGACCCGACCGTGCTCTTTGCTGCAAATGCACGGCATGGGTTCGGGTCACCCGAAGTCATGGAGTCGGACTTTCGGGAAGATCCGACTCCAACCATACAAAACAGAAAGGATGAAATTAACAAACAGGTGGTCGCAAGCCACATGGCCAAGGTCTGCTCAGGGGCTCGACAATAGAATATGCAGCGATGGGACACACAGTTCATCCAATAATTTGGAATGTTCTCTGTCGTTGCGGACCAGAAAAGACAGCGAGCACGACAGATGACATGCCAAAAGTCAGCTACGAAGAAATCCATCGGTTCTCCGGATTGACTCGTGTATGATCCTTCGTCTTTTCTAAGCACTCCCATGCCGGCCCGTAATCGGGTTTAATATATACCAAGTCTATTTCGCTAGAATTCAACTCCGCGACCAAATACTTTTCATCGAAGGAAGATAATTTCTGTAGCGATTCCGGACAAAAAATTGTCACGAATAAACAAGGTAATCGATAACATAGAGAAACCGGGCCCGAATTTAGTCTACGACAAATACCGAGAGCGTAAAAATATAAAGCCGGAATTTAATCGACAACGAGTCACCTAGGTATATAGCATAGATGCACGCGTAATTTAATCGACCGCGTGGAGCTGGAGACTACGCTTAAGAAACACGCTAAAATTTAATCGACTATAGGAATCTGGGAACTATAACTAAAAGGCATGGATGGAAAGTTAATTGAAAGATAATAGGGCAAAGTATCCAAAAAGTCCTAAACTTTTTGCATTAGTGCCAATTCAGTCCTAAACTAATCAATTGTGTCAATTTAGTTCTAAACTTTTTGCATTTGTGCTAATTTATTCCATCTATCCAATTTTGACCGGAAATCGTTGACTTGAAAATCGATTGTCCTACGCAGCACTACAAGTCTTGATGTGAACAAATTTTTTTTAATACTTTTAGATATATTTTTATGTCCTTACCCATATATTGGCTGGAAGTCTGTGGGCAACCCTTGGCCAAAAAAAGCAAAACAGATTTTTTTATATAAAAAAGCAAAACCAAAAAAACTAAAACATAAAAAATTAACTACAAAATTGTATAAAAATATCCATGTCGATGTCAATTGTGACATGTAGGATGATCGGATCTACGTCAATAATTTTTTACCAAAATTAACAGGATGGGCTCAATAGCACCAATGCAAAAGGTTTAATATTTTTTTTACACTTTCCCCAAAGATAATATATTATTTGTTTGTGCGCGGAGGCCTCCGAAAAGTAGGATGTGGAGCCTACAATCCACGATTACCAACAGACTTTATAAATGAAGGTTACAAAATGGAGGTTACAAATAGTTCATGGAAAAGAAATAAATTCTTAGTGGTTGCGGGAAATTACAATAATCCTAAAATAGTGGCAAAATAACCGACCAACAAGTTTATTATTATTATTATTATTATTCAATTTCAGCCCCCAAAGTCTCCCACCCACTCCTCTTTATTTAAACCCAAAACCTCCCCCGTCCCTCGTCCGTTGTTCCCGCACTGTTCCACTCCGCGTACCCCTCGCCATGTTCTCTCTCTCCTCTCCCGTTCTCGTCCCTCCGTATGTCGCCGCCGCTCGCGTCCGAGCCCGGCGACCGTCCGCCATCTCCGCCGTGGCCTTCACGTCCTCCGCCACCTCGAAATCACAACAGCAGCACCAGCACCACCACCCTCCGCGGCTCTCTCACCGTTCGCCGCCCTGCGCGACGCCTTACGAGATCCTCGGGATCCCCGCAGGCGCCACGAGCGAGGAGATCAAGGCCGCGTACCGGCGGCTCGCCAGGGTCCTGCACCCCGACGCGGCGGCGGCGGCAGCCGCAAGGGACTCCTCGGCCGACGACCGGTTCATCAGGCTCCACGACGCGTACTCGACTCTGCTGGACCCCGAGAAGCGAGCGGTCTACGATCGGAGGGACCTGCTGGCGAGGAAGAGGAAGAGGCCGGCCGCGGTCGTCGCCGGCGCCTCCGCGTACGGCGGGCGGAACTGGGAGACGGATCAGTGTTGGTAGCCAGCCAGTTTTTGCGACTCACCGGGTCGACCGATTCAGCTTCCCGAGTTAGAAGAGACCGAGGAGGATTGATAGCGTCAAGACGATAGGTTGGTTGAGACTTGTGTGAGAGAGAAAGAGAGAGAAGCTTTCCTCGTGAAGCAGCACCGGCTCGACGACCATGGATTTGAGCTTGATGACGAATTGTTGCAGTGACCTGATCGTCGATGACTTGATTGACTAAAACGACACAGCTTCCGAGCACTGGTTTGTTGTACAAATTTTGGGGCCCACGCCTTTTTGTTTTCGTAAAAATTAACGTAGAATTGGAGTCCTGATGTTCTGGGAAACCTGTCTTGGATTTCTCATGTCGGGGGGAATGGTGTACCTTTTCTTCGTTTTAGTGGAAGTTTCGGGCTAGCCTTCCAAGTCAAAGCATATGCAAATCGTAATCTTTTCTTTTCTTTTTCATTATATCTTGGAATTCAACTCGTACTATCTTGAAAAAAAGAAAAAACCTTTACGATTTCCTATCGGCATGAAATTAAGCTAGGCGCACTACGAATGTCTTCCTACTTTGCAGTTGGCAGAACGGATGTATGCACCATACTTTTGTCCTGTCTGCTACATTTGCTATTGTCATATCGTGTATCTGTCGCACAAAATATCTTTTTATGAGAAAGGGAACCACATTATAGGCATTAGTTCCCCGGCTCTACTAAAGCTAGTTTATAAAGCTAGTTTATAAAGTTAGTTCACAAAGTAATATGATAGACTCTTAATCAAATACGACTTGTAATTGGTCGTATCTCTTTATACTATGACCCCAAAAAAAAAAAAAAATCTGTTCATACACCTGTCTTTATATACCTACATCGCTCAATCAACTTATTCACTTCCATCAAAGATCCGTGGAGTAAGCGGATCGATAAAGTGACAATCTTCTAGCTAAATCTTGAAAGCTAAAAAATATCTAAAAATGTGTCAAGAGACTGTAATGTCTTAAGCGCGCTATAAGATCATGATGGTTGTGGATGAATGAGAACGAAAATGGACAGCAATTTCGACTCCCTTGCTTGTTCATTCCTATCATGACATTACATTTTGTTAAATTTGATTCTACATCTATTGATTCTTGCGAAATAATTGCATTTCCTCGACTTAGGTTTGATCATATTAATTCTTTGTGCTACCAAAAATTTTTTTCCAGCGGCCCACCTGATTGCGTTGGGTGAGGGTTGGTTTAGGGCGCAGTCGGGATCGCACTTCGATCTCAAAGAGAGAGGGTAAAGAACTTCAAAAACTCCTTTTCTTACTTAAAACTCTAAAATTCAAGGCGTCTATCGAAGTCCTCCGGAGTTTTTCTTTAGTTTTTCTGTTGAAATACATAAGGGCGACGCCGAGAATCTGAGACATTGTTGAGTAACAACCAATCACATGTTACGTAGGATCTTGTCATCGTATGCCGTTTCGTGAGAGGTTCGAGGGATAATCGTTTGGGCGTGCGAAGACGATTCCAGTCTCCTTGTTAAGGTCTAAAGAGTTGTTTTGCCTTGATTGGTCCGTCCGTTAACCCCCTCAAAGAGAATCTTTTCTTTTGGACTTAACCACTTAGTTGAGTCCTTGAAGGATATAATCTCTATACCAGTCCAAATGGGTCATAAACACATTTATGAGTCAAGTTGAGTATGACTCACTTGCTTTTTTTTTTCTTGATCAGGTCCTATCCTATCCTATCCTTTTATATAAGCCATATTATCCGCGTCATGTGTTGTGTGCGGATTGCCAAATCCCACTCTATTACTCACGCTTCCCACCCCCCCCGAGAAGGTGGAGAATCGAACTCCCCACCTTCCCCTTCTTAAGTGGGAAGATTGGCCATTGGGACAATCCTCAATGGTTTGAGTCACTAACTTTAAATTGAAATAAAATGATCGTAATCGATAAATGAGTCTATTTGAGTCGGACCATTTATTACTCGACCTAACCTCAATCATTTGACGGGTCTAGTATATCGTTTATCTTTCTATCCGATCGTCCGGTTGGATTTAATTTGATTGCCGAGTATCCGTCTAGGTTCAACGGAGAACTCAAAGCACCATATGAAAAAGTTATTTTTATAGGGAGGAGCAACTGTGTCCACATCAATCTGGATTTTAGTATCATCTCGATTGCACCCTCCCACTACAGAAATGACATCAGGTACCACCTACTCATTTTTTCTATTTTTTTTTTTTTTTGCTCTTCTTTATCTCGTGATGTGATCAACTTATTCGTTCATCTTCGTCGATCCCAATTGAATGCAGATGTATACTCTAATCAACTTGATGCCGGTATCTATTTACATCACTTTCTTCTGCTGTTATTGCTCCGGCCGGACGCGCGATGCAACCCGTCGACAGAAGCTAAATTTAAAATCGAGAAACACTTAAGAAGAACCGCACCAGATAACAGCTACAAGATATAGTGTATTATGGACCTTGCATGTGCATCTACCTAACCCTAACCCTAACCCTAAAATGAAAATATAATGAAATGGCTGACAATGTCACTGCCCATTCGACAAAATTTTAATTAAAAAAAAAAAGCCGTTCGATGCAGCGCAGAGACGGGGAGTGAAATGCATAGAAATGGCGAATTCCGGGACGTGATTGCAAGAATTTTTACCCTTCGGTGCGGTTATTTAAAATAAGTAAAAAAAAACAAGTTACCATTGTTCATTTATACCCTATTCAACTTGTCAAGGGTTCGAAGCTTTCGAATAACTCGATCATAGGGTTGCTCAATGTTTATCTTATCAGAAATTACTAAAACCCTTTGAATAATCAAGCGCTTTCTTAGCATGCGCCGGCCGCTAGCGGAAGAAAAATTCCCTCCAACAAAAAAAAAAAAAAAAAAAAAGAGAGTAAGTCTTTATGGATAATGATAAAGTGTTCCTACAAGGTTTAGGCATTTTTATATTCATTATGTGTATGCGGCATCTCTCTATTTATTAACATAAAATTTTCTAAAATAGCATAGGAGTCAGGACCGTTCTACTCCAGTTTATTTCGTACTTGCACATGAGAGGAAGAATTAAAAATGTCCCACATGGTTTAGGCATCTACATGCTCTTGTCATGCATGTGATTTCCCTCCGTGGATTAACTTAAGATTTTATTTGGACATTCTAATGTGCAATAACAATAAATCCGTGAAGATGGAGAACATAAATAGGGATATGGATGACCTGACATTTGAAGTTTCGTGACATGTTTACCATTACTCAAATCGGACCGTCCAAATGAAAATGGACGGCCAAGAATGGGCCACGTCATTTGTTGAGGGGGAGGGAAAAAAATTGGGCGGGAATTTTTTTGAGGTTTGAAAAATTTTGAATCCTAACCATCTCTCAAATCGGGCCTTCCATTTTCATTTGGACCTTCCGATTTGAGTAATGGTAAGCATGTCACGTAAAACCCCAATGTCGGGTGATCCAAATCCCAAAAATAGGCTTTGTATGATATATCAAGATCCCCTAATATTGACATTTTAATGTTAAGAGTGATATTAATCAAATCGGGCAATCCGAATCAAAATGGACGACCTGATTTGATCCATATCATGTCTTCAAAAAATTTTAAATTTTCCGCTCAAATTTTTTCCTCCCTTTCAAAACATGATGTGGATCAAATTGGGCCGTTTATTTTGATTGGGACGGCCCGATTTGATCAATATCACCCATAACATGTCAATATTAAGGGATCCATTTCCGTGTAAGACAAACCAACATGCATGTGTTGTGGAGTCCAAGCCACCCTAGCTAGACTCCTCTGCCTTTGTTTGTTTGTTTTTTTTTTTTTTTTTGTTTCTTAATTTCCTTAAGTGAGTTGACTTTATTTTCTGTTGTTAGTTTGAAGACGGAGGTTGTTCGCAAACTCTTAGCTCTATATTGGGCAAGAATTGGCATGAATTGAATGACTATCAACTATGTTGCGGTTGCACTATAGGGCGAGGCTTGACCTTGCCCGATCTAGGTCTGGCGAGGCTCGGCCTCGCACAACCACGACCAAATGAACCTCGTTGGTCGGAGAAAGAAGAAGAGGGAAGAGAAAAGAAAAAGGAAGAAAATAAAATAAAAATATTCAAAAATTAAAAACAAAAATTAAAATTCCATGTCGCCAAACGGCTGGCAATAATTGGCGTTCACCTTAAAGATCGAATGATTGAATTGGTATAATTTCCTTAAGTGAGTTGCTTTGTTTTTGTTGGTAGTTTGAGACGGAGGTTGTTGAACTCTCGGCTCTATATTGGGCAAGAATTGGCGTGAATAGATGACTATAACTATGTTGTGGTTGTATAGCGTGAGGCTTGACTTAGATTGGGCACAAGGCTGGCCGATAGCCATGACCAGTGAACCTCGTTGGTCGGGAGAAGGAGGGGAAGGGAAAAAAAAAGGAAGAGGAAAAAAAATTCAAAATTAAAAAAAATTAAAATACATGACCGAGCGATTGGCATTGAATTGGTAATTGCAAAAGGTTTAGGATCAAATCAACAAAATAAAATTAATACTAAATTAGGTTTATGACCTTTTTGATAATTTTCCCAAAAGAGTGACACAAGCTCCTTTATTTTGCAAAAAATAAATGATTTGAAAAATATTTTCGTACAAAAGATCATTTGTATAGTTTAAAATAATCTATCAATGAAAAATAATTTAATTCTCCCCAATAATATGTGTCCAAATATTTTCATGAACGAACAAAAATATTTTTCGTTTATTCATTTTTGTAAGAGATAGAAGCCATCATTTTCGAGAAAATATTTTCCATATCCATTCATTTTTTGCGAAAAAAAACGAAGCATAAAATTACATATGTCGGCTAGGTAAGTTTGATTAGTCCGAAATGTAAACAGTAGGTAAATTTTTAGTAGCACCCTATTCATCAATGCCTTCATAGCGACACGGTTTGGCGTCAATCTCACCACGATGGTTATCAGTGTTGTTTCATATATTGGTGCGGACCTAACTTAAAATCCAATGTAATCATAATTTTATTTTTCCTTTCATTTTTTGGGCTTACCCATCTTGAATCGTGTTGGTTTCGAATAAATTGTAGCTACACTATTGTTTTTTTTTATCCCGTATTATGTTAATCTTGGGTGGCATTTTTGAGATTTTCATGTGAAAAAAAAAATTTCACCACCGTTGACTTTCCCATCCAATAATGTAGACACAGCTCCAGCAAGGGCCCGTGATGACCATGACTTGTCATACATTCAAATGATTGGGGCCAACGGATTCCGCCAAAATTATGGCGAGACCTTTAAGAACATGCAACCAAGTTCATGACCGATTCTAACGTCTGACTTGCCAACAAAGGCCACCTGCATAGTGTCACTAATTATAGTAAGATCGCCTTCTAGAACCTTACTTGTCCAAGAATCGACACCAACTACCAAATTATTTTTCCTGGGGATATTCCTCCATATCTAAACCGCTAGTGAGATGTCGCTGCGTCACGTTCGACGGTCGAAAACCAGCAGTTGGAATTTCCGCCGCCGCTTGGCATAGCGTGATTCGACAAAAATTCAGTGCCCTTGAGAAGTGGGGTTGAAGAGAAAGGAAATGTTCAAACAACGCTTTGGCATTCATTGGGCTGGTGATGCCAGCGTTGGGTGAGGGTTGCCTCGCCGGATCTAGCGAGGAAAGCCCTCGCCCGACGCTGACGAGGGCAGCAGCTCGGGCGGAGGGAGGGGGTCGCCCTCCCCCAACGGCAGCGAGAGCCAAGGGACTGACCAAAATATAAGGTACATCTGAAATGACTATAGTAAGAACTCAATTGGCAGAGCGTCAAAAGGCTGTGTCGGCAATTATCCCGGTTGGAGAACTAAGATGCTCCTCACGCATACAGGCCGGAGCAAAGTTGGGTCATTACACGGCCCAAGCCCCGAACATGCAGTCCAGCGATGGGCGAGAAGTACGACGAGCCCATTGTACGAAGCACGGAAGCAGTTGAATCTAGCTCGATCACGTACATAAAGTTCATGATCAGTCCTTTCCTTGGCCCCCAAATTAAGGTCACTAATGGAACACCGTCGTGCTCGCCTTTCTCGTTCAATTTTCTTTTGTCTGCTCATCGTGTGGGAAAAAAAAGCTCAATATTTAGTGCCATGAGGATACTTCGCGGAAGTGTGAATATGAATCACGAGGCCGTTTATCCATGGCTGTTGGCCGGACCAATCGGTACACCCCTGATGGCAAGCTTGGATTGAATTTTGTGTTAGAAACTCTAAAGACTGAATGTCCCGATTATACGTTGTCAAACAAAATCACGTATAATTAAAACTAAATGCGGAAATGTAAAGAATCTTTACTTAGCTCTAGTCATTGATGAAAATGATCGACAAGTCGGAATTCGTGGAGCGATGAACGATCGGCGATGGGTGCTTCTAGCCAATTGCCCTCTCTAAGCGATGGTGTGTGTTTATCGTAGAAACGTACGTTATGTATGTACGTTAGAATAAAAACCGACGATAGAGGGTTTGGCTTATATGACCCTTTTTAAATTCTCCCCTTTGCACCCCTTCGGATAACATCGTCCATTAAGACGTTATCGTAACTTTTGGGCGTCGTGATTCTTGGGTAGAGTAGTTATTACTCAAGTTAATGCGATCAATAAATGTTAATGAAATAATCAAATGTGGGATCACATTATCTATAAAATATTATAACATTCTCCCACTTGATCCCAACATTTCATCAAACGAAATATTGAACTAAATTCACAAAAACTTCATGCTCAAGACAAGGCACATGAATCATGGCGATATGTCCTCTTAGAACGAGTAGTATCTTCCATGTATCACAATGGACCTTATCTCATCTAAATCAGCCCATATGTGATGACATAACTTAATGAATAAACCCTATATTTATTCTAGGTCTACTTAATGAATAAATCTTAAGTTTATTTCATATCAAAGATGGTTATTTTTGTCAAAATAAATGAATGTGTACACAGTAATTGAGAAAAATATTATAAATAAATAAGAGTTTCACAAATTCGTCAATACGAATAAAAATTACATTATAGGACATATTCCCATCATAATCACATGATCCTTGTATCTCATCGGTAGCATCCCTTTAGTCAAAGGATCGGCTAACATCAATTCAGTGCTAATGTGTTCTATGATCACTTTCTTTTCCTTAACACGTTCCCTTATGGCTAAATACTTAATGTGGATGTGCTTGTTTCGACTACCACTCTTGTGATTTTTAGCCATGAAAACCGCAGCTGAATTGTCACAAAACAATCTTAATGGCCTAGCAATGGAATCCACAACTCTATACCCCGAAATAAAACTCTTCAACCACACATCATGCGAGGTGGCCTCACAACAAGAAACGAACTCAGCCTCCATAGTAGAAGTAGTAACTAAGGTTTGCTTCGCACTTCTCCATGATACGGCTCCGCCAACAAACATAAAGATGTATCCAAATGTTGATTTACGAGAATCAACGCAACTAGCAAAGTCCGAATCCGAATAACTAACTACCTCCAGATTGTTAGTCCGCCTATACATAAGCATGTAACCTTTTGTACCTTGAAGGTACCTCATCACCTTCTTTGTAGCTCTCCAGGTGGTCAATACCGGATTGCTCGATATCTTTCCAACATTCCCACAAATAACGCAATGTCGGTCGAGTGCAAACCCGAGCATACATTAAGCTTCCGAGAGCAGAAACACATGGAATGTCTTTCATTTGTTCCCTTTCTAAATCATTCATCGGGCACTAATTCAAATTGAACCTATCACCCTTCATAATAGGTGTTATACTCGGTGAACAATCTTTCATCCGAAATCTCTCTAAGACTTTATTAATATAGGTTTCTTGAGATAGTCCTAAAATGCCTCGTGTTCTATCCCTATGGATCTTAATGCCAATGACATAAGATGCCTCACCCATATCCTTCATATCAAAACTCTTAGAGAGAAATTGTTTCACCTCATGTAGCAACCCCTTATCATTGGTTGCAAGTAAAATGTCATCCACATACAAGACAAGGAAACAAATTTTGCTCCAATTGACCTTCCTGGTATATACATTGATCCATGACATTCTCTACAAAACCGTATGAAGAGATGACACTATGAAACCTTAAGTACCATTAGCGGGATGCTTGTTTCAAGCCATGTATGGATTTCTTGAGCTTGCACACCAAATGCTCACCATTACTAGAAGAGAATCCTTCTTGTGTTGTTTCATGTAAACCTCTTCCTCTAGTTCTCCGTTGAGGAACGCCGTTTTCACATCCATTTGATGCGATTTCCATGTCAAAATGAGCAACTAATGCCAAAATGATACGAAGAGAATCTTTCTTAGATACCGGAGAAAAAGTGTCCGTGTAATCGATTCCCTTCTTTTGAGTAAATCCTTTAGCAACGAGTCCGGCTTTATATTTCTCAATATTGCCAAATGAGTCCTTCTTAGTTTTAAAGACACATTTACAACCAATGGCCTTTTTACAATTGGGCAACTCAACCAAATCTCAAATCGCATTAGATGCCATAGAATTCATCTCTTCCTTCATGGCATTGTACCACAAATCGGATTTATCACAACTCATGGCTTGTGAAAACGTTTCAAGATCATTCTCAGCTCCTACATTATAGTCGATTCTTGCAAATACACAACGTAATCACTAGGAATTGTTGATTTCTTCATTCTAGTAGATCTTCTTAATATTGCATCGGTGTTCTCCTCGGAAACATGTTGTTCAACCGATTGTTCTCTACAGTTTCGGTAATTGTTGAATAATTGGATCTATTAGATCAATATCGCCAGGTTGCGGAGTCTCAATGATTGGTTGTTCAACAGCTGGTTGGGCTGAATGAGCGTTATGAACAACAAGCAATCTAGTACTTGATGTGGAATGTTGAGTATCCGAATGATCTTTCTCAGGAACAAGGTCCTCCAATCGATCGCTCCCACTAATCAAGTCATTTTCAAGAAACTTTGCGTTTCTCGATTCCACAAATCTAGTGGTATGACATGAACAAGAAAATCTGTATCTCTTGTACTTTTCGACCTATCCAACAAAGTACTCACTTATAGTCCTTGAATCTAACTTCTTTTCCGGTGGATTGTAAACTCTTACTTCAGACGGACATCCTCAAACACGTAAATGTCGCAAACTAGGTTTCCGACCTTTGAATAACTCAAAAGGTGTCTTTGGGACACCCTTAGTCGTAACTCGATTCAATATGTACACCGTCGTCTTAAGAGCTTCAATCCACAAGAATTTAGGAAGTTTTGAGCTGCTAAGCATACCCCGCACCATGTCCAATAAAGTTCGATTTCTTCTTTTTGCTACATCGTTTTGGCCCGGAGACCAGGCATGGTGTATTGGGCAACTATCACATGCTCTTGAAGAAACTTCACAAATGGACCAGGTTCTTGTCCATCTTCAATGTATCTACCATAATATTCTCCATCTCTATTTAATCTCACGATCTTAATTTGCTTACCGCATTGTTTCTCTACTTTTGCTTTAAATACCTTAAAGGCATTTAAAGCTTCATGCTTATTATGAAGCAAGTAGAGATACATGAAACGCAAATAATCATCTATGAAGGTGATGAAATATTTCGACCATGTAAGTCCATATATGGACAACATATATATGTATGTATGATTTCTAATATTTCCAAGCTCCTTTTGGCACCTTTCTTTGACTTGTTGATCTACTTTCCCTTTATGCGGTTCACACAAGTATCATGATCGATAAAATTCAAAGTATCGAGTACTCCATCATTTACTAATCGCTTAATTCTATCTATGGAGATATGTCCCAATCTCCGGTGCCACAATATAGAGGAATCTTCATTCACAACACATCATTTCATGCCGGCGTTATCGTGAACATGCATCGCATTATAAAAGGCATTGTCTTGTAAATTAATTCGAAAAAAAACCATCGACGTAATACCATTCCAAACAATTTCGGATTTATATGACAAATCGAAGGTCAAGTCCGAAAAGTTAAAGGACTAACCAAATGCTAATAGTTTTGAAACGTAAATCAAATTTCTAGAGAAACTTGGTATATAAAAGGTCCTTTCCAAATTTAAAACAAAGTTACTATTGAGAACTAATCTACATGTCCCATTAGCTACCACATGCGAACGTATCTTGTTTTCGGAATAGATGCATTGTTCACTTCCCATTGGTTTCCTGTGGTTTTGAAAACCCCGCAAGGAATTTGAAATGTGGATTATAGATCTAGAATCAATCTACCAAGTGTTATGACTCACATCAATCATATTAGATTCATAACAAACATATGAGGTTGGTTTACCTTTCTTTTTGAGCCAGGCTTTAAATTGCCGACAATCCTTCTTCATATGCCCCATCCTTTTACGTAAGAAGCATTTGGATTCCTTCTTAATATCAGCTTTTGGGAGGTATTTTACCCTTTCCCTTCTACTTGCCTTGCTTCTTAAATTTTCTTTGTGTTGTCAAATGAACACTATCTTCCGATTCCATAAGCAACCTATCTTCCTCTTGAACACACATGGTCATGAGTTCATTAATTGACCACTTGGCCTTATGTCCCGTTATAAGAGATATTGAAAGGTGCATACCGTTGAGGAAGAGTATTCGGGATGTAGTACACAAGGAATGATTCAGATATATCAACCTCAAGATTCTTTAACCGAGCCACTATGTCCCTTATCTTCATGATGTGCTCACGCACACCTCTAAGACTCGTGAGCTTCACCGATGAAAACTTCATAATTAGGGTCATGGCATACGCCTTTTCTAATGTCTCAAATTGCACACCAATGGCCTACTAACAAAGCTTTAGCATTGTTATGTTGAGAAACCAAATCATGAATACTTGGAGAAATTTTTGTCCTTATGAACATCGCACTAAGGCGGTTAGATCGTTCCCATTGTTCATAAACATCTATCTCGGCTACGAGTGCTCGTACCAAGAGGAGCATTGGTTCGTCTTTCCTTATAGCATAGTCAATGTCCATGCACCCCAATTAAAGAAGGATTAACTCTTTTCAAATTTTGTAATTTTCACCATTCAACATGGGAACATCATTCTCAAATTCGGAGAAATTCACAGGTGGTAAAACCGCATAATAAATAAAATAAACATGCTTACGTCACAATATTTGAGGCAAATTCACTTAATTCATGTTTTACTAATGCAAAACATGTCACAAATATTAATCAAATAACATCAAAAATCGCATGTGGGCTAAGTTTCCAATTTAAATAGATTCATAATAACAATATAATGAAACTATCCTATTATATTCCTTTTTCCTAATCCCTGTGGGGAAATTAAGAAAAATAATATGGTATTTCAACTTAAATAATCATATTAATATAAGTAAATTCCTGTGGGATAAAATTCACTATATTGATATAATTAATTATAAGTAAATGTCATTTACTATATGTGACAAAGAGGCTCTTAATATATAATTTCAATCAATTAGAATTGATGTGGCTAAACTCTAATTAATTAAAAAAAATATACGGATCACTAGACATTTAATTTTCATGCAAAATATACTTAATATTGCATATAAGGGCAAATCTGTAAATTTACGTGGGCAGGGACTAAAATGTAAATAAACGGAATAAGGTTAAAACCGTAAATTTCGGCACAACTAGAGAGGAAAACATTAAAACCAAACGGGCAGGGGCAGTAATGTAATTTCAGTTGTACAAGGTTAAACTTTAAAATTCTGCAATAAAGGCGCAAGAAAGTTCTCGTGGCCCAGCTCGTGAAAGCACTCGCTTAGAATGATGGGGAGGTCTTGAGTTCGAGTCTCAGACGGAAGCAACTCTCCCCTCTTTGTCCTTTTTGTTTTAATTGCACGCGGGCCCCACTGCCCACGTCACTCTCAGAAGTGGGCGAGTGCACAGCACGCCCCAGTTGGGCCCCACACGCACGCACCCTGTCTTCTTCCTCCCGCAGGCACGTGCAAACTGAAACCCAAAAACCGCGAACAGCATATCCCCGCCCGAATCCGATTCTCCTCCGACAGCCCTCATCCGACCAATATAATTGGTGGGTTTTGATCTACATGCTGCCGCGACCACATAGGTCCAAGAATCAACGAAAACGACGAAGAAAGTTTCCCGGAATCAAGCAATAACCCCTCGGATGCATAACCCTAACCCACGAAATTGCTTCACGAAATTGGTTTCCAGCGAACAACCAAATGCCGAGAAACATTAGGGCTTTTGTTCCTCGTGGCGAGACGACCCTACTGTACCGAATCCGGGCCTTGATTCATTGGAATTTGGCCAGAATCGGCGATTTCTCTCTCCGGCCAGATAACCCCAATTTTCGATTTATCCAAAACCCACGAAAATTCACCAAAAACTCAATAATTCAATCATAAATAAACGCTAATCATCAAGGCAGAGATTTTACATGCTTTGATACCAAATGTTAGAAATTCTAAAGACTGAATGTCTCGATTATACGTTGTCAAATAAAATCATGTATAATCACAATCAAATGAGGAAACGTATGGAATCTTTACTTACCTCTCTAGCCATTGATGAATACGATTGACAAGTCAAAATTCGCGGAGCGATGAACGACCGACGATGGATGCTTCTAGCCAATTGTCCTCTCTAAGCGATATTGTGTGTTTTTGTAGAAACGCACGTTCTGTATGTACGTTAGAATAAAAACCGACAATAGATGGTTTGGCTTAGATGACCCTTTTTAAATTCTCCCATTCGCACCCTTTCGGATAACGTCATCCACCAAGACGTTATCGTAATCTTTGGGCGTCGTGACTCTTGGATGAGGATAGTTATTACTCAAGTTAATACAATCAATAAACGTTAATGAAATAATCAAATGTGAGATCACATTATCTATAAAATATTATAACATTTTGATGGGGTGATATCGGGTGTCGATTTCAGATTCGGAAATTCGGGCGCGGAACATCGAAGTGGCCATCCTGGACTCGATTGGGATAACGGGTATCTTGTTGGATGTACCAGCAGATGGCAATCGGTATTTTGTTTCCTTACTTCCAAGGTCAGGTTGTCGGGACTACGATAACTTGCTTTAGTTAGCTTGTGAGGAAATCTTGCTTCTCGTGCTCGATACGGGGGATTTTGATTGACGGCCCAATAGCAGTCACCATGCCACGGTTTACACGGTACAGGAACGTCAAGCTAAGTACCAAAAAAGTACTAAACTTATTGTTATGATATAAATTTAATCATAAATTTTTCAACTGGAGAAATTTAGTTCTAAACCGTGTCAATGTAGCACATCGAGTCAATCTTTGGCTTAAAATGCTGAAATTGACGTTGTCCATTCTATGTAGGACGATCGGAAGTAACGTGGACAAATTTTTTGAGCATCTTTCTTAATTTTTATTCTTTTTATATTTTGGCTAGCGAATTGTCACTTCCCTTGCCAAATCTCGCGAGGGCTCAATGCTCATGACTACGCAAGGGCCGCCCTCGCAAGATCTCGGGAGGGCTTGGCGGCCCTTTCTCGAGCCCAACAATGGCCTGGGTGAGGGTCATGACCATCACCAACGCCCGAAGAGGGCTCGCAGGCACTCACCAACCATATTAGAAAAGAGAAAATAAAAAGAAAAGTGGAACATAATTCAAAAAATAGATTTCAAATGTAAAATTTGTCCACATTAGTGTCATTCGTGCCACGTAAGACAATTAGTATCCATATCAGCAATTTCCGATCAAAATTAGCCGGATAGATTACATTGCAAAGCAAATGCAAAAAATTTAGCACTAAATTGGTCCAATTGAAAAGTTTAAAATCGAATTAAGACCACCGCAATAGATTTATGACTTTTTTGACACTTTCCCTCAAGAATGTCTTATTTAGGAGATTTACGTATGTGGAGAACAAGAATAGGGCATATAGATTTCCAGTCTAGTCATGCTTGAGTTAGAGGTGGCAAAATGAGTCAAGAACCCATATAGAGTGTGGGTCATAAATGATTGCTTAACAAATAAAAGTGGGTCATAAATGGATCACCGAATAATATAATGGGTTTAAATAATTTGAATGGGTCATAAATGAGTTACCTTACTATCTTAAGTGAGTCATAAAGAGGTTCTCTATTTTTTTTAATTTCCTTTTCTTTTACTTTTTTTAGGACGAGTCGGCAAGGGCTTCGCGACCCTCACCGAGTCCGGGTGAGGGCCGCAACCCTAGCTAGTGATAGGTGAGGGCCGCGAAACCCTCGCCGGACTTTGAGAAAAAAATAAAATAAAAAAAGAAAAGGAACAGGAAAAGGAAAAAAAATAAAATTAAAATTAAAAAAATAAAATATAAAAGAATTCTGATTGTTTTAATTTTATTTTTGACTTTTTAAAAAATTTAAAATTGTCCGCAATATTTTAGCAATATAATTTTTTAATACTTTATTAATTTTTCTAAAAATGAATTAAATATGAAAGTATTTTAGTAGTATGTGTCGGATATGGGTCGAAAAATTTGCATTATAATAAATGAGTCATAAATAGGTTAATGGGTCAATTTGGGTCGATTTTTAACGGGTCTAGCTCGAGCACGAGGATGAAACTGTGCCTTACGGAGACCGACTTGGCTTTAGACTCGCGTGTGCTCCGATCGTACTGACTTAGACAGAACAATATAATTACGTCTCTACAAAATAGTGTATCTTCCATGCAAGTAGTCTCCGCACAAATGAACGGACCTGCTAAAATTGAACAATCCACATGTGCAGACATCACATATGTGATTCATGAATTTGTCTGATCACGAAAAAAGCCCATGAAGCAGCGAACGAATAGGGAGAGAGAAACTCCAGTGCGCTGGGTCTGGAAGTGAACCCACATTACACCTATATTTTTTTTTTTTTTTCCGATTTCATCGTTATGAACTCATTTAGTATTACAAAGGAAAAATGACACAAATAGTCTCCGACTTTGACCCAATATGCGATATGATCCATGAACTTTCAATTTATTCAATATAGTCCATGAACTTTAGTCCAATGTGTAATACGATTCCTAAACTTTTGAATTATTTAATGTAGTCCCTAAACTTTTAGTACATATTTTATTTAATCCCTAAATCATATGAAAATGTTCATTATTGTCCCTGACTCTTAAATTAATGGAAGGATTACATTAAATATTTTCATATAGTTCAATGACTATATTGAACATATATAGAAAAGTCTGAGACCACATTGAACTAACTAAAAGTTCAGCGAATCATATTCAATATTATTAAGCTAGAGTTCAATGATCATATTCAATAAATTTAAAGTTTAGGGATCATAATACACATTAGATCAAAGTTCGGGAATCATTTATGTTATTATCTCTATTACTAATTCATGTAACAATTTAGACCGTAAAAAATACGAGATAAGAAACGAAAATGATGAAAAGACCTTTTGATAAGCTATCTCTCTTGCCCAGTTGCAGAAGGGGTTGTCAACTTGTCGGAGTGATACGTCGTGGTGTGCGCGTGCGTCGTCCCCCACCAAAGCAGACATAAAACCCTCGAATGGATTTTTCTGAGACACTTCCTCTTTCGTTCTTCCTTCTTCTTTTTTTTTTTTTTGGGGTGAGGCATCGGTAATGCGTCCAAGACAGGCTTTTGGACTGTTTTAGGGTTTCCTCCCCGCTCTGAAGATGCCTCGTTTGACGTTTCTAGGGGAACGAATCGGCGGCTAGCTCAGAGTCCAAGCAAGTCACGACAATGGCGAGTGCTGAAACATTTCAGACTACTGTCGTTCGTTGAGTCACGCCCGAGCGTCGGGCCAGGAGAGACGACGTCACTCCCCGCGAGCAACGATACAGATTTGAGAATGAACTTTCGTAAAATGGACTGGAGCAGTCTTTTTTAACCCTGGATCCGCCTCATCGCTTCGTGTATACTGAAACCAAAAGAAAAAAAAATCGCTGATCGACTAAGGCGAGGACGAGTAAATCTTTGCTGCGTTCTCGCGCTTGCAGCCTTCATCTCGACCTTCATGGAAAAAAAGCTTGCGCATGCGGTTTTCGGCCATGGAACTTTCCTGGTATTATTTCATCGGAGGTGCAGAAGGATGGTCGATAGTGTTAGTTCGGACGGCAAGCTATTACACACGTGAAAGGTTCAACCCACTCTGAGATTCCTGATCATTGTATGGGAAATTTCCCAGGTACCTCTCACAACACGCCAACGCACGAACTATGCACGTGTGTACTTTGCTGGATCATAGTCAGCTTGGCATGATCAATCCGAACAAGCCTTCGTACTCTCTGCAGGAACATTACCCACTTGTGATAGTGAATCCCTAGTTGTTTGCATGCAAAAATCATGTGGTGCACGATTGGTCGCCACCCATGTTACCCTAATCTAGATACTGGATAGGATATATTCTTCTCTATCGTTTGTGGGACTCCATCGGACTAGCAGTCCGAATGATGCGGAACGTGTGTACACACATCACCCGACATGTTTGTTAATCGAGTTCTGATGCGGGTGATTCCATATTTATAACTCGACAATCAAAGATTGGTCGGATGGAACTACTTTCAACCTAGGATGGATGAAAACACGATGAGTCCGTAATCGAGAAAATTGCCCAAAAGTTCCAAAATATTTTTACGATTTACCAATTTAGTCATAAACCCTTTTGACGATTTATCAATTTAGTTCTAAATTTTTTAATTGGGCCAATTTAGTTATAAACCTTTTGATGATTCGTTATTGTGGTCTTTCTAGCCAAGTGGCGAAATAAGCGGCGTTGTGCGGTTGGTCCGACGTAAACAATTTTTTCACTTTTTTAGAAAACAAAATTCCATTTTTCCTTTCCCCAGGGCCCGATCTTCGGGTCATGGCCTTGTGGTTGCCGACCACGGGGTAAAGGCAAAGAAAAAAAAAAAAAAAGAAAGGTAAAAAAATGCAAGAATTGACCATGCCAATGTCGGTCACGCTACGTGGGAGTTGCCAGCATTCATGTTAATAATTTCGGCCAAAATTGGTGGGAATGACTAAACCGGCAAATCATTAAAAAGCTTAAGACTACATTAGCAAAAATTTCAAAGGTTTAGGACTAAATTGACACAATTGAAAAGTTAAAGACTGAATTGGCAAATCATCAAAATGTTTACTTCTAAATCGGCACCTTTGAAAGGTTTAGGATTGGGTTGACCGCCATACAATAGGTCAAGACTTTTTGGACAAGTGTTCCGGATATATTCTTCTCCATCTCTTGTTAAAGAAAACTCTACCATACTAGCCATATGGTTGATGGGGAACGTATGTATAGACGTCAATGACATTTATTTTTAGGAAAAATGACAAAAATGGTCCTTAAACATTAGCTCAATGTGTAATGTGATCTCGAACTTTTAATTTGACCAATATAGTCCGTGAATTTTAACCTAATATGTAATGTGGTCTCGAACTTTCAATTTGTTCAACGTGATTCCGAACTTTTGTAACATGTTCAACTTAGTCTTTGAACTATATAAAAATGTTCAAAGTTGTCCTTGAACTTGAATTAATGAAAGGACTACATTGAACATATTCATATAATTCATGGACTAATTTGAACATATTCCAAAAGTTCATGGATCATATTGGTCAAATTCAAAGTTCAAGCACCACATTGCGCATTTGGCTAAAGTTCATGGACCATATTAGTCAAATTAAAAATTCATAGACCACGTTGCACATTGAATCAAAGTTCATGGATCATTTGTGTCATTATCCCTTATTTTTAACCAAGCTTAGATGCGGGTGATTTCTTATCTATAACCCGCCAATCAATACTGCTTGGACGAAACTTCTTCCAACCAAAGAATGGATGGAAAACACGGTATACACATCTTCTTTCAACGTTCCTTCGAGATGTCGGTATTTCTTTGAATTCGCTCGTTAAGAATTAGTTGAAAGATGAAGTGTTGTGTATATCCAAGGATGAGAGAGCTAATGCATCGGCATCACCATAACTTTCCTTGGGTCCTGCATGATATGTGCGCAGAACTTGTTCCGTGTTGGCTGTGTATGGACAAAGCCATTGTGTTTATCTAGCTAGCATGGTGAGAAGAGAAGTGAACTACAATGTGCGTACATGTATTTCATATATGCAATGACATTGAGCTGCTGCATTGGCGGTTTAATTTGTTTAGATAATGTGGATTATTGGAACTTTTGATTGGACGAACAAATCCTCGACCATGCACACAAGCTGCCTCCGGCCACAATGCGCTAGGTAAAGACATCATGCATAGGGTGCCCGGTGACATGACCAGTTAAGTTACTCTTTGTGAGATGCAGTGCGATAAGTACACATTATTTGTTACTTGTTGGAGTGTGATTTATACTCCCTATCAACAAAGCATCGGAATCCAGCTCCCGGATGAGCAAGCGGGAGTAGCCCCGATGGTAGACATGGCCACGGGCCGTGAAACGTCGGTTCCGGTTCATGAACCGGCGATTTGGTTCGTGGCCATGCTTGAATCGGAACTAGCCCTTGAAGGGGAGGTCCTAGTTCCGATTCGAACCGGCGGTTCAAGGGCCGGTTCCGATTTCGAATTTTTAAATAAGAAATTATGAAATAAAAAAATAATAAATTATCAATTATAAGTTATAATCAAATTGTATAATGTAATTAAATGCGGGGAAAAAGGGAAGAGAAAATGGGCATGAACTTAATGAATTATCATTAAATGTTTATATATCTTCTTGGAGATAGAAGAATCAAAATTCATGTAGTTCTTTTACCTTTGATAACTCCAACTTACTTCATTGTCAATCGTCACTACCCGTGACGGTGGTATCTCCACTACCATCATTAAAGAATTTGTCGTCTCAATTCAGCTCTTGTTGTCGAAATTTAGTCTTTATCCAATCATCGGCATAAGCTTGAGTCTCCACAATATCCGGATTTAATTTTGAATGGCGGTCATCCAAAATTAATCCTCCAACGCTAAATGCTTGTTCAACTATAATGTTGAAAAAAGATTGCTAACATATGTCTTATGATGATAGCGAGGACTGAAAATTGGGTTAAATGAGTCTTCTACCACTCAAGAATTTTGAAATACGTCTTGTGTTCGGAATCATGGAACTCAAAAGCTATTGTTAAATAGTTTTCTAATTCGAAAATATTACTTGTTACTCCATTTTGTCGTTTTTGCCTACTAATGAGCAGATTGTACCATCTACTAAGTCTATCACTTTCCTTCTTTTGTAAGGCATTAGGTTGAGAAGATCCATTATCATCTAAACCATATCTACTACAAAGTTCATTATATCTTGCTCCTATAGCGTCTTTAACCTCTCATTCTATAGTTTTAATATCTCTTGTTTCATTCAAATGTATACAATCATAATAATAATCTTTCGATAATCATACAAATCATCTAATTTAGTACGTGACTAAAAAATAATAGCAACCAAATAAATAAGAGGAATGCGGGCATAATAATGCGATCATTTTGCTTTCATTCCTATAATAGTCGGAGCTAATTGATCATCTTTTTCATACTCACAAAAAACACCAAGCAATGTTAACACACTCTATTAAAAATAAATGCATAGTACGATAATAAATACCAGATAAAGTATAAGTTGCATCATTAAAAACTTTCAAAAAATCTATTTTTTTTTCAAACAACCCAATCTTGCGGGAGTAAATTAATTTGGAAACATTATCCGAAATAAAAGCACATAATAAATCTTTATAAGCAAAAGATTGATGAAGCAACTCGTAAGTAGAATTCCAAAAGTCGGAACATCTTTTGAAAATTTTTTTGGTATTTGTCCATGTGATTTACAAAATCTGCCCCATTCTTTCATAATTTGGGGACGACTTCATAAAAATTTAATTGCTCTATTTATTGAGGTGAGAAAAATGTCAAGATTTTGTAAACCATCTTGTACACTTAAATTTAAAACATGACAAGCACATCTAATGTGAAAAAATTGTCCGTCAAAAGAAGGTTTACAAATATTTTCTAACTCGGGAATGGAACCCAGGTATTTGACGCAAGATTATCAAAATCAATTGAAAAATTTTTATTAATCAAATTATATTCTTCTAAAACTTGCCTAATTATTCTATAAATATTATTGACCGTATGCCTTTCATCAAACACTCGAAATGCAAGTACTTTTTTTTTTTTTAATATTCCAATCATCACCTATCCAATAACATATAATACCCATATAAGAATGAATTTGCCAAGGATCGCTCCAAATATCGCCTCCCTATATGCACACGTCCATTGAAATCTATAAAAAAAATTTGCAGAGCGTTTTTTTTTATAAACCCTAAAAAGTTCGCATTTAAGAGTAGTTTTCGAA
Source organism: Rhodamnia rubescens (assembly GCA_021437795.1). Classification (NCBI taxonomy): domain Eukaryota; kingdom Viridiplantae; phylum Streptophyta; class Magnoliopsida; order Myrtales; family Myrtaceae; genus Rhodamnia; species Rhodamnia rubescens. The sequence goes on from JAILYA010000007.1 coordinate 7,187,873, forward strand.
ACAGGTTTTGCTTGGGGAGTACATGCAATGTTTATAAAAAAATTCAAACCAAAATTTTCACCAAGTGGTAAACGGTAAATATTTAATGGCAACATATTGAGCTAATGTTTCTTTATAAACTTCATCACTGTAATGAAATAAAGGAGAAGTGTAAGGATTGGCGTACCATAAAATTTATTGTTGCCCGGTGTCGATTCCCGCTTGCGTTGCATGTTTTTGCGTCGATGCCGATAGTATGTTCTATAGCCGTCTCCTTTATTAAAATTATATGATTTCGTACAATATTTATATTTTATCTTATACTTGTCTCCGCCTACATGTACCTTGTCGAAGTGTTCTTGTGAGTTGGATATACTCTTCCTGGCATGCCATTCCGACTCCTTTGTTTGTCGACGTTTCTTCGACGCCGGTAGGAGGATGAAGATTTTCTTGCGTTGAGACGTGCTTGACGTTGGGAATATAATTGATATTATCATCATCGTCTACCCAACATGTAAACTCACGAGAATCATATTGATCATGAGGTTGAGGATAATTAGATTCCCCCTTCCCCATCGCGCAGGCTCTTTCCTTGTCACCGCCTCCGCTTCCACTTGTCATTTTTTACGAGAATTGAGCGGAAAGCCGATTCAAAAAATTGGGATAATTGAGTCGGGATTGAGAGAATTTGAGAAAAATTTTGAGAAAAATGAAAGGAGGAATGATATTTATAGAGAATTTAGGAAGAAAAGAAAAAGGAGAGGGGGGTGTTCAGCCGTTGCAATGCAATGGCCCAATTTTGGACCGTTGGGGGCCCTTTTTTTTTTGCCATTTAGAACCGACTGAATCACCGGTTCCGAGATGGTTCCGACTTTTTGTGAAACCGAGAACCTGCTTTCGGCTTTGCCCGTGAGGGGCCGGGCGGTTCTGGTTCGAACCTGGAAGTCCCGGTCAACGGGCCGGTTTAGGGCCCAAATTGGCCCATGGCCATATCTACCCGGCGGGTTCTCAAAGGGGCAACATCACCGAGACTCTAAATGGCTTTTATAATTTGAGCTCATATTTTATTAATAGTTTGGGTTTGGACCCATAAATAATTACTAATATATAATCATGTTTTCTTATAATTGGGAGTTCTAATAGAGAGATGGAGGTGCTAATTATAGTTAAATTATAAAGAACCCTAGTTTATGAACGAACCAAGATAAATCTTGTGTCCCGATTTTTCTTTCCCGCTTTTACTCTTTATTTAGTTTTGTTTTCGCGCCTAATCCTAACACTATATGATCAACACATCTCGAGAATTACTTGAGTCGGATGTGTTTTTTCAGCACTTACCTTTAGGGCTTTGATATTGGACGGACACGTGATTTAGTTTGAAAGAGTAAAATAAGTGTAAGAATATGAGATAAGAGGTGGCAAAATGGGTATATAACCCATATTTGATGGTGATGTCATAAATGATGTCTTAACTTTAAAAATAAGTTTAAATAAGTCATAAATGAGTTACTTAGTAACTTAATGAGTTGGTTACCTTACTATTTCAAGTGTACATAATAAATGTCATTTTTATTTTTTATTATTTTTTGTCCTTTTTCTCTCTTTCTTTTCTTTTTCTTTTTTGTATGGAATCCGACTAGGACTACAACCGGCGAGGGCTTCACGGACCTCACTAGCCCTCGCTTGTGATAGACGAGGGTCGACCGATGACCCTCGCCGGACTTAGAAGGAAAGAAAGGGAAAAATAAAAATTGTCCAAAGTGTTTTAGCAATAAAATTTTTCAAAAAATTTATGAGAAACAAGTTTTCCTAGATTAGATTAGATATGGAAGTATTTGGGTCGGGTTGGATATGAATTGATAAATTTGCATTGTAATAAATGGGTCATAAAAGATTATATGGGTCCATTTGGATCGGATCATTTAAGACACAACCCAACTCACCTATTTGACAAATCTATGTGGGAGACTTATCATCAAGCGGGAGGCTTTATTTGTAGTTTGTAACCCTCAAATGGCTACATGAACAGGCTATCAAAACAATAAGAATTATTGACTGATGTACCCTTCGCCTCCTTCAGCTCCGAGATACACGTCCGGAAGCTAGAAAAAAAAAGTGGCTGCACAGCATTATTCATGGAAAAGTTCAGATGGATGGCGCTTGTTCTTCACCTATAAGTTTCTTACGAATAATCTTACAGGCTAGTCCATGCTAGAAGTAGACGATGGGTACCAACCGCTGCGATGGAGGTGACGTTAACTAAAGCGTCGTTTCTTTTGAAGTTCCCTAGTCCGAATCAGCCCGACATTCGCGTTGTACTCCTCTGCGTCTGCTCTTGGCTTTCACGTGTTGAGTGAGAAGGGGGAAAGGAAAAAGCATGATACAGCCACGGATCGCGACGTCCTCCAGGTTCAACTTGTAACATCCAGAACGAAGAAAACAAGGTGTTGCAGAGAGAGAGAGAGAGAGAGAGAGAGAGAGATGTTTGAAGAACAATGAGTATCATTTGCTTCATTTAAGGCCATTTCTAGCTTAAAGGTGAATCCATTACTGGTGTCATCGACTTCGGAACAGGAAAGAGTGACTCAGACTCTTCTTTTGTTGGGTTTTCTTCTGGGGAGCTAAGTGGTTTCATATCAGCCCTCCTGGGAAATCTTAGCGGGGGACCCAATATTTATCCCAACAGAGAATTTGGCGTACATTCTTCACTGTTCTGGATACGTCAGGCTTCTTGTCTGTTATAAGGCTTGGAAACATCCATGAAACTTCAGAAGAACGCACTCGTTCTCTCTCTCTCTCTCTCTCTCTCGAAATCCATGGCGAGCAAGGCGCAAAAGGCGAGCTGACAAACTTTTACCTCACTTTCCCGCGATGGATGCAGGGCATTTTTGCATTTCAAACACTTTTCTCCCTCGTGAAGAGAATCTCGAAACGGGGACTCCGCCGCGGAGCTTCCGCCAGAGACGAAGTCACTGAACATCACAAACTCGCACGCGACAGCTTCACATGGGCTGGTTTGCGCATGTCGTCTTCGAGCGTTATGCCACGACGCAGGGGGACAAAATCTAAGAGCAAAGAAGGGTTTGTGGGAAAAATTAGATGGGGTTTGGACCACAAGTCTCTTCTTCTCTCCCCTTCTCTCCTTAAATGGCATTGATTAGGGTTTAGGTTCCTCTTCTAATCATTAGGGTATTTTTTTCTTTCTTTCTTTTATTCACTAGGTTCACAAATATAATAGGAGTAAGTGAGTATATATTGCAATGCACAACATCATATTTAGCAAGCATTAAAGATTGAGGACCGCCACATTGCTTTTCTTGGCCGGCCTCCGTATAGAAACTTAAATTAGTAAAAAGTCTAGAGTTAAAGGGTTAATAGGAGAACGCCCGCCTGTAAATACGCAAAATGAAGGCTCCGTTTATTTCGCGGAAAACATTTTATGAGAAAAGATTTCCTCTCTTTTTTTTTTTTTTAGAGTTTGGTTCGCTTAGGAAAATGAGTCAGCGGACAATTTATGCTTAATTTTCAGGAAAATGATTTCCTCTTTGAAAAATGAAAAAGATTTCTCCAAGATATGACCAAGTATCGACGCTTGGACTCGAAACTCCACGGTTGGACACCGGAACCCCAACGTTGCTTCCTAGGTCCTCGGCATCCAGATTGCGGGTTTCCGACGATCGGGCCCGAGTCGATCGAGGCCGGCCCGAAGCCCCTGGTGGTGCCGTGCCCGGTGTCCGAAACCAAGCTCGAGTCCATAAAGGCAAGTGCTTAGGTCCACGATGCTCGAGCTATGGTCCTCGCTAGTCGGCCCGGGTCTTCGGCGAGCACGTTCGTCGCCTATGGCCGGCGACCAACCAAGAAAGAAGAAAATGGAAAAAAGAACAAAAATTAAATCATATTTGTTACACCAAATGATGAAAAATATTTTTTTAGTCTATTTTCAGATTTCAGGTAAACATCAAAAAACATTTTCATTTTTCCCCAAAACAAATGGAGTCGAAGTTGAAGACAGCGACAACCAAGATCAATTCCCCACGTAGCTTCTCCTTGATTCATGCTAAGAACCATGGCTCACCCAAAAATTTCCTTAACCTACTCATGAAGGCAAGGATCGCTCATGCTGCTGATCATTTCCTGACTGGTGTGAGCTTGCGTTTTGGCAAAGAAAAGGAGACGAGGCGCTAAATCAATCGAAGCAAAGCTCATCATAACAAAATCTCAATCAGCCTTTTTCCCCACAAAGAATCGCTCGCGAATCGAGGCCATCAAAGGCTCTTTTTCTCTGCCTGCGAGCTCCACTTTTCCCGTACATGTTCCCTCCCTCCATGGATTTTACACGTTTCATCGCGCGCTTGCGTGAGAATATCGGCAGAAATTTGCGGCCAAACTTTCTCTCACGTGACTCTCCAATGATGGAGCCAAAAGAGCAACGGGACAGTCCCCACGTCGCTCGCTGAAGAAGGGTTTCGTTGATTGAATTGGTATCTTCCCGTGCCTTCTTATAACTACTATAGTTGAGCGAGACATGGCTAGACTCGATTAGCGAAATAATAATTTTGTAGCACCTCTTAAAACGCACCCGCTCCCCAATGAGCAGGAAAGGGATCCAGGTGAGCCGCCTCGGGGGTGGGGGGGAGTCTCGAGAGGGCCGTACGCGCCCCCTAGACGCGAGAGTTTTTATATATTTAACTCGTATTTTATTAATAATTTGGGTTTTGACATATGAATAGTTATTGTTATGCATAACCTCTTTCGTTTGTAATGAGAGTTGTAATGAGAGAGGTGTGATATGCTTACTACGGTGAAATCTTCCGTTAGATGTAACTCTAATTTAAAGGTGAATCGAGATAAATCTTATGTCTCGATTTTTCTTTCTCGCCTTTACTCTTTGAGCAAAAAATCAAGCAAACCGACGCGATCGACAATGGAAAAGCGCAAAGACAAGAACGACTTCTTCCTAACCGTTGCGGATCATTGTTTGGGTTTCAGTGGATAAAGAATTGAATCTTGGATAGAGGTGATCGGTTTCAAGTTCCGTACTACCTATCATAGCAAATTCCTCATTTTTTTGAAACCCGAAACCCGTCATTCATACCTTGGAGCCTATTACCTAACCCGTCATAGGTTCATTGGTCTACCTAAGTTCTATTCTTAATTGAACGATTGTAGTGAATCAATGACTTTTAATTACCACTATTTGTTGCTATGATTCACTAATCACAACTCATATTGATACACACGAATAATTTATGAAATATTAACGATGTTAAAGTCTCAGTCATAAATGTCACCCGAAATAGAAGCTTGGACTAGTGGTACCATATTACATACTTATCATCAAGCGTCATGGAGCATTTCACGGATCATGTGAACACATATACCAAGAAAAATACAAAAAAATTGTTACATGTTCCAATATTCGGGTTGCATCTACCGAAATCTAACCTACTCGTCGAACATATTTTTCAATTTTTAGAACTTGAAACTTGTCATGTATACCTTGAAATTTGGAACCAGACAAGTGAAACTATACCCGCCCCTAGTTTTGGACACGGAAAATACTTTGTAAAAGGAAAAGAAAATTGAGGGCCGAGCTGCCTAAGTTGGGCAATATTCGATCTAATTGCCGTGTAAGCCAACTTCCCTAGTCGAATTTGACTAGGGGTAAAAGGCAAAAGTGATTCTTAATAAGTTAAGTAATTGTAAAAAGTTCAATCGAATCATTTAATTCCTTTTTTGTGCAATTGGGCAGGTAAATTATATACTTTTTTTGTTCATGTTCGTCTCTCTGTGGCACAGACAAAAGGAAGAATTGACGTGAAATATCACATCGGCACCACATTGACGCTGATTAAATTGACTTCTATTTTTGCCATAATGCCAACATGGGTTGAAGTAGAGGAAAATTCAATTTTTTTTTAGGTTGGAAGAATATTAAAAAAAATTTAAAAAGTAAAACGAAAAATCCTAAGCGAGAGAGAGAGAGAGACAATGGGAGGGAGGGACAAGAGGGCCGGGCCGGGCCGGGGTGGGCAGCCGCCATCCTGTCGCTGGCGTCCCTCGCCGCGCCTGGTGAAGGCGGCGTTACCCTGCCGCCGCTAATCCAAGTTGCCGGGAATTTCGCAGTCGACGGAGAAAAGGATGGGAGAAGGAAACAATCAGAGCCATCGCCGACGATGCCCCCCAGAAGAAAAGGAATAGTGCGCTTCCGGATTCCAGCAAAACAAAGTTGAACCCATCATTGTGCAGCTCCATATCCATTGACCTGCTGATACGCAAACGTCGAGAAGTAGTTGGCCCGGGGCAACCCGACACCGGATACAGCGACGGTGGCGATCGTCCGGTCGCCTGCTGCTGCCACCCAGGCCGGCAGTCCGTCCAATTCCAAACTTTTTCGTGGACCACAGGGAACGACGTCATCCGATTCCCAAATGCCCAACCACGACCACCCAACCAGACTGTCCAGTAAACAGATAATGGGAAAGACGCAGCTGCACATGCCAGCTTGAACTAATTTGGGTACGAAAGATGGATCTCGTCGAGAAATTTCTAGGCAACCGGCGAAACAGAACATAAGGCTCGCGATAAAAGTATGGTGTTTTGATTACTCCGTTCGAAATGCCTCCTTTCTTACTCGAGCGGACGGTCGCAAGTCTTTCGAAAGGATCTCGCGATTTACAGATCGGTGGTACAACGTACCGCGGGCTCAACTTGACGTTACGCATGTAATTCCCGCTCGTTCTTGGAAAATTTCTATACCATATAATACTATTTATATCGAAATCAATGGACTAACTACGACATTTGATTTTTGGATTGAAATAGAAGGAAAATATCATTGATCGGTCCCTAAAAATGAAGTCATTCTCAACGATTTGGGGTTAAATGACAAGTAACTTTCATGGACCAGGTACGAACAGAAATCTGCAGTTACCTACGATTTGGGGAACTTGAGTGGCTCCAAAATATGGTCCATTATCCAAAAAGACGTCCAATTTTTATATTTGTCCTAATTCTACTCTCAAACTTTTGCTTTTGTCCTAATTTTATTGGCATAGTACTAAAAAAAATCATTAACTTTAGCATAGGTCCTAATTATATCCAAAACTCATTTTTGTCTCATAAAAAACCTCAAACCGTTACTTTTGCCTCAATTTTACCACCGTTAGCCTTTCGTTCATAATCATCATTAGTCAATCATATGTGACATTTTTACGTTATTAATGAATTACACTTCAAGAAAGATAACATGAAAGAGAACTTCTCTTATATAATTTGCTTTCCCTACATATTGCCAGGAAATATAGAGTCACTTAAGATGACACGTTTCGTATTCTCTTCAACATTCAAACAACCCAAAAAAACGACTCGACATGGACATGTTTGGACTAACAATCTAAAACATCGTCGTCCCCGAAACCTATTGTTTTTAAATTTCGAATATTTATTGGTAAGTTCGGCGAGAAAACTCGAGTCACGTAAAATTAACTAACGGCGATTATGGACGGAAAATTGATAATGGTAGAATTGGGATAAAAGTAAAAGTTGAAATTTTTTTATGAGATAAAAAAAATTTGGATATAATTCGAATAAATGCTAAAGTCGAGGTTTTTTGGGTATTAGACCGATAAAATTGAAAATTAAAAGTTAAAGATTTAAAAGGTTTTGGTTATAATTGTCATAAATGTTAAAATTAGTGTTTTTTTTTTTTTTTGCATTAGGCCTCCAAAATATATGAGAGGTCTGCAAAGGAGACGACGAACCGGGTTGTTTACCCGGAAAACAAGAATCCGGAAACCCGTCCCTTTTACTCGATTCCTTCTTCCCTTTGAATATTCTCTTTATTATTATTATTATTATTCCATTAGGTTTTGCGAACCTGATTCACGCTTTAATCATCACCTTAACTAGCGTGTCCTAAATTACTGCTGTATTAAATAGCAGGGATAAGTCCGTTGGGAGTCATAAAAATCTTGTTTCGAAAGTACAATTGAATCCAAAAACTTTTGAAAAGTGCAATCATGTCAAATTAGTGAAATCAAGTCTTTTCGTTTATTGCGCGTTTTGAAAGTTTTGGGACTCGATTGGGCTTTGGTGACAAGTTTTAGGACTCGATTACACTTTCGTGACAACGCTTAGGACTTGATTGCATTTTTTGAAAGTTTGAGGATCCAATCGAACTTTAATGGCAAATTTTAGGACTTCTAGCGCACCTATCCCTACATAGTATGCAAGATGTAATTAACACGTTCCCACGGCCTTTCGCTCCATCTATTCCCGTACCCAATTCTTTCGTTTCCTTCCTTCACGCGCTCGCTCGATATGCCGCCCGATGCGCATGCCCGGGCACCAGTGAGTTTAAGAGATTTCGCTCGCGGCGGTCCTATCCGAGGTGACGGACGATGATACCGAAAATTCGAAATCGACAACTGTTAACTTAATGCCCGCAACTCCGCCCATGTCCATGGCCATGGGATAGAGCCTCCGGACCCTACGGCTGTGGACGTCACGCCGCATGTTTTGCGCAATCGTCCTGGGCAATGAAACCGACACCGTTGGCACCTGGAGTTGTCTCGGAATATCATTATTAATCTTCGTGGGGATTGACATTGTTCCCCACGAAATCACACGCGAGGACGAGTAAAGCTCATTGGTTTCAAACTTTTCAAGTCGATTGACCTCGTCAAAACTCGGGAACGCATCGTGGGTGGCGACGAGGATTCGCCAGCTCCTTCACATATTATTTAATTAAGTTTTTGTGAACTAATTACAGGATAATTAGATTTTGTGAAAACTGTAATGAGTAGCGGCCCCGTGGTTGCAGTTTTCTAAAGTTGCCAGCTTGCTTTTTTAATAATCCCCATAAACTTCAAAAGCAACATGCATTCACACTTATTTATACACACGTAAAGAGATTAGCAGTTTTTTTTTTTTTTTGGCTTAGAGCTAGCCCTTACACATTGTACCAGGACTTCGTCGCCTGTTGCGAACGACGGCGTTTTCAAGAAAACAAGCCATTTCTATTCTTTTCTAAAAGATAGTTTGGGAAGAGATTTATCAAGCCACCGCGAGTGGGTTGAAACGAGCTATTGTAATAATCGATTAGCTGCTTTGGATTATCGAATGTTTCGATGGTTTAGGCCAAAATTAAATGGAAGGATTCATTATTTGTATACCATGTCTAGAAGATCATTCCGTAGTTGGAACTATGTCGGGTGTGTCTGGTGGATGTTAGAAATGCTTGGTTGCCCTTAGTTGTTTCAATGAAGAATGTTGATGATGGAATACGTTCTTGGAAATGGATAGATCATTGTGAATTAATAAAAGGTTGCAAAGGTTTCTTTGTTAATTTTGGATTAGAAAGTAAATGGTATGAAATTAAAAGTACGGCATTGGAAAATATTGTTACTAGTTATGTAAAATGAAGGAAAGTAAAGATGAAAGATAAATTTGCAAAAGAACATTGAATTTCGTGGTTGATTGGGATCTTTTCCAAAGAGTCCAAGTAGGTTTTATAGCCCAATATCGAGGGCTACAAACAACATTTTTTTAAACCAAATAAACAACTTCCTAATAGCAATTAGGAGAACTTAATCCATGCAACTCTTATCTACAAGAAGTTATTGAGTGACACTCATCTATGAGAAGTTATAAAAAATCCTAATTTAACGGCAATAGACATTTCATGTCGATTGCTCGCTATCGATGATTTTGTCCATCAACGTCTTGAGTTTTAAACAAGGCTCTCTTTCCGTTGTGTGTTGTCAATGATTTTATTGGTGAGTTGTTGATTGTTCGACCAAACCGTATTTCTGATCGAGTTTGTCACCGTCGATAACTGACAAAATAGTTTGTCATTTTTTTATGTCGACAAGTTAGCATAAATTTGGTCGCCATAAAGCAGGAGTTCAGTTTGGTTCGGAGCACTTAGTATAATGTAGATGGTGGAATTTAATTGAGGAGAAATTTTTTTCTATCCCGTTTGGTCAAACGATTTTTTTGATTATTTAAAAAAAGTTATTTTTTTTCCTTGTTAGAAAAACCCATGAGGATTGGTAATCTAATACTATGCACTAATTTGACAAGAGTAAAATTAGTGAGCCAAGCTAAATTAAGATAGTAATCTCTTGAAAGAGTTAAGTGAATAGAAGGACTTATCAACCAAGACAAATAAAAATTCGTACCTTATAAAAAAAATTGGTCTATTTGAAAAAACAAATTGTAGAAAAACATTACCGAGTAACTCAAATCGAGAGTTAGTAAATATCTAGTTATGGGCAAGACGGCTTCATCAATGGCCATGATGGCCTCACCCGCATCAAGGCAAGGCTGAGTGAGGGCCACGATCCTTGCTAGCCACTACTCTCTGGCTACAGTAAGCAACGAAAAAAAAATGAAGGAAAAGAAAAAGAAAAATAATATGAAAAAATTAATAGAAAAGCTCCTATCCTAGTAGTCAAAGTACCAACATGATTGGGAGATGGCCAGAGCAGCACTCTCTCCCATGTCAGCCGTGTTTGATATGGTATTCTCGTTATTCTTTTGACTCAATACACATTTTCTATCTCAATCTATCTCGCATCAAACAAGTAGCCCCTCTACACATAGGAACAGCCTCGGTCTCGTTACTTCGATTTTTTGATGATGTCCTCTCATTCAGCAAGTCCATGTCCCACTCCTCCCAATAATTTTTGGGGGCCGAAGAGTTTACCCTAGACTCCGATGGATTCATCATATTTGCTTCGACCCCGAAGTGAGAAGAGCTTTCACAAATCTAATGGCCAAGGGAAGCTAATAGAAAATTCAAAAGAAATATTTAAAAAAAATTATCCATGGTAGCGTCGGCCGTGCAAAGTAAGAGTTAATTGGCATTTATGCGATTTCCTATTAAAATTGATTGGATGAACTCAATTGACATACATATAAAATCGTTTAAGTTTCAATTGACAAAAAAATAAATAAATATTTAAAGTCGAATTAGCACGGTTATAATAAGTTCGGGAGTTTTTTGGTAATATTTCAAGTGTTCTGCCACTTGGTCTTTGCCTAGGAGCAAAGGGCGCGAACCCGATGGATGAACGACCGGTGAACCGGTTGACGTCCACCGATTTGCTGGGCCGATCGCGGGCTGCCGTTCACACCGTGAATGCACGTGCGGCAAATGGCTGGTCGTTCCATCGAATTGCGTGTGGGAAAGAGGGCCGGGAATAAGACAAGAGCCTCGACGGTTAAGATCAGCCGTGTTTTTTTGTCCGTCGCTACTTCTCGTTTTGGGGGGTCAAAACCGCTACTTTTTCTCTTTTTTTTTTTTTTTTGGGGGTTCAGAAAAAAATCGCTACTTTTATTCGTCGGATTTTGCGATAATCGCGTCGCGGCGGTGGCAGTTTCGACAACATCTAATTGGCAGATTTGCGCAACATGCGATGTCATAATTACGCAACACGAACCTTTTTTTTTTTTTTCAGTGCAAGGGCATAGCGCGGAGATTAGGCGAATATGACATGGCTCAACGACCAAAGAATTTTTTGACCAAAAAAAAAAAAAACGGTCAAAGAATTCAAAAGAAAAAACGACCAAAGAATTGAATTTTTCAAAGACCCAATTGAAGCCCGGACAAAAAAAAAAAGGACCCAATTGTAGAAATTCTTACGAAATGTTTAGTACCTCTTTGGGTTAATATCACCAAAAATCCTAAATTAGTATACATGTGATAAATTTATCCTAAATTATTTTTTTTGACCACAAAAATCTCAACCCAGTACACTTGTGGCAAATTTATCTCAAATCGATATAAGCTGCGATAAATTTACCCTCAATTAGTTTTCATTAAATTTTATAATTGGATAACACGTGACAATTATCGGGTATACAAGTTGCCATCTGTTTGTCGTAGGTATATCAATTTGGGATTTTTCGTTGTACTTAACTCAATTTAACGGAAACTAATATAGGGTAAATTTATCACATGTGTACCGATTTGAGATTTTTTATAGTAAAAAAATTATTTTGTGATAAATTTATGACAGTTGTATCAATTTAGGGTTTTTGATTGTCAAAAAAATAGTTTGAGGTAAATTTATCATAAGCGTATCGGTTTATGATTTTTTATTATAAAAAAATAATTTGAAATAAATTTATTATATGCGTATTAATTTAAAATTTTTCGTGATATTAATCCTAATTTTTTTTAGGTGGACGTTGGGCATGACGCATGAGGAACATGACCACCTGATCCATCGCAAATTTTAAGCTGGGGTAGCGTTTGGACCGAACCCCACTCCACCGGTGGACCCTTCTTCCCCATTACTCTTGTGGGGCTACAAAATGTTTTTCTTTTCCCCACCTCCCCTCCCCCACCCCCCAAAAAAAAAAAGGGACAGCCAATTAGGGTTTGTGTGATGAAGAATATGGGTGATGTAGACGCATCTTGACCGTTCATTGCTTGCTTGGGGACTTGTCATCATCTCAAGAAGACACGTATGTGTACGGCGCGCGCAATCAACGCAAGCTAACGATGGAGCCGTCCACGTCAGCTAACGCGGTTAGTCTTAACTGAAGATGTCATGTACACTGTACAGTTAAGGGTTGGTGTGTTTCACTATAAAATAAATTATTTAGAAAATATTTTACTCCCATCGCTTGAAATTATCGATTATAATTCGTGTATTATAATATTTGTAAACAATGGAAATGATTGTCATTCATTTATTCTTAGAAGCGAGACAAGCGACACATTTAAAAATATATATATATTTTTTAGATCATTTATTTTCTTGCGTAACAAACGCACTGAAAATTGATTCTCTCGAGAAATTTCTAGGCAACCAACAAAATGGGTTTTGTATGAGGAGTCCCCATCTTGCCTCTTCTCGTATAAGCTTCCATATTGCAATCCTTTTGGCACTTCCTCACCAATGATTTTTTTTTCTTTTTGAAAAAAAAAAGGGAAACAAGGTTTAGAAATATACATTCAATTCTCTCGTACTATATGAGTTATGTACAGGGTGTATGTATTTATTTAGGAATTAGTGGTACAAATAGGTTGTATGGTACGGTCCTATTTATTTCGAAAGTCCTCGACATATTCAAACGTTATTTGGTCGTGTATTAGCAAACGATATCAATATGGGCCCACAAAAAAACCTCGGAGTGCGGAACCCCATAAAGAGGCTAGCTCGAGGCTTTGGAAAGAAGGGTGTTGCTCTCGGGCGAGTTTTGATTTTTCAATGGGATTTACATCTTTCATTCCAAATCCGAATTCAATTTCTTTTTTTGAATGCCCCGAGAGAGGGAAAATGTTGAACAATATACCACGCAAGAATAAGGGTGCGAAAGATAGTTTTATTTTTTATTTTTTTGGTCGGATGCGAAAGATAGTTAATTAAAAGCTCGGATCGAGATCTTTGCAAATGATTCAGTGCCCATTTCATTTCGACTTATGGGTTTGGCTCTGCCTCTAGCTATTCTTGGCGAAAAATTTGATTTCTTCCCACTTCAATTGACTCAAGAACGAAAGAAAGAACTAATGCCTCGTTCAGACATCTCATCCCTAAGACTTGCTTGCTCTGTATGGAGTGCCCCCGTGGTTAACTTCAAAAGCCTGTCCTCAGAAGCCTGTCCTCAATTCGCAATCGTTCGACAAATTACGAAATCTGATTTTTATGAAACATAAGAGTAAAAAAGTACTAAGAAAAGGTAGAATGCGACCAATTCGGAAAAATATCTATTTCCGCCAATGGCCCGAATAAAAAATCAAAATCGGAAAATGAAAGAAAAACATTTTAAATCAAGAAGAGATCGGGCAAGAAGACCGAACCGGGTTATTACCGGGGAAATAAGGATCCGAAACCCGGTCCTGTTCACTGGATTCCATCTTCTCTAGAATGTTCTTTCTTTTAATTATGGCAATTTATTCTGGAGAAGCAAATAAAAAATTTATCGATTTAAAAAAAAATAAAGTGACACAATCCCTATTTGACTTTTACTCTATTTACTCAGCAAAACAAATAAAATAGAAAGCTATTACGTATCGAGCCGTACGATGATCCGTGATGCAACCTAAGCATTTTCGAATCAAAAGCAGCGGAAATCATGAAGTAATTTGATCATTTTTCAATATATTCTTCGATTTCGAATCTACGGCTTCGTTTGTTTTGAGAAAAATGAACGATATTCAGGAAAATGATTGATTGTATCGCTTGAAATGATTAGTCAATGAAAAACGTTTTCACTATCGACAGTAATTTATGTTTAAACATTTTCGTAGACAATAATAATATCGTGCATTTATTCATAAATTTTCAAATTATTCTTTCTTCGCGAAATAGACGATGTCTAAGCATGCCTTGCCATACAACGTCATCAGCCGATCTTGACCGGAAATAATAAAGCTAAGAACTTATCAAAATGATAGAGAGGGAAAATATATCCTAAGGAAGTCAACTTATCTACCAAAATATCGTGCATCAATCACCAAACATAACATTTAAGATATTCAAAGGTGGTTGTCATATTATAAGCGATGTATGGTAATATCGTGCATTTCAAACGAAATGTTACAATGTGTCTAGTGATGGTCATGTTTCAAGTGACGTGTCCCGATTTCAAAAATTAATGCTCCATTTGTTTCACAAAAAATATATAATTTAGAAGATATTTTCCTAAAAATAATCGCCGGTATTGCTCGAAATAATTAATTAATAAAAAATATTAAAGAAATCATGAAGTAATTTGGCTAGTTTTCGATATACTTCTCGATTTCGAATCTACGCCTCTGTTTATTCCGCAAAAAATGAATGATCTTTAAAAAGAAATGATTGCTTGTATCGTATGAAATAATTAGTCAATGAAAAAAATTTCACTATCGACGGTAATTTATATCTAAACATTCTCGTAGACAATAATAATATCATGCATTTATTCATTTTAGTTAGTGATACAAGTCATCGATTTTCAGAAATTGATTTTCAAATCATTCTTTTTCTACGAAATAGACAGAGTCTAAGCATGCCTTGCCACACAACGCCATCAGCCGAGCCTAACAGGAAATAATAAAGCTAAGAACTTATCAAAATGATGGAGACAGAAAATATATCCTAAGGAAGGTCAACTTATGTATAAAAAACCACGCATCAACTACTTAGCATAACGTTTAAGATATTCAAAGGTGATGGTCATATTAAAAGCAATGTGTTTGTTACCATGTGTCTGGTGATGGTCATGTTTCGGGTGACGTGTCACGATTTTCAAAATTAATGTTCCGTTTGTTTCACGAAAAATATATAATTTAGAAGATATTTTCCTAAAAATAATCGTTGGTATCGCTCGACATAATTAATTAATAATAAAATTAACAATAATTTATGTATAAATAATACCAGTAGATGATAAAATATTTTTAATTCATTTTTTTTTTGTAAGCGATACGAGTGATCATTTTTAAGAAAATATTTTTGAGGTTATTTATTTTTTGAGAAATAAATGGAGCTTGGATCAATATTACTGATCAATGGTTGCAAATATCATGCCACATGTTTTCGTAACCGGCTTGGATTAAAACGAGAGTGAACACCTGGAATATAGTAAAAATGTAATCAATCTCTATGAAATTAAACATTATGATCCGTACAAAATTTTCGTGATGACAGATAAGCTCGTTGGTTAACTATTTTTTTTTTAAATGGAAATTTTTTTTAAAAAAAGAGGAATTTTGAGTCGATTGACCCCCATCAAACTCGGAAATGCATCGTGGGTGGCGATGAGGATTTGCCAGCTCTATGTTAACTTTTTATTAATAATGTAATTAGGAGTAGCCTCCATGTTGCAGTTTTCGTTAACAATCCTCAAAAATTAGAGGTGAGCGGTTTCGGGTTTACGTAGAAATTCCACTCGAATCAGAATCTACCAAGCATACTTTGAAACCCGAAACTTACCTCGTCACGGGTTCCAGGGTGCGTTTCAAGTTATTCCGAGGTGCCACATGTATTCTTAATTGAACAATTGCACCAAAGCGTCACATTTAATGACTATCACTTTGTTATGCAATCCATTGATCACAACTTATATTTAAACACATGAAGAATGTGAAACATCAATCAAATGAAAGCCTCGGTGATAAAGTTATTTCAAATTACACACTCATCATGGGACACTATGGAATCTTTGCAAGATGATGCGAAGATATATACCAAGAAACGCATAACAACTTGTTCAAAGTTCCATTTACTCGTAACTCGAAATCTACCCATTAGAACAGGTTTCTCAATATTTAAAATCAAGAACCTACCTTGCATACCCTGAAATCTGAAATCGACCCATTTCCACATGTCCGGTTCTCCAGGTTTTGAGTTTTACCCTGGAACTCAAAACCATGCTCACTCCTGCCATAAACTCGAAATTCAACAAGGCATTATACTTACTTGAAACTGGTTTTTTTTTGTTAGAGCTGTCCATTACACTTTGCATGGGGACTTCGTAGCCACGAGGCAAAGGACAGCGTCTTCGGGGACAATGTAGTAATTATATTAATTTACGTTCCGTTCATTTCTCGAAAAATAAACTATTGAGAAAAGATTTTTCTAAAATCTACCATTTATATCGCTTGAAATTATTAATAAATAAATAATGTTTTCGTTATCAATGGCTAAACTTTTCGAAATTTGTCCACTATGAATAAAATCCACCTCGTTCGAGCGTAGACCGACAGAGTTCGGCCACGTGAAATGGAAAGTGCATGTCCTGACAAGCGTGGCGTGATCAAATCCAGGTCGTAGAAAGATTTTGCTCATCACACAATCCTTTTTAGATGGATTGGTATCTCAAGAACACTCGAATTAAACCAAGGTCGAACTGGCTTTCCATTTCGACCAAAAAAAAAAAAATGGTTGTCCGTTGCGAATCGCATGTGACCACGCGCGTTTTTCTTTGCTAATTTCTCTTGGATTTTGCTCAATCTCGTACATACCCACGAAGGAAAAATTGGAAACGAGAAGAAGTTGACTTTGCCGAACTTCCGTCGAAAGCGCAAATACACGTGCAGGATTTGGCCGTCGTTCGATTGAATTGCTTGGGAAAAGAGGGTAAAGAGACGAGGACCGCGACGGTTGCAGAGGGATGGTTTTGTACATCACTACTTTCATGCCTATGCATAATAATTTTGGGATAATTGCGTCATAGGTTCAATTCACGACATCAAATTAGGGTTTCGATAAAAAGTGTCGATGAAATACCTTTCAAAATATGGATAGATCGATATGAATTGACAAAGGTAACGAATGGTCCTTCATTGATTTTGGACAAAAAACTAAATGACAAGAAATCTAAAGGTACGGAAGCTAAACACAATTGTGCTCAACCAGACAGATTGCGGGAATGATAAAAGATAAAATTGCAACAAAAAAAAAAAAACATTGAGCTATGTGATTAGTGGCAATAGACATAACCACCCATCGGTTATATTTTATGTTAATTGCTTGTTGTCGATGACTTTGCTGATCAACCTCAGGTCTTGATGAAGGCTTGTCCATAATTTTCACAATGTGACTTATTTGGTTGGCCATCTTGCCCCTGGGGCGGTGATGTTGGTCTTGTTGGATTATTTACGTTAATTGGCATGTTATGCCTGTTAAGAATATTCACATTTGGGGCCATGGGCCTTACATTTGCCGCGATTGGCAGTTGATCGGCTTGTCGAGTAGGTTGATTTGCCAAATTATTATTACCAATTTGGTTGTTTTGACCAACATTAGCCTAATTACTCTTATTATTCGACGTTGATTAGAAGATTTAAGCGTTTGCGTAATTCATATAGGGGTTGACTTCTCCTACTAAAAATTGTTATCATCGATAATTGGAGAAGACTAGGAACGCACCCGTCGAACAATCTTGGTCTCGGGAGGACGTAATTCACACTAATGATGACAATCGGCTTGATCATGTCGGATATATGACTGACAATTTAATTGGCAATATCATTATGCTGCTCTTCGAATGTTCTTTTCAAGGTTGACACCGTGTTGGTATTTGGTGCAATCTCCCTCAATTGCTCATCATTGTGATGCATCGGACGATCAACCTTCTCGTGCCAATGGTCTTTTGTCGCTCTTCCAACGGCCAAAGTCTTAAAATGTACAGCAAGATCATCACTAGTTTGTGGCACTAGATTGCCAGTGCCATCAACATTGTCGGACTATTATTGATTTACAGTTATTGCCATTGTAGTCTTTTCAAATCAACAAAATGCGTCTCATTAAGCATGCCAAAAAGATATTTTACTGAAAAGTTTCAATGATATACCTTTCAAAATATGGATGGATCAACAAATGTTGCGAAGGTTGGACATGAAAATAAGCAACAGAAATTTAAAAGTACGGAGATTGGAGGCAATCATGTCTAGCTATGTAAATTGCACGAAAGTAACGATAATATATAAATTTGCAAAAGAACGTTGAGTTATGTGATCGATCGAATAATGTACAAAGAGTTACCTGGGTATATTTACGACCATGTACTAGGAGTGACATATGACCGTAAAAAAACAACATTTAATGAATTTAAATAAAGAAATCATTTTTTAATCTTATCGGTGGTTACAAAAACTCATAAAATAAATTTCTAAATTAGTGGAGATAGATATTACCATCCAATGGTTATTCTTTTAGGACTTTTCTTGCATAACGATCTTTGGGTGACTATGAGAATAACAATATGTTGGGAGTCACAAATTCTTAAATGAGTAGATCTCACAATAATTTTTTATTATTTTTTTTATTTTTTGTGGTCTAAAATAGACTATTAGCATAAAAGTCACCGAAAGACTTTTATCTAATCAATTCTCATACTTTTATATCTATTGCTCACTATCGATGGCTTTGTCAATCAACCTCAAGTCTTGATGAAGGTTCTCACCACAGGATGTTGTCGATGACTTCTTTGGCGAATTTGTCAATTAGTTCTATTCAAAAAATTACCAAGAAAGTCATAAACTTATTGTAATTGTGTATTTTTTGTATTTGTGTCAATTCAATTCTTCCAAAAACTTTGATCGAAAACCAATGACGTAAACGTCGATCGGCGCAAGCGTGACCAATTCTAAATAATATTTTAATATTTTTAATTAATTAATTTATTATTATTCTTCTTCTTCTCTTTCCCTTCCCTTCTTCTTCCTCTAGCTAGTCGCCGGACACGGGCGACCAACTAAAGTGGAGAGCAAGCGAGATCGACCTCATCGGCCTTAGGTCGAGCCTCGCTAGTCGGCCCTCCCCTTTGGCCGAAGCCGAGATTTGGCGATCGGCCGGAGGAAGAAGAATGGAACGGGAAAAAAAAGAAGAAAAATATAAAAAAAATTGAAAAATATTAAAATATTAAACATTAGGCACGTCGGCGTTGGTCGTCGTCCACTTTAGTGATTTACGTCCAAAGTTGGCCACTATGACTAAATCGACACAAATCCAAAATTTTTATGATTGAATTGACATATAAGAAAAGTTTATGATCGAATTGGCACAATTACAATAATTTTAAGACTTTTCTTTTTGTAATTCCCCCGTTTTATTTATTGTTGACCAAACTTTGCTCTTTTCAACTAACTCCGATACCTTTTAGTATATTGGAAAAAGTATATCTCAACAGCAAAACAATTTCAAAGATTGCTCTCAATTAGATCAAGACCACCAAACAATTCGACACTCTTGGCCGGTGCAGCGAGAGTATTCAAAGTTGACAAATACTTTTCCTTCTTTGTTTATAGGATTTTATTTTTTCCATGTATAAAATTCGTAGCTTAGGATCGATATTGTATTACATTTATTCTAGCTAATACTTTCCATAAAGTATTAGCTATCTTGTACTTTAAATACTCGTAAGAAATAAAGTAATATCATCTCGTCCAATTTTTACATAGTAACAGTAAACATTTGATCATTTTTTTGGTTTTGATTATATCGTGTTCAGAGGCGCACCATGTGGTATTACAACGATACGATGTGCTTTGTTTTTTTCTTGGTTCAAAGATGTAGCACAGGGATTAATCAGAAACGTCACCGTTCGACGACCTAGATATGAATCCCAATAGACCCGAGTGAAGAAATTCTCGTGTGAAGGCTTTGGGAATCCCTTCGTCGGTGCAAGCTTGGGCGGGACGCATAGGGAACATGACCCACCAAATCAATCCCAAGTTGTTTAGTCGGGTTGTATTTGAACCAACCCAGTTTCCCCAGTGGACCCTTTTCATTCTCTTTGGGGTTCGGGCGATGAAGAAGGTGGCTCCTACAGATGCATCTCGACCGTTCATCATGTGTTTGGGGACTTGTCATTAGCTTGCGAACGGTAAGAATTCCGTTCTCGAGAAGAAGTAATGAGCAGAAATGATTTTCTTGGATCCTCTAAGCAGAAGAAGAATGCGCTTGACATCTATACAAAACTTATATTCTTGAAATAGAAAAAGAATAGAATGGATTTCCTACAATCTTGAAAAATTTTGTTTTTAACTTTTCTCATTTAATTATAAAAATGTCGGTGGAGGCGGCGGGAACCAATGAGGCTGCAGCGACGAAAACCGTCGGCTAGAACGGTGGAGACCGTCGATCGGTAGTGGACTGGGGATTGTAAAGCCGGGTATTAAGTTACACTAAGCTTGTTTTTTTTTTTTTTTTAAATGGCATTGTTTCTCTTTTTGTTTCCAAGAATAAAGAAGTTACTTTTTTTTTTTGCTTCTTATTTTTGTTCTAAATCTATTCTTGGAAACAGAAAAATTAACTATCATTACCAAACAATTTTTTTTTAGGAACAAAAGAGCAGGAATTAGAGAAACAAGAGTGTCACCAAACAAGATCTTAGTGAGCCGCATCTTCTAATTCTTCCTGCTTATCAAAATCAAATTCTCAGTAAACTACCATTAATGACATCAATTTCCTGAGGGGAAGCATCGCACAATTATCTTCTAAATTAACGCCACGTAGAAGTTTCAGGCAAGAAAAAATGGCTGACATTACACTTGGGTAACTCATTAAAAGTTACGGCACTCCATATAATTATGCCATTAAGATGAGCGTCGTACAAAAATTACGTTATGGTACGATAAACGTCCTTTTCAACTCTCTTTGGTATGACTCCAAGCCTAGTGGCATGCTCCATTTGCGGATTCAAGGTTCAACCTACATCCGAATTGAAAAAACAGGGTTAAATACCATAAAAAATTTCAAACCGATACATTTGTGATAAATATACTCCAAGTTATTTTTTTTACCATAAAAAAACTTTAAACTAATACATTTACGATAAATTTACCCCAAGCTATTTTTTAACCACAAAAAACTCAAAACTGGTGCATCTGTGATAAATTTATCCCAAATAATTTTTTTGACAATAAAAAATCCTAAATATGTACACCTGTGATTAAATTTATCTCAAAATGGTACACTTTTAACAAATTTACCCTTAGTTAATTTCCGTTAAATTGAGTTAATACCACAAAAATCTCAAATTGATACATCTCGTGATAAACAAAGGGTAAAAACTCCAAATGGGTACATCCGTTAATTGCCACGTAAAAAAAAAAATAGTTTGGAGTAGATTTATCAAAGATATACCGATTTGAGATTTTTTACGATAAAAAATAATTTATGATAAATTTGTCATAAATATATTAATTTTTAATTTTTCATGATATTAAAAAAAAAAAAGGCGCACTAGGGTTTTTGTGTGTGTGTATGTGTGTTTGGTCATAAGGAGTACGAGTTTTTTTTTTTTTTTTTTTGGGTCGAAATAAGGAGTACGAGTTGAGATAGTTCGATTTACAGGACATAGGGGCCGGGGTGGGGGTTGTTCCCTAACGTATGTTTCACCCGAATCGCCATGAAAACAATCGCTTCAAGAAAAACCAGAAACGGACGGAGGAGACACTGACTATAAAGAAAGGCCAAAGGAGAGACGCAAAGGGTGGAGGACATAGAGATAGAGAGAGAAAGAGAAAGGTGGACTTAGAGATAGAGAGAGAAAGAGAAGCGCGTTTTTGACCTTGGTAATCCCGTCCCACCCTCAACCTCAACCTCAACCTCCTCCTCTTCTTCTTCTTCTTCTTCCGCCGCCATTACCATTCTCCTCTGCGATCTGTCAAACAGGGGAGACGACGAAGAAGAAGATTAAACAACTCTGCAAGACATCTCAACAAACCCCCACAATCACTCTCTCTCTCGAGAAAGCATCCCCCACCCACATGCATCACTCTCTCATTTAACTCCCATCCAGCTAATCCCCCTCTCTCTCTCTCTCTCTCTCTCTTCCTGGGCTTCGATTTGGTCGGAAAGCGAACACCTTTTCCGGAGTCCGCCAGCCGGTTGGGGGGTATGGCGGACTTGTTGGTGAAGCAGATCCTGGCGAAGCCCATCCAGCTGGCCGACCAGGTCGCCAAGGCCGCCGACGAGGCCAGCTCCTGCAAGCAGGACTGCGCCGAGCTCAAGTCCAAGACGGAGCGCCTCGCCGCCCTCCTCCGCCAAGCCGCCCGCTCCGGCTCCGACCTCTATGAGCGCCCTACCCGCCGCATCGTCGACGACACCGAGCAGGCCCTCGGCAAGGCCCTCGCCCTCGTCCTCAAGTGCCGCGCCAACGGCCTCATGAAGCGCGTCTTCACCCTCATCCCCGCCGCCGCCTTCCGCAAGACCTCCTCCCTCCTCGAGAACTCCATCGGCGACGTCTCCTGGCTCCTCCGCGTCTCCGCCCCCGCCGACGACCGCGCCGACGACGCCTACCTCGGTCTCCCCCCATCGCCACCAACGAGCCCATCCTCTGCCTCATCTGGGAGCAGATCGCCATCCTCCACAACGGCGGCTCCCCCGACGAGCGCTCCGACGCCGCTGCCTCCCTCGTCTCCCTCGCCAGGGACAACGACCGCTACGGCAAGCTCATCCTCGAGGAGGGCGGCGTCGGCCCCCTCCTACGGCTCCTCAAGGAGGGCAAGCCCGAGGGCCAGGAGAACGCTGCCCGCGCCGTCGGCCTCCTCGGCCACGACCCCGAGAGCGTCGAGTACATGATCCACGCCGGCGTCTGTCAGGTGTTCGCCAAAATCCTCAAGGAAGGCCCCATGAAGGTCCAGGCTATCACTGCCTGGGCCGTCTCCGAGTTCGCCGCCCACTACCCCAAGTGCCAGGACCTCTTCGCCCAGCACAACATCATTCGCCTCCTCGTCAGCCACCTCGCTTTCGAGACCGTACAGGAGCACAGCAAGTACGCCATCGCCACACTCAAGGCCAATTCCCTCCATGCCGTCGTCCTTGCCAGCAGCAACACCAACCAAGCAGCGGCGGCGGTGGGCGGGCCCAACAGGGCGGCAGAAGCGGCCATGGGCTTCGATGAGGACAAGGAGAGCTCTAGTCTGATCCCCCATCCTCTCGGCAACCGAGCGAGCCAGATGCACAATGTGGTCGCTCACACGATGGCGATGAATGCCGCGGCAAAGCAGGCAGAGAAGCTGGCCGAGGCCAGTCAGATCGCCAACGGGAAGCAGAATTTCCAGCTACCGTCACTGCAGCACCGGCACCACCAGCACAGCCACTCAGTGTCCGGGGCCAACTTGAAGGGCAGGGAATCCGAGGAACCGGCCATCAAGGCTCACATGAAGGCCATGGCCGCACGAGCCCTCTGGATGCTCGCCAAAGGGAACTCCCCGATCTGCCGCAGCATCACTGAGTCAAGGGCGCTCCTCTGCTTCGCGGTGCTCCTCGAGAAAGGGCCTGACGATGTCCGGTTCAACTCCGCTATGGCCCTGATGGAGATCACTGCCGTGGCCGAGCGGGACACGGACTTGCGTCGATCCGCGTTCAAGCCGAATTCGCCCGCCTGCAAGGCCGTGGTTGACCAGATCCTGAAGGTCATCGAGAAAGCCGACTCAGAGCTCCTTGTCCCCTGCATCAAGGCCATCGGGAACCTAGCCCGGACATTCCGGGCCACGGAGACCCGGATGATCGCCCCTCTGGTGCGCCTGCTCGACGAACGGGAGGCCGAGGTGTCCCGCGAGGCCTGTATCGCCCTCGCCAAGTTTGCGGGCACGGAGAACTACCTCCACCTTGACCACTCCAAGGCCATCATAGTCACGGGCGGGGCGAAGCACTTGATCCAGCTGGTCTACTTCGGCGAGCAGGCGGTGCAGCTCCACGCGCTGGTCCTCCTCTGCTACACTGCGAAGCACGTCCCGGACAGCGAGGAGCTTGCGCAGGCCGAGGTGCTCACCGTGCTCGAGTGGGCCTCCAAGCAGACACACATGAATCAGGACGAGAAAATTGAGGCGTTGTTGCAGGATGCCAAGAGCAGGTTGGAGCTTTACCAGTCTAGAGGGTCAAGGTTACTATACCATTGAATCGACCCGATAAATGTGCAGATGTTTGATCATTGTCCAAAAGAACCCAGAAAATAAAACAAAATTGGTTTAACCTTATTTTCTTTTTCCTTAACTCTGTTTTTTTTTTTTTTGGATTGTCCAAGATTAGTGTACATAAAGAGTCTGATTTTTGTGTAATTGATTAGAAGAATCTCTTGAGCCATCGGCAGCATTTGCCTGCAACTGCTAATTAGGCAGAGTCCCCTGTTCTGTTCTGTTCTGTTCTGTTCTGTTCTTTCCTGTAATTGACATTCTTCTCTGCTGCCAAAGTTTTCGAGTCGGTTCTCTTTAATGGGTGCACGCTCATAATCAAGTGCAGGAACTTTTTTCTCTTCTGACCATGCTCTTTTCATTGGTCTCTGTTTCTGTTATCTGAAAAAAGCTGAAGTAAGTCCAGCCTCACTCTTTTGAGTTTGACCACGTTCAAAAGGGTCACCGAAAGAGAAAAGTGGGAAAACGGCGAGCTTGTGATTCGATTCCACAGCATGGTTTTTAGCAATTTCTAAAGCAGGTGCGCCTGGGGACCGAATCGGTCATTCGTTTCATCTCCCGCATCATCGGTTCTCAGCAGACATTTGGTGGAACAATCTTGTTAAGCGATAAGTACCAGCAGACACAGGCCAGGCCGACCCGAGCTCCGGTACCATCACAAGTCCCGACTTGTCGCTAGAGAAATCTCGGAGATTGTGGGATCCGAGCTCGACCTTATATTCAAGCGCGATTCAAGGTAAGTTAAAATGGAGCTATGTGAAATCATACTGGAGACAGATATCTCCAGATAGATGGTGGCTCAGCCATCTTCATTTGACAGCTGGTCGCACGATAATGTTGTCAACGCGCTGTCGGAGAAAGTGTTTGTCTTCGGAATAATGCCGATAAAGAAGTTCGCTGAGAATCCTTTCGCTCTGTTTTGGTCTTGGAAAATGAGGCGCCGAGTCTTTTGATTAATCCTTGATCAAGAACTTTCGAAAGGCCGACCGAGAATGATGATTGGTCAGATCGAACCTCGGGTCCTGTCGTCGGATGGGCGAATTCAACGATTTCGAAGGATCTTTCAACCACGACACCCTCTGTTGTTTCGCGCTCCTCGACTAAGAATTTTTTACTCCTGCGATGTGTAATTGTTGCTGGTCAACCGCGCAAATGATGAAGCATCTCGTCCCAAAATACGTGCTCAAAACTACGGCAAGAGGAAAATCGGAATCCGGGTTTGTGCCCGTTCGGAGAAAGCTCGAACTCGAAAACCTCGAACTATTTGTAAGAAGCAGTTTAAACTCCGACGACACCCGTGTACTGCCGATGTGGGAATGCATTGGCCTTGCGCGAAATAACCGAAAATCAACTCTTCGGAAGCCTGCTTGGCTTGTGTTTCTGGATCAATCGCATCGATCATTAAGAAATTGGAGTACCCAGTTGAGCGAACTTGCTTTTCAGTTTTGGTCTCGCGCCCTCTGAATTTCGCTTAGATCAATTGAAGTAGATAAAACCTTTCGACAGGACTCCACCAGTTTATGCCATTTTTCCTAGGTCAAAATAAGCGTCGACCATGTACTTTTGACCCGTCTCTTTAGGTCCTATTGCCTCATTTTAAGGTTCGATGCAAGTGAATTGACAGCCTGATTGCAATTTGTCATACCATTCTCTCGTCATCTCCCCCGCATGGGAGGACCCATTCCACGTTATACGAGCTTCGAGCAACGACCTTTAAAGTCTACTTAAAAAATATATTTTCAACCCAAACCCATCATGCTGTTCTTTTCTATTTTTAAATCCAAGGCCTAGAGATGTGATTATTTCCGGATGTGGGCTTACTATTAAAGTTATTTGCAGTCCTGCCCTTGAACAATACCGAAAGTCCCTCGTCGATGCCGCTCCTGCCGTGCTCTTAAAATGAATGGTACGAGCAAACCACCGCTCAATGGGCTGTACAAATCCGTTCAAAGTAGATCGATCATCCAAATGCGCACTCGTAAATAGCACCAGAAACATGTTCGTATAAGTACAAGATCAAATGTGAGTTGCATCTCTTCTACGTAATTCTATAACATATCGAAAATACTCATTCGAAGCAACAACGTAAGAGCGTAATATAAACGGTCCATCCAACGGGATCAATCTAGAAATCAATCCCAAATCATTGTTGCGCTTGATACACCGTGGCGAGGCCTACCAATTTCCCTCTCTAAGCATAAGTCTTCACATATATTAGTCGGTGATTCGATCGGGACATGGCGTGTCGAGAGTAATATACGTTAAACCATCACTTTTCCTTGACCATAAAAAAAAAAACAACAACAACATCACTTTCCCTTTCCATTAAACATCGTGGCATGCGAATTTTCAAGACGCGACTTTCCAAATCATAGAAGAAATAAGCACTACTCACCAGCTATACCAAAACGAAATAATGAAAATTACCTCGAAACGACAAATTTGGAATCGCATTAGGTAAGAAACAAATATCAAAATCAAGTAGATAAATACCTTAATTAAGACCCAACTAAATTAAGCTTATTCTTTGACCTCCCCCAAAAAAAAAAAAAAAATTAAGCACATTCGATATCATAACAAAGCTGATGAGCCCTCGCAAACTTGCTAAAATAGAGGAACCCTTGTTGCCCACCGAATAGTGACAGCTTGCGCGCCAAATTCAAAACGGTTCGTTTAAACTCTACCGGCGCCGTCTCAAGTGAGTTATTGGAAAGCTATGTCCACATACTTAAAAAGGCGAAATCGCTTCCGACCCAAAAGGCGACTGGAGATAGGCGAAAGCCAGCGTGCAAAACAGAGGGTCGAATATGATCCAATAGCGCGCGATGAACTTCAAAATTCGGCATCGACCGAACCACAACCCGAACTTCTGTAGAAACGCCACCGTTCCATGGATATCCCAATGGTTGCTATTCAATTGATCTCGCATCTCAAAAGCCACTAGAATCAACCGAGCAACCCAAAAGCCCGAATTGGTTCGAAATAGCAGTTTAATCTAGAAAATTTCTTTTCCTCTTCTTGCTATGTAGCAACAGCTTGCAAAAACATTGATAAAAAAGGGCTTACGCTACAGTTTCATGGGCTTTAAGCGAGATGTTGGGCTTGAGTCTATTGGGCCTACGTAGCTTTTTGTTGAAACAAAGGGGCCCATTCATTACATATATAGAACATCGATTACATATGGAACGATAAAGATGGTAGAGTGGATGGACATGACAAATTCTCTTTATTTAGGTGTTAACAAGATCCAAATACAAAAGGCTAAATTTCCACAATTCCAACGTAACTTTTCCATTGGACCAAAAAAAAAAAAACATAACTTTTCGAAAATTAGTGGATATATAAGTCAATGAAGGGATTGCTCATGATGCATGCAACTATTTTTATGGTAAGCGATTATGATCATAGGACTGGACTAAGATTAAAGCTTCCCATTTTACAGCAAACATACAAACAGTCCCATGAATAATTAGATGAACAAACAAAAGATTAAAGCCCTTGGATAAATGCACGGGAAGTTCTCAAACACTTGGGGATGAATCTGGAGACCAGGCGAGGTCTCGTGATCCCGGGCGAGGCGACGTCGAGGTCGTGCAACCTCAAAAAGGATTCAGTCGAGGTCGCATGACCTCCGCTACTTAGGAAAAGCGACGCCAAAGCCGCACGATCTTGGGTGACAGCCACCATTGTCAAATCCGAGGCGACATAGGTTAGATTGAGTTTACGTCGCGATCATGCGATGCCCCACGGTATAGAGGGTGAGGGTGAGATTGGAATTCATATAGTTTAGTAAGGGCAAAGTTGGAAGGAAAGAATTTCATTACCCTTGAATTACATTTTCAAAATGTTGTACTGCAAATACTCGGTGTGACTATAATTATAGGGTAGAATCGAGAACTGGAGAACCAGGACTAGTGGGAACCACTTAGGTTTTAAGTTCTAAGATATGTAAGGTAGGTTCAGGCTCCAAAAAATTAGGGAGTAGTTCCTCTAGGTAAGATTTAGGAACTCGAAATAAGTTTTGTATTTTTCTTGTTCTATATTGCGCGATTTAGGTACTCCAGGGCATCTAATGATGAGTATGTAGTTTGAAATCACTAATCCGATATTCCATTTTTAGCGATTTACATGACTAATGCTTTTATTTTGTTAATGTTTCATATTCTTTATCTGTCTAAATATGATTGATGATTAGTGGATTGTAATAAGAATCGATAGTCCTTTAGAGGTGATGATTCTTTTGTAATGGTTAAATTAAGAACGCATGTGGAACTTGAGTAGGCGGGGCACTGTGATGAGGTAGGTTTTAAGTGTCGACTTAGGCATATTAGGTTCTCGATTCTAAAATTTAGAGAACCGTTCAAAGGGATTGGTTTCACCTAAAATTTAGGCCGATCCCTGAAACCACTCACCCCTAAGCAAATATTAGCTGGGAATTAAATTGACCTAAGGGACTTTGAAAATTCCATCTTTGGTTTAAATGTCTTTCGAAATGCCAAAACGAACGTCTCAACTTTGGAGAAATTCTACCCTTGAAAATGCTATAAACCAAACGTATCCTTTGACCCCTCGAGCCGGGCCAAATTGCCACAAACTTCTTGACCTAGTTTCAGATTTTATTTTCCGTGGGTAATCCTAAAAAGCATCGTGGGCCGTTCACTCTCTTCATGAACCAAAATATCAAAGCATGATCGAGGATCGAAAGGAAAAGTAGCATTGTAGCAGTGGCCGGCAAGAGGTTTTAAGAACGGCCTAGGGTGAGAGCCAATGAGCCATACGTTCAATTCAACACCACCATAAACTTATCCACACCTCTGCCACTGCATTGGCCTCAAATTCTCCTCCACCCAATCCATGATCCACTCTCTGCTTCTAAAAACTTTTCCCTGTTTTTTTGATCCTGTTCTCTCACGTTCTTCACCTCTCCCTCCTTGACCCACACCCCATAAATTAATATCTCATTTCTGTGGAGATCTTTCTCCTCACCTCTGTATCTTCTTCTTGCTGTTGTTCTTGACCAGCTCTGCAACAATGGCTGCTGCAATAACTGCTTCAGTCTCTCTTCCATCCTCCTCCAAGTCCACTTCTCTCCCTGCCAGCAGAACCTCCATCATCTCCACCGAAAGGATCAACTTCAAGAAGGTGAGCTGAAGATGAATTCCCTCATCTAGACAAAACCAACTGCCTTTTCTTTTGAAAAAGAATCAAAATTTTCATCTGGGTTATTTTTTTTTTTCCTGCTTTTTTTTTTTTTTTTTTGTAGGTCCCTGTGCATTACAGAGATGTGTGCGGTGGTGGGAGGATGGTCTCCGCCATTAGGGCACAGGTCACCACAGAGGCACCAGCTAAGGTTCAGAAGGAGTCCAAGAAGATGGAGGAGGGTGTGGTTGTGAACAAGTTCAAGCCCAAGAACCCTTACATTGGAAGGTGCCTCCTCAACACCAAGATCACTGGTGATGATGCTCCAGGAGAGACCTGGCACATGGTCTTCAGCACCGAGGGTATGTATGTGCATTGACATAACATGATCAGATCACGCATAACTGGATTCGTTTCTTTAATTGGGCACACGACACACCATCTGAGTGATTTAGCCAAGACCCGTTTGGTGTTTCTGGGTTGGGAGTGCAATTCTGGTGGATAAATATATATATATCGAAAGTGTCTTTTTCTGAGATAGGTGAAATGGGTGTTACTTAGGTGAGGTGCCATACAGAGAAGGGCAATCAATTGGGGTCATTCCTGACGGTGTTGACAAGAATGGGAAGCCTCACAAGCTGAGACTCTACTCAATTGCCAGCAGTGCCATTGGTGATTTTGGAGACTCCAAAACTGTAAGTTTCTTCTAGTGAAGTATCATCTAGTAATAGTTTCATAGCTATTGATCATTAATCTATCTACTCCATCCGGGAAACGAACATTCGAGAACTAAGAAGAAGTGGTTTCTGCAAATAGGTTTCGCTGTGTGTGAAACGGCTCGTTTACACCAACGAAAATGGAGAACTTGTGAAAGGAGTCTGCTCGAACTTCTTGTGTAAGGATTGTGCATATCAATAGTCCGAAATCGATTCATTTCTCTTGCATTGACTGGATTCAAAGCCCTCGGCTTGTTCCTGATTCAGGCGACTTGAAACCCGGGGCAGAAGCGACAATTACAGGGCCGGTTGGAAAAGAAATGCTTATGCCGAAGGATCCTAATGCCACCATCATTATGGTTTATTCCTCACCTGACCTTATACTGATCTAGTATGTTTATGTGACATAGAGACTTCATGTTAACTTGCTTACCTGATTTCTTTGCCGCAGCTTGCCACTGGTACCGGGATTGCTCCATTTAGGGCTTTCTTGTGGAAAATGTTCTTCGAGAAGCACGATGACTACAAGGTTACATACAAACTAGAATGCTCTGCAAACTCCCATCCAATCTAATTTGGACATTATTCTAGCTGTAGTACAATATTTGGCAAAGCTTCACGTGTTGGAAGATTAATATGGGGCATTTGGTTAGCGGAATAGACTTCACTCGCGAATTTTTACTGATTTCACCTTTAGCTGCGAACAGCCTCGTCCTTCGGTATCTTCGTTTCGATTCTGTGGCTGCTGAAATGGCCTATAAGCATCTGGTTTCTATTTGTTTTACGACCATGAAGAGAAACCTCAAGAGAAGATATTCAGTCCGTGTCCGATCCTTTTCCTCGATAAATTGTTTGACAAGCGGTTTTGAACTTGATGTGTAGTTCAACGGCTTGGCCTGGCTATTCTTGGGCGTACCCACAAGCAGCTCTCTGCTCTACAAGGAGGTGAGACATGCTCATTCCGCGTGACCATAGCTGTTCTAATGTCTCCAGGAACCGTTTCAGACTCTATCAAAATGCACAGTTTTGTAACCTGTGCTTTGCGTTTCAGGAGTTCGAGAAGATGAACGAGAAGCACCCGGATAACTTCAGGGTTGACTTCGCCGTGAGCCGGGAGCAAACGAACGAGAAGGGCGAGAAGATGTACATCCAGACCCGGATGGCGCAGTACGCTGAAGAGCTGTGGGAGCTGCTCAAGAAGGACAACACGTACGTCTACATGTGCGGGCTCAAGGGAATGGAGAAAGGGATCGACGACATCATGGTCTCATTGGCTGCCAAAGATGGTGAACATATGCAAACTTACTTTTAAGGATTCCTGGATGATCAACGCGACCCGGGAATTTTTCTTGCCTCTTCATCGTTTTGTGACTTTCTTTTCCTGCGTTTTCCAGGCATTGACTGGATGGAGTACAAGAGGCAGCTGAAGAAGTCTGAGCAATGGAACGTGGAAGTGTATTAGATCCTTGCGGTTAATCTCGAGATCTCTCTCTTTTTCGGTTTCTCAACTTGAAAAGTCCTTGTGTAGATAGGCAAAGTCCACTGTAATATTTCTATATTCTTTTTTTTTGCATATTTCTACTTCAATACAAGCAGAATATGTTTGCCTTGGCCTCTACAAAGGATTGTACTTTTGAGATCCCATGTATCATAACTAGAGGTGGCCACGGGCCGGTTTGGGCTAGGAACCGGCCCGTTGATTGGGCCCGCTGGTTCAAAATCGAAACCGGCCCTACCCTCACCGGCCAGTTTAGGTTAACCAAATTCAGAACCCGGCCTTAGCCGTTGGGCCTAAGCCCAATGGCTTTAAGACCTAAAAAATAAAAATAAATGTGGCTCTTTTCCTCTTCTGCTGACCAATTGACTGTTGCATTGCAACGGTCCACGAATCCATCCCTCCTTTTTTTATTTTATTTTTTTATTTTTTCTTAATTTATTAAAACTATCCTAAATTTCTATAAATACCTCTCTCCCATTTTTTTATAAATTATCGTATTATCACAAATTCTCTTAATCCAGGTTCAATACTCTCAATTTTTGAATTCGTTTTGCTCGATTCTTTAAAAAAAAAGACAAATGAAAGCACATCTGGTGACGGGGGAAAAGAGTGTGATGCGGATGGGAGAGTCCGATTATCCTTATCTTCGTGAATATGATCGCCGTGAATTTGCGTGTTGGGTAGACGATGATGATAATATCAATGTTATTCCTAACGCCGAAGCATGTTCCAATGTAATAAAGTCTTCATCCTCCTACGGGGTGTCGAAGAAATGTCGACAACACGGGAGCCGGAACGGGAGTATACATCAAACATATGGAAACACTTCATGAAGGAACATTTAGGCGAAAATAAGTATAAGATAAAATGTAAAAATTATGGGATAATATATAATTTTACAAGTGGAAGCGGTTATGGAACATTTAAATGACATCGAGGTCAAAACATGCAACACAAGCGAGGATCGACACCACCAACAATAAATTTTCGTGGATGCCAATCCTAACACTTATCCTTTATTTCATTACAATAAAAAAGTTTATAAAGAAATATTAGCTCAATATCTTGCCATTGATTGTTTCTTTGTTTAATGTTGTTGAAAAATTTGATTTTAATTTTTTTTATAAACATTGCATGTACTCCACAAGGAAAATCGGTTCGAGAAATACTCTTAAAAGGGAAATTTTTGGGCTTTACAAAAAAGAAAAAAAAGAGTTGAAATTTTTTTTACGAATTTCATGGATGTGTGCGTATATAGATAGCGGCATTTGGAGTGATCCTTAGAAACTCATTCTTATATGGGTATCACATATCATTGGATATGTGACGATTGCAACGTTCAAAAAAGAGTTATTGGGTT
This sequence comes from Rhodamnia rubescens, assembly GCA_021437795.1. NCBI lineage: Eukaryota > Viridiplantae > Streptophyta > Magnoliopsida > Myrtales > Myrtaceae > Rhodamnia > Rhodamnia rubescens. The sequence continues at coordinate 7,220,929 of JAILYA010000007.1, forward strand.
TGAGTTTTTGATGATAGGCATATGACCAATAATATTTATAGAGTAATTAGGCAAGTTTTATAAGAATATAATTTGATTAATAAAATTTTTTAATTGATTTTGATAATGCCACGACAAATATCACTTCCATTCATGATTTAGAAAATATTTGCAAATTCGTTTTTGGTGGACATTGATTTTTTTCATGTTTTAAATTATCGCTCATGCTTTTTTCATTCTAATTTATATAATTTGGGCATGTTTTAAATTATGTGTACAAGATGGTTTTATGAACTCTTGATATTTTTCTTAGCCCAATAAAGAAAGCAATTCAATTTTTATGAAAACATGCCCAAATTATAAAAGAATGGGGTAGATTTTGTAAAGCACATAGAAGAACACCAAAAAAATTTTCAAAAGATGTTTTGACTTGTTGGAATTCTACCCGCGAGTTGCTTAATTAATCTTTTACTTATAAAGATTTATTATGTGCGTTTATTTCGAATAATATTTTCGAAATTAATTTATTCTCACAAGAGTGAGATATTTGTAAATTTTTTTTAGATTTTTTAAAAGTTTTTAACGATGCAACTTATAATTTATCTGGTGTTTATTATCCTACTACGCATTTATTTTTAATAGAGTGTGTTAATATTGCTAATTTTTTTAAAAAATATGAAAAAGATGATCATTTAGCTCAAACTATTATAGCAATGTGAGCAAAATGGCTTAGGTGATTATTGAAATTCCTCTTATTTATTTGGTTGCTTTTGTATTCGATCCACGTATGAAATTAGATAGTTTAGGTGATTATCCTGAATATCTATTATGAATGTTTACATTTGAATGAAACAGATAAATGTTAGAACTATACAAATGCTTGTTAAAGACACAATAGTAGAATTGTATAGGGAATTTTATAGTAGATATGATTTATGTGATAGATGATCTTTCTATCCTAGTGACGTACAAAGCGGGGAGAGTAGTAGAAATAGTAGAGGGTATAAAATGCTATTGAGTAGGCAAAAAAAATAAAAGGGAGCAACATATAATATTTTTGAAATAGAGACATATTTAACCATTTCTTTTGAGTTTGGTGAATTCAAAGGCACAAATTTTCTAATTCTAGAGTGGTAGAAGAGGTATTCAACTCAATTCTCAACCCTCGCTCTCATTGCAAGACAAATTTTAGCAACCCTTTGTTCAACGATTGCGGTTGAGCAAGCATTTAGTGCGGGAAGATTAATTTTGAATGACCGACGTTCAAGATTACATCCGGATTCGGTGGAGGCTCAAGCTTGTCTTGATAATTACATAAAGGCTCAATTTCGACAACAAGAGATGGATCGCAAACGAAGCCGAATTCTTCGATGATGATGATGGAAATGCCACCGCCACGACTATCGAACGGGTAGTGACGATTGACGATGATGTAAGTTGGGGTTATCAAAGGTAAAAGAACTACATGAGTTTTGATTCTTCTATTCTTAAGAAGATATATAAGCGTTTAATGATAATTCATTAAGTTCAAACCCCTTCCCCTTCCCTTTCCTCCCAAATTTGACTATAATGTATAATTTGATTATAATTTATATTTGATAATTTGTTTTTTTATTTCATAATTTATTATTTAAAAATTAAATATAAAATCCAAAAAATCCAAAATCTTAACCGGCCTTTGAATCGAACCGGCTACCTCTAATCATAACTTTCATTTATGTATGGATGACAACTTGACAACCTTCGTGTCTCTTCTTCAAAAAAAAAAGTGCCAAGAAAGGTATTGACGAAGAGCCGACAATGCCCGAGGCGATCCGTCCCGGCGATTGAAGAGTGGCCGATCGCTCTCGATTCCACGCTCGAGCATAGGGTGATCGACTTGGGGCTTTGACGGAGTGGAAATGCTACGCTAAACTAAATGTAAGGTAATTGAAATTAGACACCCAAAGTTTTACATTATAATTCTCAAGAAGAATATGGGGGCAAAGGTGAACATGAACTTTGCCCGTTGGAAATCTTAATGGGTTTAAATTGAGGGGAAACGTTTGGGGCATATATTTTATTGTTTTTATTTTGTCTAATCTTCGTTTTCGTTTGTATCGTCTATTCTTTGATAAATTTCAGAAAAGGAGTTTCTCTAAGTTGTTCTCTTTGAGAAATTGAGCAGGGCCAATTTGATGCGCTTTCCAAAATTGATGAACTTTTCTCAAATTACACGATAATGCCCGCACAACGTTCGACATGTTGGTGCTTTGGGACGAACTTGAGTGGGTGCATTTGGCTGTTTACGGAAAACGTCTGGGAGGGACTAATTTGAGAGAAAAAAAAGACAAAAAGGGGTCATTCTTAACAAGTGGGCTTGGGTTGATATGTGAATGATGGAAGCTATAGGGGCAAATAGGCAATTATAGTATAAGTATGCATTTGGACTTGCTCGGCAGCATCCTTGCACTCCCAAGGGCTCGGTGCTTATAAAAATTCATGTGCAATTGACTCATCTTAGGGAACCAAACTCCTAGCTAGGTTGACGCTTAGATTTTGTCCGAACGAAAATCACGGGATAAAATTAAGAAGTCGCATGAGCGATCGATTGATTTAACTACGTACGGATCAAGGGCGCTACGGTTTGAGCGCGCCGCGAGAACTCCTAATAATCTCTCCATCTTATAAAGGAATCATACACAAATTTTTACCATAAGAATTTTTCAGCTCGAACACTAACTTCGTGAATGTAATTCACGAGTTTCATCTTCGCTTCTGGAACAGCACGAAAACCCACGCTCATATTCTTTCGTTGGGCGACGTTAGCAGAAAGAAGAAAACTCCACGCACATTATCTCCCTTAGAATTCCGTGAACAAAAGTCCAAAAAATCTATCTTTCCTTTTTTTTTTTTGTCTTCTTCTCATGTGGAAAATCCAACTCCAAAAGAAAATAAACCAAGAACAAATCTTGTAGAATTTTATCCCATCACTATAAGATATCGAACGGAGGGAAACATCCAACGTGATAAACATTGAGTGAACTCCAACAACGTTAAACAGTTTCCTTAACGTATTTTTATAACTTTCACGTCAAGATATATTTGTTTTTAAAATTCACATTTTTGCTTCGAGCTCAAACTCGAGACATATTTTTAACAATCTCCACATTGACTCGATGTTTGAGCCAAGTCACAATCGCTTTGCTAATAATTTCGAACTTCGTTGCTAGTCTCCCACAACTCCATGGGCTCAACGAACTTCGCTATGACTGAGTACCTCTTCGGAATGCCAACCTCACATGCATCTTTAATTGTTCCACAATGACTTTTCGTGAGAACCTCTTTAACCACGGATAAAACAAAACTATTGTTGCATCCATATCTAATAGGAGATTGAATTGTATCTTGCCAATATCAACAATTTTAATAACCGTTGTCTCTATAGGTTTCACCTCGCTATAAGTACCATCTATGTCTATTACCATGCTAGTGTCCACTACGTCGAGAGTTTCTAGTTGTAACTCCAGTTCAAACTAAACACCGTCCGGATCCGTATGAGCATTGCTATAATCACTCCTAGCTAGAAGTCTTGGAGACTCGTCAAATGCATCTTCTTCTTTGCTAATGACAGATGAATTTAATTTCGGGCATATAACTAATAACCCCGTTCACCTTGTGCGTAGCTTAGAAACATGCATTTTCTTGCCCTTCCATCGAGCTTACTTTTACTAACTCTATCTTAACATGGGCAACCAAATATTCTAAGAACAGAATAATCAGCAAAGTTACCGACCACACTTTTTGGGGAGTCCGACATTCAATCGCATCTATGTGGATCTATTCATCGGGTAACTTGCCATACTTAGCACTCGTCATTCTAGCTATACCACACTAGAGAGCATTTTATGGGCCGCCTCTAGTAATATTGTGTTCATCAATTCTGCTACATATTGTGGTTCATTGGCACTAGTGTGATGTCTCAATATGCCTTCCTTCATGCGAATTCGTTTAATAGCTCCGAGCAAACCTTCATGCTTTTGTTAGTCCGCACATGCTTGATCGTTTTGCCGGTCTCCTTTTCGATCAAAGCTCTTGACTAATTGATCTTGACAATCGCATTAAACTTGCGCCTAAGCACAAACGCCCGTGTCCTCCTCTAATAATCATCCAAAATTGTTAACATAAATCGAGCACTCTTCCTCGAAAGGAAACCGCGACAACCTGCAAATATTTAAGTGAATTAATTTTGCAATTTCCGTGGTTTCCTTGATAGTCACGCTAAAGTGCACTTTCGCCGTTTATCTAAATCACAACACCTGCATACATTTAGCTCATCAGCAATATAACCACACGATAAATTGCTCTCACTTAGAAGCTTCAGGTTTGTCTTGCTAATGTGTCCCAAACGCATATGCCACAATTCGGACTCTTGAACAAAAGCATTTGACTTTTTCACGGGAGAAATCTGCACTATCTCACCACCTTGAAGCTCGTACACGCCATTATGCTTGATTCCTTTCATTATCACAAAGACACCTCGAATAATTCTTAAAACTTCGCATTATGAAGAATATCGATACTCGGTTGAATCCAAGGCACTCAAGGAAACTATATTTTTCTTTAACTTTGGAATATGTCTAACTCCGGTTAATGTCCTCACAATACCATCATGCACTCTAATTCTAACATTGGCAATACCTACAACATCGCATTCAACATTGTCCCATAACTATATTTTACTATTATCCGTGCACCGATAAGTAATAAACTAGTTTCTATTTGATATAGCATATATGTATGATTGTCCTTGTTGGACGACCTCAGCATAAAGAAGGAAACTCCATGCACATTATCCCTTTTAGAATTCGATAAACAAAAGTCCAGAAAATCTGTCTTTCCTTTTTTTTTTTAATCTTCTTCTCACGTAGAAAATCCAACCCCAATAGAAAATAAACCAAGAACAAATCTTTTAGAATTTTTATCCCTCGGCGATTCGAGGAGAGAATTTCCAACTATTCGAGTTACCCAAAATCTATTTTACCCATGTTACGGAACTAGCTGATTGGAACATATATTATTCATATTTCTTCTCGATAGCCAAAAATCGAATCAAGAGAACCAAAAAATCTCCAACTGAATGAAATAAACAACGTGATAAATATTGAGTGAACTCCAACGCAAAATAATTTTCACGACGCATTCTTATAACTTTCACGTCAAAACATATTTATTTTTGAAATTAAATTTTCGTTTCGAGCTCAAACTTGAGACATATTTTAACACCCCGAGGCTATCCGAGCTTCAGACGATTGAAGAGCTAACCACATCGTTCCTCGATTCCATGCTCGAGCATGAGGAGATCAACTCAAGCTTTGATGGAGTGGAAATGCTACACTAAACTAAGTGTAAGGTGATATAAATTCACTTTTGATTGAAATTAGACACCCAAAGTTTACATTATAACTCTCAAGAAGAACATGGGGGTAAAAGTGAATATGAAATTTGCCTGTTGGAAAACTTCGGACGTGGGTTTAAACTGAGGAGAAACGTAGAAAAGTAGTTTCTGTAGGTACTTCTCTTTGAGAAATTGAGCAGGGCCAATTCGATGCGCTTTTCAAAGTGGACGAACTTTTCTCAAATTACACGCTAGTGACCGCACAACGTAAGACATGCTGGTGTTTTGGGACAAACTTTTACTGGGTGCAATTGCGCTTACAGTGGATACTATGGATGTATGTCTACGGAAAACGTCTCTCTCGCTGAGAGGGACTGATTTGAGAGGAAAAAGACAAAAAGGGGGTCATTCTTGTCAAGTGGGCTTGGGTTGATATGTGAAGGATAGAAGCTACAGGGGCAAATAGGCAATTATAGTTTTTGTGTGCATTTGGACTTGTTAGGCAGCATCCTTGCACTCCAAAGGGCTAGGTGCTTATAAAAATATCTTAGGGAACCAAGCTCTTAGCTAGGTTGATGCTTTGGTTTCGTCCGAACGAAAATCACGCGGTAAATTAAGAAGTCGCACGAGCAATCGATTGATTTAACTACGTATGGATCAAATTTCAGTGTGCCACGAGGATTCCTAATATGCATGCGTGCATGTGTAGCTACCGACGACACATCTATGCATATGTCATTCATACCTCACATCTGAACGACGAGGGCTGCCGGAAAAAAAAAAATCAAGTCTCTAATCGGATGAGACACTCATCACTTGCACAAGTCTCTAAAGAACCAAGCAAAGGACAGTAAAAAAAAAAAAACCAATAAGGGTCACCAAGAACATTGGCTTTTGACTATGTCTGAAAATCAAAGACGGCCCAAAAACTAAAATGTCTCTTCAGCTATTCAAAGAATGGATCCTTCACAATATGCAATTTGTCATTTTTTTATATTATGTTTTGTCAATCAGTGGTTACCCAAGTTGCTTACTTGTGTAAGTGGAGCAAAAACACATGGCTGGTGAACAAACTGAAAAGTTCAATGTATATGACATTGAAGGGATAAATTAACAAAAAAAATTTGTCTGAAGGGATAAATTAACATTGAAAGGACATTAGGGCCGTCTCTTTTTTTTTTTTTTTTAGTACTTGGGAAGAGGCAAATTTCGCGAGCCCGAAGTTGACTTTTTGACTAGACCCTAAGGCTCACTGGGGTTCAAGTCATTTTCTAGCTTACGTGGATTGGAGTAATCTCGTATTAAACGACAGATCAGTGTGTGGAGTGATGTAAGATGGATTCCGAACATGATATTTTCTACGTTTTGGGAAGAATCTTGAGGAGATTAGCGACCGCGGAACGATTAGAACCGCTCTTCCCGCCTAATATTGATTAGAAAGCGTAGGGTGGGTAGAGCAAAATAGATGTTGTTAGAGAAATGCTTTCAGTTGATGGTTGGAACGTATGAAAGGGGGACAAGAAAAGTCCCCGGTGGATAGACAATAATGATTTGGTCGTCTTAAATTCCTGCCTGTATTTGCTGGTGATGTTCTGGGAGCCTAGTTCTAAAGTTGAGGAATTTGTCGTGCAAAAGTGCAGAAGTTTAAGTTTTAAATTCCTACAAATATTACAATATTTGAACATTAAGTCACCCTCTTTATTCAATAGTTTAAATTTTTAGAGTAGTTGATAGTGGTCTCATAAAATTTCACGCCCGGACGGATGAAATTTACCTCCAGCAATTCATCAGATTGCTTCCTCAACTTGCTAAACTTGGAGGGTGTTGTCAAATGAGGCACTCGGGTAGGTGGTCTAGCTCCTGGCACAAGCTCTGTCTCATGATCTACCGATCGACGATCCATGGGAATCCCTTCGAGAATTTGTCTTGCATCTTAGATGAGTAACACATCCCCATCTCTTTTGAAATTGTCTTAGCCACATCCTCTTTTGAAAGTAGGGCGTGTGGGTTCTTGGCGCTTCATCCATGGTCGAGTCGATGTCCGGACATCATCACGGGTTTGCCACGTACTCTTGCTTGGGTCACTGTCATATCTTGACCTAGGCCCTCGGGCGAGCGCGATGCACAGTCGATCCCCCATTGAAGTAAAGAATCCATGAACCGCATCGCCGACCCATGCGCTTGGTCTCGGGAACTCGATCCCATGAATGATCGAGAGGTCACGCAAAGGCGTGACAGCGAGCATCCCTCTCCCCGGTCTTGGCGCATCCTATTTTGGTCGCGCCGGATACCGCCTTAGAGTTCATGGTCTTCATCCAACCAGCGTCATGCTCCAGTGCAAGGCCAAGTTGCTTGGCCTTCAAGCACGTCCGTGAAGTTATAGGTTGCACCCAAATCAACCATAGCCCATGCGGTTTTCGCCATTAATCCTACAATTCCGCATACATCGACTTCTGTCTTAGCAATCACTTTTGCCTTGACATCGGTGATGGCTCGACGCTCGAAAACATCAAGTAGGTATAAGGCCCCGCCTCCTCAGGCCATCTCCTCCATGTTCGCTCTCATTTTCCGGATCGACATGACGTATCTGTTGTAAATAAAGTCGGATCGCAATTGATCGCAGTGGAAATTCTAACTATCAGATTCGCTCAATATGATGCCGTGTTTTCTCTTTTGAGAAAAACGTAAATAACACAGCAAAAATAAAAGAAAACTAGAAGAACGATACACCAAAAGTTTTTACGTGGAAAACCCGATGGAGGAAAAATCACGAGACGCTAGTTTAGGAACCGCTTCACTATAATCAAAGGATTACAACCGACACTCTAATGGTGTCTCTTTCACAATAAATCCTCACAATTTTCACAAAACACACTCTCACTTGACGAATTCTCAAAATCTCTCGTGTTTACTCATTGTTGAGAACTTTTGTGATTTTCCTGAAGTAATTTTCTGGTGCACACACAAAATCCTCCTTTCAATCGCTCTGTTATAGTGGTATATCTCCATCCAAATTAGAATTTTCTTTAACCGATTTTGCAATCGCCTCTTGATTGAGAATCTCTCTAATTTGGACGATCTCCAGAATTGATTTTATCCTGGTATTCTTCCTTTTTAGCATCCCACCATAATAGGACTCCTTCCTATTAGGTATTCTTGATTAGCAATCATCGAGATCTTTCAAATCAAATCTCGAACATGTTGGGCTGCTCCCAACAAATCTCCCCCGAGCCCATCATGTAGGATCTCGAACTTCCTTATTAGTTCAATAAACCAACCTCCTTTCTATAGAATTTTAATTTTTACGTAGGTAGAGACTTTGTAAACATATTTGCACCATTTCTCGTTAGTATGGATCTTCTCGATCTTAAATTGCTTATCTTCCAACATTTCTCGTATCTAGTGATACATAATATCAATATGCTTCGTTCTTGAATGAAATGTGAAATTTTTATTGAGATGAATAGCGCTTTGGTTGTCGCAATACACAACATATTCATCTTGCTTGTGCCCTAACTCTTGCAAAAATCTCTTCATCCACAACATCTCTTTGCTAGTTTCGATGGAGGCTATGTACTCGGCCTCCGTTGTGGACGACTGCAACGCACTTTTGCAATCTTGATTGCCAAGAGACAGCTCCACTTGCAAAAGTTATTAAATAACCAGACGTAGACCACCTGGAATCCACATCTCCCGCCATGTTTGCATCGGTGAACCCCTCAAGTATCGGTTTTCCATCACCAAAACACAAACACAAACTAGATGTACCTTTAAGATACCGAAGTATTCACTTGACAGCCTCCCAAGTGTTGTTCACCGGGGTTTGACATATATTGGCTAACAATTCCAAAAGCATACCCAATATCCGGTCGTGTGCACACCATCGCATACATGAGGCTTCCGACGAGAGAGGCATAAGGAATCTTCAACATTTCTTCCTTCTCCCTTTCACTTGAGGGACATTGCCTCGTGCTAAGTTGAAAATGATTGGCCAAATGTGAGCTAATTGCTTTGGCGTTGCTCATGTTGAATCTTTGCACAACTTTCTCTACATATCTCTCTTGGGACAACTACGGCTTTCCACAATCTCTATCGCATGATATCCTCATCCCAAGTATCTGCCTTGCCGATCCAAGTTCCTTCATGGAGAATTCCTTCTTCAACTCCACCTTGAGCTTTGTGATTTTTTTTGACATCATGCCCTACAATTAACATATCGTCAACATATAATAAAAGAATCAGAAAATCACCATCATTAAACTTCTTGATGAACACGCAATGATCTCCCGTTGTCTTTTTGTATTCATTCCTCTCCATAAATGAATCGAACTTCTTGTACCATTGCCTTGGAGCTTGTTTGAGCCCATAAAGACTCTTCTTCAACTTGCACACAAGATTTTCCTTCCCTTTGATCACAAAACCTTCGGGCTGCTCCATAAATATCTCATCGTCAAGATCTCCATGTAAGAATGTTGTTTTCATGTCGAGTTGCTCGACCTCCAAGTTCAAGGTTGCTGTCAAACCAAAAACTACTCGAATGGATGACATCTTTACAACGGGAGAGAAAATCTCCTCATAATCAATTCCTTTCGCCGACCGAAACCCTTCACCACCAATCTTGCTTTGTAACGTGGTTTGTGGCTATTTTCTTCGGTCTTCAATCGAAACATCCATTTATTTTTTAGTGTTTTTTGGCCCTTTGGTAGCTTTACCAAATCATAAGTGTGATTATCATGTAATGATTGCATCTCTTCTTGCATCGCTTTCATCCATTCCTTCCTGTGGGTATTAATTTTCACTTCTTGCAAATTCTCGGGTTCTCCCCGTTAGTGAGGAACACATATTCGTTTGGAGAGTATTTTCTGCTAGGTTGTCTTTTTCTTATTGATCTCCTTGATTGCTCTTGAAGAATATCACCAACATCAATTATTTCTTCCTCAACCGCATCATCGGTTTCTACTTCTCCTTCTTCTTGAGCTTCCGCTCCATCATCTCCTCCATCTTCATTATTAGTCTCGACCTCAATTTCTTCGGAACCATCATCATTGGATGTTGTCTCGGTTTGTGCTTGCTTAGTCGAGTCATTCTCGACCTCTTCTTGTGCTCCCCCATGAGCAGAATTTTCTAATAAGTCCGAGGGTTCCAAGTCGACTAAATCTTCCTCTACACTTTGAGATTCTTCGTGCTTCTTGAGATCTTTAATTGTTTGATCCTCAAAGAACACCACATCTCGGCTTCGAAACACCTTCTTGTTTTTGGGATCCCACAATCTATAGCCAAAATCTTCGTGAGCATATCCCAAGAATATGCACTCCTTGGCCTTTCCATCTAGCTTAGCTTGTTCGTCTCTCGGTATATGTGCGAATTCCCGCAACCAAACACTTTCAAGTGATTATAAGATGAATTCTTACCATTCCATACATTTTGTGGAGTCTCACCTTTGAGTGGAATCGAATGTGACAGATTTATCAAATCCACCGCCGTCCTCATTGCCTCCCCCCAAAAAGAGTTTGGCAACTTCGCATGGGAGAGCATACACCTTATCCTCTCACATATTGTTCGATTCATTCTCTCGGCAACACTATTGTGTTGTGGTATCTTAGGCTCTGTTTTCTCGAGCCTTATGCCATGAACTCGTAGTAATTCTCAAATGGTCCTCGGTATTCCCCGCCGTTGTTAGCCTTCACACACTTCAATTTTCTGCCGGTCTCCCTTTCTAGTTTCATATGCAAGTCCTTGAACGTATCAAGAACTTGATCTTTTGTCTTCAATGTAATAGCCCACACCTTTCTAGAAAAATCATCTATAAAAGTAACATAATAAGAAGCACCACCAAGCGGTTCTCGAAGTCATAGTATAAACATCGGTATGTAACAAATCAAGTCGATTTGTCTTTTTCAATGGCGGAGTAGATTTAAAGGCAACTCTATTATTTTTTCCTATGATGCAGTCTTCACAAGGGTTTATAGAGGTACCTTTTATTTTCGGGAGTAACTTCTTGGATGTGAGAACCTTCATTCCATTCTCACCCATATGTCCGAGCCTTTTATGCTAAAACTTGGTGGATACCTCTCTCCTTGCATTAACATCTCCTCCGCATAGCTTTGCTTGTATAGTGTAGAGTGATTTATCTTTCACTCATCTTGCTATCACAAAGCTACCCTTTGTTAACTTCCACTTGCCTTCGCCGAAGTGACTCACATAACCATCATCGTCTAGTTTTCCTGTGGAGATTAGGTTAAGACGAATATCGGGGACATGCCTTACCTCTTTCAAGATCAACTTGCATACATTGTTGGTCTCGATATTAACACTTCCTATGCCAACAACCTGCGATGAGCCACCATTACCCATCCTCACGAGACCAAAGTCTCCAGCTATATATGAAGAGAAAAACTCTCTCTTGGGGACAACATAAAAGGAGGCTCTAGAATCAACTAGCCAAGCGGTATCTTGGCATGTTAAGTTGATGCTCTTGTCAATGCGGATAACCATCATGTCTTCATAAATCGTAGTGACATTTGCAGCCGGTACTTCAACTTGCCTTTTGGCTGCCTTCAATCAACAATCTCTATTGAGATGTCCGATTTTTCCACAATGAAAACAAGCTCTCTTCTCAACCCTTGGCCTTGAGGTTGAGCGACCTTTAGGTCCACGGCTTTTGCTCCTCCCACGATCTACTTTCTTCTCTTGTTCATTGATAACAAGAGTTCTTTCACCATGGTTGTAGTACCTCTCATCTTTGCGCCTTTGCTCTTCGCTCAACAATCTGTCCTTCACTAACTCCACGGTCAATGCTCCATCAAGCGTGGAATTGTGAATCGACACAACTAAGGTGTCCCAACTTTTTGGTATAGAACTTGTCGGGAAGTGTGCATGCAACTTCGAGGAGATCATCTTCTCCATTGCATTGATTTGATTTACCAAACCTCCCATAGTGCATATATGTTTAGAGACACTTGTTCCATCTTTGTACTCCATACGCGACATTTTTTTTTTATCAAACTTGCTATGTTTTGAGATGTATTCCTCGCGTATGTCCGCTCCGCATTTCTCCACAAATCATAAGCATTGTCTTCTTGGGTAAAGTTTTCAAAGATGCTTTGATCTAGCCACTTTCTAATGGTTGCCACACATCTTCTGTTGAGAATGGTCCATTCGTCCTCCCTTCTTTCTTCTTCTTCTTCTTCTTCTTCTTCTTCTTTCTTGCTATCTTCTTCTTTTTCTTTAGCTTTTGCTTGATTTAGAGGCTGATGTCGGAGCCTTTATCATGCTCTTTGGGGGCGCTCTTGTCTTGATTGGCCTCTACAAGCCCTTGATGTAGAGATGATCCTCCATCCGGCACCTCCATATTGCGTAATTCGTAACCGTGAGCTTGATCATATTATCATTGTCATCCGACATCTTTTACAACCTTGCTCCGATACCACTTTGTTGTAAATAAAGTCGGATCGCAATTGATCGCAACGAAATTCTAACCATCAGATTCGCTCAATATGATGTCGTATTTTCTCTTTCGAGAAAACGTAAATAACACAACAAAAGTAAAAGAAGACTAGAAGAACGATACACCAGAAGTTTTTACTTGGAAAACCCGATGTGGGAAAAATCACGGGACGCTAGTCTAGGAATTGCTCCACTATAATCAAAGGATTACAACCGACACTCTAATTGTGTCTCTCTCACAATAAATCCTCACAATTGTCACAAAACACACCCTCACTTGACGAACTCTCAAGATCTCTCGTGGTTACTCATTGTTGAGAAGTTTTGTGATTTTCCTGGAGTAATTTTCTGGTGCACACACAAAATCCTCCTTTCAATCGCTCTTTTATAGTGGTATATCTCCATCCAAATTAGAATCTTCTTTAACCGATTTTGCAATCGCCTCTTGATTGAAAATCTCTCTAATTTAGATGATCTCCAGAATTGATTTTATCCTGGTATTCTTCCTTTTTAGCATCCCACCATAATAGGACTCCTTCCTATTAGGTATTCTTGATGAGCAATCATTGAGATCTTTCAAATCAAATCCCGAACATGTAGGGCTGCTCCCAACAAATCGATACTCCTAAATCTATTGTACGGCTATCATCTCAATCCTAAACTTTTTCATTGTGCAAATTTAATCGGGATGCCCATTAGTGGGACAAGTTTGGAACGCCTAATGTCGTACCAAACCTGTACCATTAACTTTCTTTTACTTTTAAACCCTTCCTCCTAATTCGATAGTGTGAGAAAGGATTTGATTTGATACGATTGTGATTCTAATTGATACGTCTATCCGTGTGGAATATTGTCGAATATTCTAGGATAAAATAGGAAGACAATATCGTGTATTCTTTTCGATTTTTTTAATATAAATGCACACTTGTACATGTACAATTGATATCGAGAGAAATACAACTACGATTCTTCCATATTTTCTAGTTTTCTATCATGGTATTAGAGCCTCCTTTCCTAGCCTAGCTTTTGCGAAAATATTCTTGAATTGCCTTCGTTTTTTGTTTTCGACTTCTTGTTGTAACTCTGAAATTTTTTGCAAAACAGTCGAGGCTCCGGTAGGAATTCACACTCTACAATACCATGACGAGAGACCAAAACATAAGCTCCGGAGAAATCCGTGACTCTACGTTGGAAGAAGCCTCCAACTCGCGTCGAAATCAAGCCTCGAATCAAATCGATCCGACTCAAGATGAGAGGTCTTCCACTCAACATCATGTCGGATCCGCTTTCGCTCTAGTTTAGATTCTCGGCTCCATTCAATGGCCACGATCCACTGGTTTCCGTTTCAAGGCCAATGGGTTGCCGGATCAAATCGGACATAGACCCAACATGGCACGCCAGGAGAAGAAGCGAGGTTCGGGCCTTGGAGCCCAAGCCCAAACCCGGATCGAATTAGAAGGGTCCATGGACAAATCCTTATCCGAGTTTTCAACCCACGTTTAGGCCGTCCTTTTTTCTAGCCGTCGCCGGCCATCCGGAGCCGGGCGACCCTCTCTACACATCGTCGGCCGACGGACCGGTGCTCCGTTTAATCGGTTTCTGGCTCGTGATTAGACCACTATACTACTTGGGCTACGGTTCTTTGATGAGCCCTAGTGACAAAGGACAAGGCCGGTTTCCTCAACAGAACCGTCCCCTTCCCAATTGATGAGCGGTTGCAATGACACTAGCGCAAATGCAACCAACTTCGTTTGCACTTGGGTTGGAAATTGTTTAACACCCAAGGTCGCGACCGGACTACCACCAACCGAAGACTCGATGATTATTTGAGATAACATCCGTGAAATGTATGGCAAGCTCGACCGAGCTAAATTTTTCTCGCTTACCTAGGCTTTGTCGGAATTGAAGCAAGGGAACCTCTCATTTAGCGCTTGCTTTAATAGGCTCTGGCCCTATGGAACGAGCTCGTAGCTGAGGAACAACTTGTAGGACTAAAGATGGCGCTCAAACAAGTATTGAGAAATTAAAGAACGGGAGAAGGTAACTCGTTTCCTTTTAATTCTAAACAAAAGCTATGCATCGTTTTGGTCACAGATCCTCGCTATAGAGCCCCGTACCACCGCTCGGCCGAATTTACTAGTTGGCCACCCAAGAGGAGAACCAGCACCTCGCAACAACGAAATATGTCAAAGTCGGGAGAGTATAATCCTTGCCGTACTAGCGGGCCCATCACAACGAGTTCACAACAAAACCTAGGCTGCCACGGCGAGCTCGAGCTTCGGGTCACACCATGCGGCAAACCTCCCCGTTGGGAGGAAGAAGAGATCGCAAACCCTAAAGGGTTATGAATCAACAATTCGGATCAAAAGCACGGATCGGATGACTCTTATTCATCTTTTTTTGTGGCCGAATTGAGCGGGCTCTCATGAGGCCACGTCGCCCAAATTTTTAGATCATCCAATTGCTCACACAACACAATGTCATCACGGAAAGGAAGTAGGTAAAATACTAAGGCAAAGGGTAAATACTGCGAATATTGCAAGCACCCATACCACACCATCGACACGTACTAGAAATTATATGGTAAATCAACCGATAAAGAAAAAAAAGGAGAAAGTGTTTTCTATTTATCGGGTTTCAACACATGGGACTAATAAGGACTCATCGGACAATAACCTAAGACCAATGTTGCCATATTATGAAGGCGTTGAGTCAATTGAAGAGTACCAATAAAGCCGCAGGTTTTTCAAGGACTTCATTTTGTAAGACCAATATTACTTCGGTTGACACATGGATAATTGGTTCGGGTGCTAGCAACCACTTAATCTCGCAATGAGCATTTTTTCTCTAATGTTCCTAAAAAAACCCTAGTCTTCAGAATCGTTTGTCTTGTGGGAATATCACTCATGTCACAAAAGTTGGTACAATTCATCTTAGACCAAACATTACTCTTAAAAATGTTCTATAGATTCCTGAATTCGAGTTCAACCTCATATTCGTATCCAAAGTTTGTGAGGATAATTCCCTGCCATGTCAACTTCAATTCTGAACATTATTTTTTTCAAGACCATTCAACTGGCAAAATGATGGGCTTGGGTAGGATCGCACAAGGACTTTATTTTTGGATTAGTTTTTCAAGAGCTTTTGATTCATTAAATAAGAGCCATTCACGTAATGCTTTCTCTAGTAATAAAATCCTTCTTTCTCACTAGCGTTTGGGGCATCGTGCCTGTTTTCCTCATCCGAATTGCATAATTTGTCCTTTGGCAAAATGATTGCAAGCATCATTTTCGATCGGTACATCTTAGACTACCCGGTGCTTTCTCTTTAATTCATATAGATATTCGGTGTCCTTATCACACTCCACATCATGATGTATCTCGTTTCTTTCTTACCATCATGGATGATTACACTCGCGCCACTTGGGTTTTTCTCATGCAATCCAAAATTCATACCTTTTCCCATCTGTTGAATCTCTTATTTTTTATTAGAAATCAATTCGATAAATCTGTTCAAAGAATTCGCACGGACAATGGGCGCGAAGTTTTTACTACTCGAATGCAAATCTTTTCTATCCTATCATGGGATACTTCACGAAAGCTCTTGCACTTACAATCCTCATCAAAATGGAGTTGTTGAGCACCAACATCGACATCTCCTAGAAGGAGCCCAAGCACTCAAATATCAAGCTTCCATTCTTGAAACCTTTTGGAGTAATTGTGTGGTCACGGCAGCTATTTAATTAATCACATGCCAACTTAAATTCTTGAAGGTCGAACTCCATTTGTGATGCTCTTCGAAAAATAGCCCGAGATTGCACACCTCGAGTTTTTGGTTGTTTACGTTATGTGACAATCTGTGGGCCCTCGGGACAAATTGGTCCCTGTGCTCTTCGATGTATTTTCATGGGGTATCCTTCTCAACATAAAAGGCTACCGTGTTATGGAGATATCTACAGGTCGGTTTCTCGTCGGCCCGAGATGTTATTTTTCATAAAGAGAAGTTTCCCTTCTAGGAGATGACATCTTCATCTCGAGTCATCCATATCAACATCAAGTCATCGGCAGTTCTTATCAAAAGAAGATCTATCTATAACTCCTTAGTATGCCATCATTGCATCGAGCACACACCCTCTATGTCGGCCAATCGCGAATCCGAATCTTTAATGTCTTCCCTTGAAGAGGACAATTCTCCTGCTTCATCCTCACATTTAAATATTAGTGGGTCTTCTTCGCCAACTCCCGAGTAGCTAGATGAATCATCTTCACCGGTTCCCGAGCGATGATCACTAAACAACCTCGACGATATGGGAGACATGTTCGTCCCCCTACATGGACCAAGGACTACATCTATCCCACATTGGGTTCACTAGGTACTCATTATCCTATATCTTCATATGTTTCATTTAGTCGACTATCGCCGGAACACACATGTTGCATTAGTCGCATCTCCGAAGAGCAAGAGCCTTCTTCTTATGAGGAAGCATTGGGTGATTTACGCTAGCAACAAGCAATGAAGGCTGAATTAAATGCTCTCATCGAAAATCATACTTGGGATATTGTTTCTTTGCCTCCTCATAGAAAACCAATTGGCTGTAAATGGGTTTACAAAATTAAATGCAAGGTTGATGGTTCCGTTGAGTGCCATAAGGCTTGACTTGTTGCTAGGATTCACGCAGCGAGAAGGTTTTGACTACCATGAAATTTTTTCCCCGTTGCCAAGGAAGTCATTGTTCGTTTTTTTTTCGACAATTGCTACATTTTGTAATTGGAAATTACATCAAATGGATGTCCATAATGCATTTCTTCATGGTGACCTAGACAAATAAATTTACATGAAACTTTCCACGGGGTTTACGGAGACAGGGAAAGTCTTAGGTATGTCGTCTCCATAAATCCCCTGTATGGACTTAAATAAGCCTCTCGACAAGTGGTATGCCAAATTTACTACCGCACTCACAAATGCATGTTTTCAACACTCCAAGCATGATTATGCCTTCTTCACATGGACCAAAGGTACTTTGTCAATCTACTTGCTAATATATGTTGACAATATACTCATTATAGGGAATGATGATTCTGCGGTTGGAAAATTCAAAGAATATCTCGCACGCTACCATCCGTATTGAAGATTTGGGACCTTACAAATATTTTCTTGGTATTGAAATAGCTCGATCAAACAAGGGAATATGCCTCGGCCCGAGGGAAAATTTGTCTTGGAAATCATATCGGAGCGGGATTATCAAGATGCAAGCCTGCTTGCCATACCTATTGAACAAAATGTCAAGCTAACGACGCTTGAATATGATACGAGTTCATCTTCATTTCTTGGTCGGGATCCATTCCTTAAGGATGCGTCGGGATGCCAGCGACGCATTGGAAAACTGATTTATCTTACCATGACCAAGCTAGATATATGTTATGTAGTACATATACTCGGCCAATTCATGCATAGCCCAAAACAGTCTCATATGAATGCAAGATGAAGGTCGTAAAATATTTAAAGGGATGTCTAAGACTTGAAATTCTTTTATCTCGTGATTGCAACATGAAGATGACGGCCTATCATGATACAGATTATGCTACTTGCCCAATGACCGGAAGATCCATTACGGGTTTCGTATTAAATTGGGAAGATCCTTGATTTCATGGAAGACGAAGAAGCAATCAATCATCTCGATATCATTAGCCGAATCGAAGTATCGGGCTATGGCAAAAACTGTTTATGAAAGAGTTTGGATACGTGGTTTACTTTCGGACCTTGGCGTACGGATTGATGGAGCAAGCGAATTATTTTGTGACAATGATGATGCACTCAAGCTAGTAGCAAATCCAGTCTTTCATGAAAGAAGAAAGCACATAGAAGTCGATTGCCACTTCACTCGATAGAAGATTCAAGAAGGAGTACTCATAACTCGAGGAATTGGAACTACGGAATAGCCTGCAAACATCTTCACTAAGTCATTGTGTCGAGACAACACACATATCTACTAAGCAAGCTAGGCGTCTTCAACATATACAAGCCGCCCACTTGAGGGGGAATGTTGGAGAAATG
Source organism: Rhodamnia rubescens (assembly GCA_021437795.1). Classification (NCBI taxonomy): domain Eukaryota; kingdom Viridiplantae; phylum Streptophyta; class Magnoliopsida; order Myrtales; family Myrtaceae; genus Rhodamnia; species Rhodamnia rubescens. Next base: position 7,239,785 of record JAILYA010000007.1, read on the forward strand.
ATTTGATTTGATACGATTGAGATTCTAATTGATACGGTCTATCCGAGTGGAATATTGTTAGAATATTCCAAAGATAAAATAGGAAGACAATGTCATGTATATATTTTCCGATCTCTTTTTTGTACAATAAATACACACTTGTACATATACAATAGATATCGGGAGAAATACAACTACAATTCTCCCATATTTTCTAGTTTTCTGTCAATTAGGTCCCATTGAGTACCTATAACCGGCAATAGTATTCGTAATTACCCCAATCCTATTGTTCAATATATAAAACACAACTTCAAACATGGAAGAAGTGTTCAAAAGTCTTAATCTTATTGTATTGATACCAATTCAGTCATAAATCTTTTTTATGCCAACTCAATCTTAAAACTTTTGAATTGCTTTGTCAATTCATCTCTATACTATTTATTGGTGCTAATTTAGTCCTAAATCTTTTGCATTTGTGGCAATTTAGTCTTAAGACTTTTTGCGTTTGTACAAATAGAGTCAATTTGATCAATTTTGAGTGAATATCGCCGACTTACGTGGCATCCGCCGCCGACGTGGATATTTTTAACATTATTTTAATTATTTTTCATAATTTTACGTCGGCGACATCCATGCCACGTAGAATAACCGACGTCCATGTCCGCGATTTTCGATCAAAATTGAGCATATTGACTCAATTTGTACAAATACGAAATGTTTATGATTAAATTGGCACCAATTCAAAAGGTTTAAAATTGAGTTAACATAAAAAAAAGATTTAGGATTAAATTGGCATCAATATAATAAGTTTGGAATTTTTTTTTAACACTTTTCCCCTTCAAACACAATTAAAACGTTGAGGTATAGACTTGCCCTGTGTTCACTAACTCCATTCCCTTTCTTCGATCTTCGATCTGATCGAATAAGACAACCGTAACCCCGAGAAGCTGAATGACGTAAACAATTGACAAATCAACCGACAATGACTTTGCCCATTCTCAATCGTTGCTCTGTCCTTGAAGATGTCAAGATCCCTCGGCCATCACGACTTCTTCCCTAATATTTCTACAGCAACTCGCCACCACCCGTCTATGAGAAGCAACTAAGCCATTCGGCGGACGCTTTTGACCTTCGAAGACATACCCTTATTATCTCAATTCTCTATCATTTCATTTATGATTCAGGGGTAAATTTTGTAAAGTGCAGTACCAGTCCTAAAACTTCTCTTGAGAGCACCATAGATGTGAGATTTTTTTCTTTTCTTTTAAGTTCCGTTTATTTTGCAAAAAATATGATATTTCTAAAAAAACCGATAATATTTTCATAGTATTTGATTGAAACCCGAAAATGAACTGAAAAATATTTTTCGTCATTAGGTATGGAAAATTCGATTTGATTTTCCTTAATAGACATATAATTTTCAAAAGCTAGTAACTTGCGCATGAGCAGCGGGAAATTGCACATGGGCACTATAGTCTTCGATATGGCCTCGATGGACCCCGACCCGAGCGCCGAGGATCGAGGCATGAGCACCTAGGTCCCGGCCCCGGGCACTACCTCAATAGACCTAACAAGCACCTGGGTCTTGGGCCCAACCTCGATGGACTCGAGCATAGCCTTTGTGACCCGGGTATAGGTGTTGGAGATCCAAACTTGGGTACTTGGGATCCTGTGCTCGGCCTTTATGGACCCGGGCTCGAGTGTAGAGCATCGGACACGGACACTCGGGGCTTTGGGCCCGGCCTTAATGGATCTAGGCACAGGCACGTGCACTAGGGACTTGGCCTTGGCCTCGGTGGAACCAGGACAAGAGCTCCGAGGATCTAGGCATGGTCACCGAGGTCTTGGGCCCAGCCTCGACGAACTCGGGCCCAGGTGTTGGAGACTTAGTCTTGGATGGCTGGGATCCTAGAACCGGCATTGAGGATTTCGGATCCAAGCGCAAGGATTAGGGTCTAGGCCGATATCATATTTAGGAAAATGATTTTCGATTTTCGAAAGAGTAAATATCTTTTCGAATTTAAGTGTATGTTTTTTTTTTGCTGACTAGGAAAATATTTTCCGTCGACTTAATTTTCCAAGCGGATCAAATGTCGGAAAATATTTTTTTCCGAATATTATCTTTTGCGAATTGGTGAATTAGCTTACCGTACGATTAGATGGTCAACGGCCCTGGCGGCAAATTTTATACGCGAAAGCGAAAGAGCTGACTGGACTCTCCTGTGGCTGAGCCTGAGGCTGCGCGTGCTCCTTTGCTAAAGAGCTTCGGTTTTGGGCCCGCTTTGACGACGTATCACTCGACCTCGACCGACTGCAACTCCCATGCACGATGCAACGCCATCGATCCTCTTCCCTCCCTCCCTTTATAAATTCACCTGCTCTCCGATGATGCCGCTTCCCAAAATCTCTCCCAATCCCAACAGATTTCAACCTTTCAAGAGAGAGAGACATTATTCTCGTACAAAGGAAATTCTCTGATTGGTCACTCTCTTCTTCAGCTCTTAGGTTAAATTCAATGTCTGAAGCTGGCGGTATTGCTTCCCTTCTCCTACTCTTCTTCCATGTCCTCGTGTTCTCAGGCAAGGTGGATTCAGCAACCTTCACGATCCTTAACAAGTGTTCCTACACCGTGTGGCCCGGCATCCTCTCCGGCGCCGGCACCCCGCAGCTCTCCACCACCGGGTTCGCCCTCCAGCCTGGCCGGTCCGAGGCCGTCTCAGTGCCCTCGTCCTGGTCCGGCCGCCTCTGGGGCCGCACCCTCTGCGCCCAGAACGCCACCGCCGGCCGGTTCGCCTGTGCCACAGGGGACTGCGGCTCCCCCACAGTCGAGTGCTCGGGGTCGGGCGCTGTGCCCCCCGCCACGCTGGCGGAGTTCACCCTCGACGGCTCGGGTGGGCTCGACTTCTACGACGTCAGCCTCGTCGACGGCTACAACCTCCCCATGTCGGTGGCGCCGCAGGGCGGGAAGGGCGGGAACTGCGCGGTGACGGGCTGCGCCGCCGACCTGAACGCCGGGTGCCCCAAGGAGCTCCAAGTGGACGTCGACGGCGGGAGCGCGGCTTGCAGGAGCGCGTGCAACGCGTTCGGGGACCCCAAGTACTGCTGCAGCGGGGCCTACGCGACGCCGGACACGTGTAAGCCGAGCGTGTACTCGGAGTTCTTCAAGAGGGAGTGCCCCAGAGCTTACAGCTACGCCTACGACGACGGGACGAGCACGTTCACTTGCGCATCCGCCGATTACGTCGTCACTTTCTGTCCTTCGACGTCTACCAGGTAAATTTTTACATATTTGATCTTTGGAATTCATCTTACGATTTCAATTCGGTATGGAATCTTTTTGAAAAAGTGTAATCTCCATACATTAAAGACATTCGTAGAACTAAGTTTAGACCCATCTCCTGACAATCCCCTGGAACGGTTGTTGGTGGTCGGGGCGCCGGCAGTGTGAAGACGGCGGACGATCAGCACGCTGGGGCGGCGCCAGCATCTGACTCATCAGCCCCCGCGGCATTGAGCTCATTACAGGCCTCCGCATCCGACCGCACAGGACCGAAACCCCCACCCTTTGTGGCTCCGGTCGTTTTGGCGGCAGTTTGGCAGTTGTTGCAACAACTTTGTCTCTGATCACTGCTCGCGGAGGCGACAGCGACGTTCGGCCGGCCGTTTTACACCGAACCTTCTTATTTCCCGGTGCAGACCGTACGATTTATTTAATGGACGGGCCCAACTTGAGAAGACAAGCACCACAGCGTCATCGAAATTGTCATTCTCTATTTTGATTTTGGCTTCCGGCTGCATAAATGGCCGGCGAACTTTGGCTTTGTGTGACTTCCCATTATTTGGAGTTGGTAAAATAGTTGTAATAATTTTTTTGGGAAGATGTGATGGGGAGGGATTCATGCTGCACGTCGATCATACGTCATGGGTCACGTTCCTTTCATAAAAAAGTAGACGCCTCAACTCGTGCTGGGATCAGTTCTCGGCCATCTTTGTATAAATTAATAAGGGTTGGTTTACATGGACTATCCTTTGCTCCAACATTAGTAGATTTTGTCATCAATTCAAGTTCCCGCCGCCGCCGCCGGCAGTAGTGGATAGCTGTGTAGCACCGATATGACACGCGACAATATGCCGACATGTGATTTCTCAAAAAATAAAAAATTTCGACACGTTGTAAATTAAATATATATTTTTATATATAATAAATTATTATATGAGTTTTCTTCTTCTTCTTCAATTAAAAATTCACAGTTAGTCTCTTTTTTTTTTTGCTGGTTAGGTATATTGATTTTGGAGTGTTTGGATCTATGACTTAAGCATATATATTTTCAATAGATTTATATTTTGACCCTTAATTTATTAAAAATGCTTAAAACTCGATCCATTGCGTGTTAGGACGTTGGACTCGCGTGTCGCCGGCGTTTTTGGAGTGTTGACCACATGTCGGACGCATGTCGAAGAGTGTCGAAGTGTCGGAGAGTGTCGATCAAGATACGAAGCTCTCGAAGAGTGTCCGTGCTAGATAGGTGGGTAGACCCAATGACGCCGTGGTCGCTGGGAATGGGGACGAAGGTGGCGCTTGCTTATGTTTTATAAAAAGCAATGGGAAAAACTCAACGTTATTAGGTTGTGAGAGCTTAATGTATGATTGGGCTACTATGAATCTTGCATGTCATTGGACTCTCACGACTCAATACCCAAAAAAATCTCAAACTTTAGCATTTAAGAAAATTTTACCTAAAAAAAAAATTTGTCACATAAAAAACCTTCAACTTTTATATTTGTCTTAATTCTATCTCAAACTTTTGCTTTTGTCCCAATACTATCGGCCAAGTACTAAAAAAAACCCCATCTTTAGCATATGTCTCAATTATATCCAAAACTCTTCTTTTTTCTCATAAAAAATTTCAACTGTTACTTTTCTCCCAATTTTACCATTGTTAGCCCCCTATCCATAATCACTATTAGTTAATTTTATGTGGTATTTTCACGTTATTAATGAATTACACTTCAAGTAAAATCGATATGAAAAAACTCATGAACTTCTCTTTTACGACTTGCTACTCCTACATATTGCCGAGAGATATATAATCACTAAAGATGGCATATTTCGTATTCTCTTCGGCAATCGCCAGTCCAAAAAAGGGCTAGACATGGTGATATTTGAACTAACATCTCAAAATCTTATCGTCTTTGAAACCTCTTGTTTCTAAATTTCGAAAATTCATTGATAAGTTTGGCGAGAAAACTCGAGTCATGTAGGGTAGACTAACGGTGATTATGGACGGAAGATCGACGGTGGTAGAATTGGGATAAAATTAAAAGTTGAGGATTTTTTATGAGACAAAACAAGTTTTGGATATAATTGGGAGAAATGGTAAAGTTGAGGATTTTTTTGGGTATTAGACCGGTAGAATTGGGACAAAAGTAAAAGTTGATGGTTTTTTATGAGACAAAAAAAGTTTTAAATATAATTGTCACAAATGCTAAAGTTTGAATTTTTTTTTGGTATTAGGCCGGACTCTCACGTCACGTCAATTTCCTTTCTTTTTATTTTATTTTATTTTAAGGTAGAAAGGATTTGTGTTTGTATCATATAAATCGGAATATCCTCTTATTTTTTATATCATTATCTTGTCATCGACGTCCAACCGATTCGTGCGAACTTCTGCGTTGAACGCCTTGTCGGCTCGTTGGTTCCTACGAACCTTCGCCTCCTCCTTCCATATGACCTGAAAATGGATAAGGGACAGTCTCCGATACGATATCGTCTTACCGACGATTTACATCCGATTCCTATGCCCTAAGGCGAATCAAACGAAAGATGATGCGTGACGTACGAATAATCCCTACTATTGCGTTGAATTTGAGCGACTCATCCTGAGTTTTATGAAAAAAAAACAGTAGTTAAATTGATTATTTCTACCAAGATTACTCTCACATGATTTCAAATGACTTCATCTGCCACTAATTTCGATAAATAAATAAAAAAAACTGCTACTAATCATATACTTCATCGTCAGACCCAGCTGATGATGTCCGTAAGCTCAGACGTTGTTGTCATCACGAAGATGTTTTCATTATGTTGGCTTGTGGAAGAGAAAGACTCCATCTTCCAATCACAACCTATGCCTCCAAATTGGTTCTTTGCTTGTTTCAAATTACAGTTTTGAATCGTCTAGGGTTTGACCGAGAAACATCCCTATTCCTTCCGTTTCGTGTCGAAATGGGATATACCCAGATTTCAAAAAATGGCAAGCAATGGGTTAAAAATGTGATCACGATGTTCTACGAAGCCCTGCTTATGGGAAACCAATTGCCAGGAAAGTACATGAGTCTTAAGAGTGATCCACGGCATATTATATATGAAAGAAGTATCAAAAAGTCATAAATCTATTGCAACAAGTACCAATTCAATCCTAAATATTTTGCATTTGTGCTAATTCAGTCCATTTGACTGGTTGGCGCGACGTGGACTTTTTTAAATCATATTTTATTGAAATTTTGAGTTCTTTTTATAACATTTTTTATTTTCTTTAGATTTTTTCTTTGGACCCTAGGGCCGGCGCCGACCCTCACTACCATTGGGCAAGGGCGGCGAGGACGTCGCTCGCCCGCATTGAGCAAGGGCCGTGGCTCTCTTGCTTGGCCAAATCGGCAATGGCGTCACGGCCCTCACCCCGCCCGGGGTTATGGCGGTCCTTGCCGCCCCTATGGTCTAGGAAAAGAAAAGAAAAAGAAAAATGTAAAAGAATTAAAATATTACTTAAAATGTCCATGTCAACGCCGATAATGCCACGTTAGCGTCATGGCCAAATAGTCGAATTGGCGAAATGCAAAAGATTTGGGACTAATTAGCACAATAAAAGGTATATAAATAAATTGGCACAATTGTAATATGTTTAAGACTTTTTTTTGGTAATTTTCCCTATTATATACTAAGGTATTAAAAATAGTAATTGTTAAAATCAACATTGCATAATAGATTGCATAAATGACAAAGAAGAAAGCGACATATATACTTCAAGATGGAGTGGGACGTGGGAGTCTCCGCTTAAGAAAGTATACACAGCGAAAGCTATAGCTAAAAGAAAGCCAATGAAGACCCCATTGGTATTTAGTTACTTGGTTCGGATATCTTGTGTCCTATTTTATGTTGCCTTGTCATTTTCTACGTGACATGGGGTTCCGCAAGCTCAGCGAGTTATTTTGTCGCCTTGATAGACAATGTATGACACGCTAGATCGGAGGGATCTACGAGAGATCACTCGGCACAACACACTAGTTGTAGTCATTTCAAATCTTTCTTGTTAAGATGTGATTCATACTTCCATCGATAGGAAGGCACGAGGATTCGAGAAAGGCCGCCTTGATGGAGGCTGTAAGAGAGACAGCTCCTCGAGATGCTAGAGGGTTTGTATAGTTTTACCTTATATATTGTTGGTAGTTTGGATTTGATCCAATGAATAATTATTGTTATATATATAATATTTTTCTCTTATAATTGATAGTTGTAACAAAGATGTGGGAGGCGCTAATTATAGTGAAATTTTCCGCTGAATATAGCCCTAATTTAAAGGTAAATTGAGATAAATATTGTGCTTCGATTTCTTTTTCTTGCCCTTTATTCTTTATATCGTTATGTTTGTGCATTTAATCTTAACATGTACTAGGTTCGACCGAGATATCGACGCTGCAATTTTTCAGCAGCCTCCGCACCATGACGATCTATGTTCCAATTCCGTTTCGACCGACAAGCCCTGAAATGCACATACCACACGATCCACACCCCCCTGAGAGAGAGTGGATTATAACCAAAATCTCCAAATCAGCACTCATTATAAACTTTATAGGTGAATTGTTCTGTTACGTATCAACTTTTTTATGACTCGAACAACTCTTTGAAATTAAGTCGTCGAGGTTAATTGATCGGAAATTCCTTTACTTCATTTGTCAAACCCATTTCGAAAATGATAAGGTTGAAGATATGAGAAACAATTCACAAAGCGATTATTCGGATTCGCGTGGCATGTTTCATGTAAGCCGCTAAAAACCTCATGACGGCAATTCCTAGATCACCATGGCTAGAATCTAGAAGCACAGCAAAAATGTAAAGGAATTTGTGCACCGATTTGAGATCCATCGTTCTTGATAGATAATAGCGACAATCCAAAACTCAAGTACATCTGCTCTATTACTCTCTGTATCCCCTGGCTTAGTGAAATAGCTCCTCAACGATGACAATCCGTACGTGCTCCTTATGTGAGGTTGTTATGAGTTCTTCATGGCAAGAGGAGGGACTTAGGCACTATTTATGGAGTTCTCAACTAGACCCTCTCATCCCGGTGATGGGCTCAACTCGGCCCACACAATGTCATGCTCATATTAGATTGATTAAAAATCATTATATCTTATCTTATTATACCAACCCTATAAACTAAAAATTAATCTCGCAGAATGATAAATTACAACCTCAATTAATATAAGTCCACATTAGAAAAGCCTTACAGTTTCAATATGCGCCTACATGCTACATAATCAACTTATTCCGACATTGGTCCATCGAAGGCGTTACATTGCATGACATCGTAAGGGAAATGTAATGGGATAATACTGTGAAGCACGAAAGAATCATCGTTCCTCACGTTGGCTGAGGTTCAATGACGGTCCAATCCGGAATGAGAAGAATTTGAGATGGGCCGCTGCATTTATAAGCCCATTGGCCGACATTTGGTGACCTCAATTAGGTGCTGCTAATGTATAAAAAAAAAATAACAAATTAGAACTGACTGTGATAAGTTTGCTTAGATAACTCTTAGCATCGACTTAAAGGATTCAAATAAGTTAAGAAGTGACTCAATCTTGCAAGTAAAGGAAATGTTAGGGAAAAAGGACGAAAAAAAAAAACATTAGAAGTATCATAACTTTCTTACGATTCTCATTTTAATACCAAAACATTTCGAGCGATCACTTAAGTACCACATCGGTGACAAACCGATCACTTAAGCGCCTCCGACGATAAATTCTGGCCAACCCTAAATCCTCCGAGCTTTAAATGTCTTCTAACACCAGCGAATGTCTCAATTTCAATCTCGCTCTCCTGTTTCGGTGGTTACGCCATTGTCCTGGTCGTAATTCTTAACTGGTTTTCCTCCTCCGGCGCTTTCACGGAGGTAGGTTCCCCATAGTTGACGTAGTATATTTTCTCTTCCACCAGGACTACCCGCCTCCTTCACCGCCACCTTTGGCGTTTGTTTTGATACACTGAGGATATTGGCGGCATTGGCTTCTTGAACTCCACATGTTGGATTTTTGATATGGTGATTTTACCTCACTTTGAGGAATTAGGGTTAGGGTTCTCGAAGAACACAATGAATTTTGCCCCAATTCCTTAATTTGGGGCAAATAGATCTCTAAATGACATTGTTTAGAAGTTTAATTACTGACTTTATCTTGTTGACGAGCCCCATCAGATGTTGAATAATAAAATATTGGTACATCGGATTTTTAGGCATCATCGATGGCATTGAAGTGGTCATTTTTAGGGAAGTGACACTACGTGATTACCTGAAAAGTTTTGGCACTCGAAGTGAGTCTTTGAACGAAAGTTGTTACACTTCTAATATTTTCTTCCCAAATTGTAACTATTTTCTACCTCTTGACTCATCCTCACGGTCCATTTTAAGCACTGCATTGACGCAACATTGCATTATCAGGGTCCTAAAGCGGTTTTATGTGATTGTACTTCTTAAAGTTGAGGACAACCAAGAACATAGACCCGCAGTGTTGAAAGGTCGAGTCATTAGTGGACAGGCACGTTGAGATATGTTTTGTGTCTTAACATTCCCGCCGTGAAATGACTCGAAGGAAATCCCAAAATGGGTGAGAGGGGCACCAACAACCAGGCTCACCTGGCAAAGCCATCTCTTCCAAAAGCTTAACCTATGAGAAAATGGGACGGGATTCATTTTCTATCTCACCAATATTCTTGTGAGCTCCATAAAAAATCGATAACATCCAAGGAATGATTTATTTACATGCAACTTCTAGAGTGCATGAACTAAAACATAAACTCGAATCCTTGTAATATCTGTTCGTATTGAAATGGGAACAACTATCATGGAGCTAACTAGAAATCATGAAATTCCAGGACTAGCTAGCTCTTTCAATAATCAAGAAAGTTACGATTACAAAGGTGAACAAATCACCAGACAAAAGTTACTTTAGAGAAACGATCTTCGATAGGGCTTTGCCAAAGATGCAATTTTGTACTTTTGTCCATTTCCACATCATCCCAATCGATTTGGGCCATTTGGCAATTTCTTCCCCATGTCGCCCTCCTTGCTTTGTCATCCGCCAACCTCACAAACCCACATTTTGTCTACTCTAACATGTCAAACCCTAAATTCAATTTTCATTGAGGATAACCACACTAATCCAAGCTCTGTGCCAAGAATTCAGTTAAGGAAGCAATAGATGTGTGTGCAGACAAAACGGGATTGGGCAAAATGCTTTCTCATAACTATCAACATCAACCATAGTGGTCGACGTTAGTGCTTTGTTGGATAAAGAGAATGCTGAGATTTATAAAAAGAAAAGGAGGATTTGATTCTCATTGAAAAGGGCAAAAAAAAAAAAAAAAAGCAAGGGCCCAAAAGAGGGAAAAACACATTATCCATTGATACTTTACACCTCATAAACGGAATCGATGTAGGGCCCCATAATATATCCATGATTTTTCTACTTCTGATAATTTTTTTTTTACTTGTTCAAAGGGCTCCAAAATTATTTCTAGAGGAAAAAAATGCTTTAAAAGTCCTAATCAAATGGATTTCTGCTCCAAAAGCGGCGCTACTAAACGATTTTCTGCTCTAGAAGCGCAGAAATTCTACTCTAGAAGTGTTGTCATGCACGCCCTAACTCTCCACATATACATATATAGGTATTATTTGATTTTGGCTTATTAGCGATAGTGCATATCACCATGTAATAAATCTGTTGCATTATGAGCATCGCTAGCAAAATGCAAGTAGAAGTTAGCGGGTTCTTATACCTGCCACGAACGTGATGAAACCCTAATTCCGAATGGAGAAAAGTAGAGTAACAATGTTAATTTATGATTGTTGGAGAAACAAGAGGAAAGTATGTCAACATATACTCGTGTGCAAAGTTGATGATGCATAATAATTCGGTCGGTTAGTAGAGGATTGGACCTATGCTTAAAAATGTTGTGAGGCTATGACTCCTTGGCCATTTGGAATGTCATTGATGGCAAAGCATCATAGCACTATCATGTCAAATTTAAGCCCTACCAAGTCATTTTTTGGCACCTAGCACACATTATCCTCTCTCAATAGAGACTTCTTCTTTTTGCATATGGCTTCTTTTGTCGTCAACGAAATTTTTTTAATATAAAATGTTATTGATAATGAAAATATTTTTTATTGACTAATTATTTTAAATAATACAAGAAATTATTTTCAAGAAAATATTTTTTCAAATCATTCATTTTCCATGAAACAAACGAAACCTCGGTCTCTCGTTAAGCTTAGAAAGCCATTCGTTGTTAGTTCTCGTGTTGTCATTACCAATTTCCAAATATTAGTGAAAGTTCTTTGGGCAAACAAGCATGTAATTTTGAATGTTTATTCTGTCTTTCACCGGTCGAAAGCACTATTCATACCAAAAAAGGGAAAAGGAAAATAGTGCTAGGGTTTCGATGAATACATATGTGGTGAAAATGAGCGCACGCTTGTTGGCATCTCGAAGAAAATGTGCTTTTTTCTTTTTCGCAAAGATGGGTTAAAATGAAACTTGTGAAATCTACATAACATGTGACATAGGATGCTCGATGAAAAAGCTAAGATGGATGTCGAAAGTGCTTCACGTGGGACGGTTGGTTCGACGTGGACAATTTTCATGATTATTGTGATTTTTATTTTTTTTTTTTTTTTTTTCTACGTTGATAACTAGGCCATGAAGCACTCGCCAAATCTAAGAGAGGGCCATGATCCTCGCCCAGTGGCCGGCGAGGTTGGTTAGCAACCCTTGCCAGCTTTAGAAGGAAAAAGAAAAGGACAAGAAAGAAAAGAAAATGAAAAAAAAAAGAAAATGAAAAAAAAAATAAGAAAATTAAAAAACAATACTAAATAATTAATACTTTTTATATATAAAAAAAATTAGAATTGTTCATGTTAGCGACAGCCGTGTCATGTAAGACGGCTCTTTGTCCACGTCGGCGTTTTCAATCGAAATTGACCCGCAATGATTGAATTAGCGAGATCATCAAAAGGTTTACAATTGAATTAATCAAATTAAAAGGTTTAGGGCTGAATTGACATAGGTGTAATATGTTTAGTAACTTTTTTTTTTTGTAATTTCTCGAAATAGAGGTTATAGGAGAGAGTAATAATCTAATCTTCAATGGGTGAGATAGAGATATGCCCCCACTAAGAAGCTAGATAATTAGAAAAATAGTAGTAGAGAGTCAAAAGGGTAACCAATGAACCAACTCGAGTGGGTGTTGTGGACTTCATGTGACAAGTCCTTTGCCTTAAAAGCTTTTGCTTTTCAACACGCATTGAGACATTTCCCTATGTCCTAAGGCTATTCAGACATCACCCATGTGGGAATCTTGGAACCTTTCCATAATTTTTAGCAGAAAAGAAAAAAAAAAGTTTAACACAATTTTTCATATGTCCTATATATCTTTTTTCCTCGTAAAAGAGAATGGTACGCGTAGTTTGACATACTTGGGATATGCACGATAAACCAAAAAGATGTACCAGACTAGAGTCTCACTAGCCTCATCAACTGTATTGGACAATCGAACCCAATGAAAGTTGTCTATTCGTAAAGGAAAATCTTCTCCGACAGGTTCGACAAGACTTGTCACCTATTTCTAACGGTAAATCCACACATCATCACCTCGTGTTTTGTATAAAACACTCATTAATTGAAAAATCGTGAGATCAAAAATAATTACAGATCTTGTCGGTTGTCGGGATAAGAATTGCATTTGTAAAAGATGAGAAAACACTTTATTTATTTATTTTAATTTTGGGCCAAGAAAATCAGTTGAACGTACTTGCAAGAGGGGCATTGACAACTTCCTTCCCTTATTCCAGATCGATTCTCTATGATTGCATATCGTCTCTCCACGTTGCCAAACACCTTCTTTTGGAAGCCTATACAGAATGAATCTAGGGTCATTTCGCAAGTGTGGCATACTGTTAAGTTTCGCACGTGATGTATTCCCTAATGATTCAGTGTTGACCTCGGTCAACCAACCATGGTCCCTCGTCGAACTTTTCCAAAGGAGCCCCCGACCGTCCCTGTTCGAAAGATGGCCGACCATCTCGTGCCGCGTCCCCGGCCCACCTGGACTTCCTCGCCGTCCAGAAAAGCATGGAAAGTTGTATCATGCGAGGTCACCCTTCCATGCATACGGGGACCAAAGATGATCTTGTCGCGAGCTCGGCTCGAAACCTGGACCAACGAGAGATCAAGAAGAAAGGCTCGGGGCGAACTTCCTCCTATTCGGCTCGCGACGTTTCGAAAGGCCTCGAACAAGGGCCGAGAGGAGACGGGAAGGAAGACAACTATCACCCGTCAACACTGTGGATGGATCCCCGGCCCTAAACGGGAGGTTTGCCAATTACAATAGCACTGTAAGCGGTGTGACCAGCTAACTTACGATCCAAGCTGAGTCGGAAAGAGAGCTCTTAGAGCAATTGCTTTCTTAAGTGCGAAAAAAGCGCAATCAAATTAAGATAAGATTTAAAAAAAAAAAAAAAACAAAAAGGAAACGCTCAGTGCATATTCGACTCATTTAATTTAAATACAAAATTGCGCAAAATGGTGCTCAAACTCACCGATGACGTAGAAAGTGGCGGACCGTTTGTTGGTACGAAATTATACTTTAATCTTTATATGTTCAGATTTACTAGCATGTAAGCTTACAATTATTGATGATATTTTCCAATACATATAAAATAGAGCATATATATATATACGATGTGTATTTATTTTTTTAATAATTTAATTTGAGTAACCTTTTTTTATTTTCTCTCCCTATAAAAAGGGTGGAAATGCAGACGATTTGGATTCCCCCGCTACTTCTCACTTAGCCCACCTTCCAAAGCCGCATGCACTCTCCTCCTCCGACACTTAGGCAAATCCCTCTAAGTTGCTCCTGTCCTGTTACATTGGAGAAATGGCTGTCGTCCTCCCCTCTTGCTGCTTCCACTTACATGCTCTCTTCTTGGGCCTCTCTCTGGCGATGCCGCTCTGTCTCCCCCGCGCATCAAGCGCCACCACCTTCACTTTCGTGAACAAGTGCGGCTTCCCCGTCTGGCCCGGGATCCTATCCGGGTCGGGCAGCCCCCCGCTGGAAACCACGGGCTTCGAGCTCTCCAAGGGCGGCGGTTCCCGCTCCATACAGGCCCCGAGCGGATGGTCGGGGCGGCTCTGGGGCCGGAGTGGGTGCTCCTTCGACGGCTCGGGCCAGGGGTCATGCGCCACGGCTGACTGCGGCTCGGGCAAGGTCGAGTGCAACGGCGGCGGCGCGGCGCCTCCGGCCACCCTGGCGGAGTTCACTCTAGGAGGGTCGGGGTCTCAAGATTTCTATGATGTTAGTCTTGTTGATGGTTACAATTTGCCCATGGTCATTGATGGCACTGGTGGTTCAGGTAATGCCGAAAGCCAAATGCCTCTGAATCTCCTCCTTTCCTAGAGTTTGGCTGCATTATTCTCATCTCATTGCTGGCATGACAGCATGACACAGTGAGAAGACATTAGTAGTTTTTGTGTCCGCTTCACGGATTACAGGTTCTGATTCTGCAAAGTCTGTTATTTTCGCCAGGTAAATGCGCGTCCACGGGTTGCGTGGCGGACCTCAACCGCCAGTGCCCGGCAGAGCTGAGGGCCGGCAGCGGCACAGCGTGCAAGAGCGCCTGTGAGGCCTTCGGGAGCCCCGAGTACTGTTGCAGCGGCACGTACGACTCACCTTCCGCTTGCAAGCCATCTCTCTACTCCCAAATCTTCAAGACGGCTTGTCCCAGATCATATAGCTACGCCTACGACGATGCCACCAGTACTTTCACCTGTACCGGCGCGGACTATACTATCACATTTTGCCCCAATTCACCAAGGTATGTCACCATCTCTCCACAATTCTTTGGTTATTTAGATGACTTTTTTGTTTGATTAAGACAGTTGTTTACCTTAGTGTAATCTTCTCAGTTACAGCTCATGTTTGTATATTTTCTGACATCATAACTGAACTTTAGATGTTCTTTTGTCAGTGTCATATGACCTGTACAAAAACAAAACACAGCAAATCCGCTTTGTCACCCGCTCAGCAATTAGAGAACGATTTGCTTTCATATTAGTCTGTATCTTTGCAAAGAATGCACACCTTAGCACCGACACGATGGGGGTCTGTGGTCATGGAAAAAGCTCTCAAAAAGTTATTGTAGGCTTGTGAATGTTGCATTCTAGAGAAGTCATTGCCATTGAAATTATATTCAGAAACCACGTTCCTTCTGCAGCATCAAATCTGCAGCAGACTCCTCTCCCAAGAGCACAACACCAGCTACAGATAGCTCAGCAACAACCGGGTCTGGATCGGGGTCGGATTCGAATCCAACCCAAGACACAGCATTTACCAATTCATGGCTGGCCAATTTGGCCTCAGGCAACTCGCCACGCTGTCCTCCTTCCTCGATTATTGGGTTCACACTCACTGTGGCCATCTCTTTCTCCCTCTTGCAAGTTTTGTAGCCAGACAGGAGAGTACATAGAAGAGGCCAAAGTGAGCTGGCTTGATAGCCTTTTGATGAGGAGAAAGTAGCTGAATCCAGATTGTAAACTACCCCACTTCCAAGTTATGGACAACCGATGATTATAGCTTTACATTTCATCATGTATTAAATTATGTAAACCTTTTTGTTTGGATGCAAGACTGAAAAGCAGTATGCTCTTACAAGAATCTTATATGCAATTTGTTACCATCTGCCGAACAACTGATTTTCCCTGACCTGTGATCCATATGTGAACATATTCTTGTGAAGGCTACACTTCAAATTGAAATCTACTGGCCAAATTAAAGGTGCATATTGTCATGCATCTGTTCTGGCTGTGAGAATCGATCTCTTTCATGAACTGTGTATCGCATAAAAGTCCATTGGATGAGTTACGCGGTAAGGGCCAAAGCCAAGCCGATAGGCAACTCAACACTTTCAGCAAGTCAAATAGAGGAGCAAATAGCATATTCCCACCACCACGACGGAATCACATTCGCTCATCCATTTCCTGAAAGTGATCAACATTGACATCTTTTCGGTAAAAGAACGGCATTAGCCTAGAAAAGGATGAGCTTTCCTGAAAGTGATCTACATTGACATCTTTTCGGTAAAAGAACGACATTAGCCTAGAAAAAAAATGACCTTTCTTCCAATCTCATGAAAGGTTTGGGATACTTAGGAAATACTATGTAAAAGATAATCAGTGATGCTACGATTTAATGAGCCAAGCACATTCAGGGAACTGCAGAGATGCGGAAGCAACTAAGCAATAGATTATTCACAAGACCAATACTCATGAATCTCTCCACAGATCACCCAATGGACAATAGCTTCCCTGGCTTGGTAAGAGCCAGTAGAATGAGAGGACTAGGGAAAGGGCTCCAGAGGTTCATGGCATAATTCTGACAAGTAATGGATAGCAATGATCTTTCTCATAGCCAGGCCAGGAGTTATCACCATTGACGAAGCCTTGATGACGTCTCCAAATTTCTGGGTCGTAGTTCTCTGTAACACTGAAGTGTAGGCCTTCTTTAGCTATTACGTCCAGAAACTTGTCCAGCGAGTCTCCTCTCTTTGGACTGAGAAGTATAGACTCCGATGGCCCAGGTCGCTTCAATAGGGATTTGATCAACCGAGCAAGGTCAGAGTGGAATTCCTTGAAAAAGGTGCTGCGCCATTGCGAAGCGCCATGTCAGCGATTTTAAAAGGAGATATAGCCTTGGCACAAAAATGAATAGAGCAAGCTTCTATGCATAATGCACGAGAACCAATATGTGTAGTTCATTTTGGAAATCGCTCACAAATCCAGACATTGCCAGGTCATCAAGCATTGAACGATGTTGATATATCGACTGTGATATAGGAGGAGGACACTCAAAATGTCAGGATGTGGAGTGACTGAAGCAGGATTCAGAAAAGCAACCATCTTTACCCAATATGAAGAAAGATAATCACATTTACAAGAACTATACTTTTTACAACATTGGAGTAATGGGAGCATATACCAAATACAAAGTTTTTGTGCCATTAATCAGGATTAGAAATTATTGTTATATTCATAACCAACCAAATATATCATGAAAGATGATAGAAAATACCAGTCGCTAGCAACAATGATGTCGTAACTATTGGTAATTTCAGAAACTCCCGTCTGATTCCAGTGCAACATCATAGGCATTACTTTTGTTCCACCAAACATTTTCAAGTTGGCATCAATGTTGCATTTGATATCTGGATGATAAGGACCAACACCAACAGTGAAAAAACAGAATGTAGAGATAATAAAGTCACTTTTTGAATTCAGGGAACCAGATAGACGACAATGATGAAGCATAGTAGAGGAGTGAGACTTTCGGTCTTGTTTGAATCAACCATATTAGTGGCAACCACACTTTCAACCAAACAAGAAATTGTCATTAGTATAACTTCTCTCATGCAATAAAGAGCATCATAAGATTAAATACATGTCCTTTCCTTCTACCCTCATTTAGAAGTTCATCGATCCTTGCTATTAATGGTACTGATAAAACGAACAAACCTAGGTTAAAGCATCATTTCTGTACTACTTCCATTCTAAATTGACTTACGTTAAAGATAGGACACGTTACTGTTGTAAGCACTACTGAGATAAAAATGGAGCAAGCAGGTATAGGTGCCCATCAAGTGCTCCCAGTTAGTTCTGGTACAGTGAAGTACAAGAGACTGTTCTGTTCTCGACAGACTTAAAAAATTCAGAATAACATTACTGTTTCCATCTTAGAGCATCATCAGCCAAGAAGGATACAATCAACTACTTGAGGGTTTCCATCAGATATTACCACTTCCGATGCTTCAGTGGCTGCTGCAATGACTAACCCAGCTAAGCCATAGCCAGAACCAAGCTCAATAACTTTTTTACACCTATAGAATTTCATAAGAAGACACTTCAAAATCAGTTTTCAGATAAATTCACAGGAAGTAAGCAGCTTCAGCAAAGTGGTTTGCAAGTACAGAGATTACCAACCGGAACATGTCTGCATGTGACAGACAAAAATAAGCGAGTACTTCTTCTGATGGCCATGGACCTGACATTGATGAGGAAATGGAAGATATCATCAGTTTAGCTATAAAATTAGACCTCAAAAATCATGATTCCAGGGGAGTCTATCCCTCCCCAATGCAACTCTCAACTCACAGAGTTGCAGTACATAAGTTTATGTAAGAGGAATGGAAGAAGTATTCAATAAAAAAACAGACATCAAAAGAGTTTGTGAAGTTTTGAATCTCCAATACTCTTTCTCCTCTATTTCATTTAGTTGCTTCACTTCTATAGCCACAAGCAAAAATGAAGGCGAAAATGGTTACATAAATGAAATCTGACTTGTAAAACCTTTTATCTGAAGGCTCATCATCTTCTTTTCCTCCTCATTAGTGACGAGAAACCATACTTTGGTGCGTAAACCTTGGGCTAATAAATGTCCCATTGACCTCATAGAACATGAAGTTTATGTGGGTAGCAAGAAAAATAGTTGTCTGCATTTGTTGTTATGGCTAATTGTATCTATGCCATGCACCTAAACCATATGTACAAGACCATCCCTTAAACCACTAAAGCAGATCCTACGGGTTGGAAATTACAACATCAAGTGACAAACAATATGTCTAACAAATTTATTCTTTATATTGAGCCAGATATTTGCACCGTTTCCCTTGGACTATGGACCAGGAGCTAGGTGCTTCCTAGACCACCTACCTTAAATGGACCAATCACTCAAATTGTCACACGCAGCTTTTGATGCAGTCGACACAACATTAATACAGTATTATCCAAAACATTTTGCCAAGCTGCGGCATTCAAACATAGATGGATAGCAAACTTTTCACCCGGTCTATGATAAATCTTCAATGCATCAGAGTTCTTGGGAACAAAACTAAGCTGTAGAAGAAAGCCCCTCAGAAGAACTAAAATAAGCATTCTAAAGTTAAGGGAGGAGAAAGAACTCACAGACAAGCCCAGTGTTGTCAATATTATGCGTATTGCAGATCTCAAAATCATGAAGATCGGCTTGGTTTTCCAGTCTCTGACTGCATGAAAAACAGAACCTAGAAACATCAGCTGGCAAAGTACTCCTGATCCTCACCGACAAAGAGGGCTCCACTAAACTAATCCTGAGAAGATTTCACCCTCTAACATAACCCCACAAGCACCATCTTTCGATAGAGGTGTCATTAATGAGTCAAACTCGTCACCTCCTAAACATTGCATTCTGGAGAAGAACCAGAAAAGGAACACAGCCCGACGAATCATCATATGACTTGAAGTCAATTCAGGCCAAAAAAAAAAAAGTCTTCTGGAATTGTAGTACTGGGAATGGTACATTCATCTGCTAACTACAACTGTTAGTGCTGCCGCTATGAGATTGTTCTGAAAATCAAGAGAACTATTCAGAATAGATTATTTAAAAACCCTGAAGTTGCTACGCAAATTTCATCAGACAAATACAGGGTCTTGTATTGTGATTGGGGCGATATTGAAGTGTAATTCTTGAGCTTGTAGCAGTATTGCTCCTATGCTTTTGTGATCCTAAATTGTCTCTTACTTATCGAAAAAAAAAAAAAACCTAATCTTCAAGAAACCCCGATGAATATGAAGAGTTCTCAGCTCTCAATCAGGGGTGAAAAATTATTGAAATCGAGAAGGGGAAAAATCCAATTTTTAACGTCACCACTTAGAGACGGCCTCAAGCAACCAGACTTTCAATACCTCATCAATCATAAAGAAAGAACCGAAGTTTAGGGACCCAAAAAAAAAAAAAAAAAAAGAGAGACGAGGAATTCAGAGAACACACGTAAGCAACAGTCTGGGAGAACCATCGACGGGTAATGTGTAGCGAACGACGGCACGTCTCGCTTCTGCTTTTGAGGAAGAAGCTGAATCGCCTTGTTGGGTTACTGCTTCAAAGGTTATCAAGTTGAAGCCCCGACTGTTCTTCCTCGAAATGTGGTCTATGTCAGCTCGAGTCTGCTCATCTGAAAGAACGAAAAAAGAAGAAGCAGAAAAGAATCTGTCAGTCGTTTGAGCGGATTGTTCGCGAAATTTGTGGCGATGACAGACCATACCCTCTTGGGAGAGACGATGGGGGAGGAGTGCTCGCCGCAGGATTCTCCATCTCAGAGAAGGAGGAGAAGCTTCTGTAGTTTTGTCCATGGGACAGAACCGACACTCTTCACCTGTCTCTTGGCTTTTTGCCCGGCCGATCTTATTGAAACGTTTTTCCTTAAACATGCACGTTCTATGGATTTATCATCGTCAAGATCGACGTTGACACTCCGTAAAGAAACTGCTTTGCCCTCTTCGACAGTACAGTTTTTCATCTTTATATCCTGAGTTTCTAAATTCTACGAGGCGCCATGTCCGATCGATAGGACCATTTTGGGTGTTAAATGAGAAATTTTTGAAATTTTGATGAGAACGAGACGAGGAAGATTCAGATTTTATGAATTTCTTCCCCAGTTTCCATTCCTCCCTAAACTGAACGAATCAGATCCAAATATAAGACATGAATAGACAACATTGATGCGGAGGTTCGAGATTGGCGCGCTAATTATCGAAATCTCACTAAAACGCTAGCAATTAGAAAACCTCTCCACAAGGGATACAGAGTCAAGCAATGCAGTACAAGTATGGTTATAATTGAAGTCTTGCCAAAATGCTAGCAATCAGGAAGCCTCTCCATACAAGATATGCTACGGCTAAACAACGCAATACAAAACTGTTTAGATATTTGCTCACGACTTGAATTGAACTCATGACCTTATGGAACTAACCATCTTAATAATATCTCAGATATTAACTGAGCTTAAGTGTATTCTTGAATTGGATTCTGAATAATGCATGGACCTCAAAAGGAGAAAATGCCCCAAGCCAATCATCTAATCTTTGGCCCTAGCCCAACTTCGGCTCTTCCACCCCAGAAAAGCAGAGTCAATCTCACCTGGCTTGGTCAAAGTGAAACCATCCTACGGGGCCAGTCATGCAACTGACTATCTAAGTACAAACTTCAAAGATTGTTTTATAAAGCATCAAGTGTAGAAAAAGTTACACCAATTTGCATCATCCCTTGACAAGGATGACAAAATTTGTGGGCTCTCAGCTCATGGAAACTTCAAATTACTAGGTATAATAATCAGCTGATCCATCACCGTTGCATTGTTGAGCCCTGAGGTACAGGAATGGTAAATAGAAACTCGAGTCTAGTTCCCTCCTAATCACAAGCCAACTTTTGTAAACTTCGCCATGAAAAGTCCACTGGTTTGAGAAGTTGAAGGATTGAAGCGCAAAGTCTTGGGTACCCTCCCGCTCTTGCAGGGCCAACTTGCTGCAGTATCAATCTCCTGCAGCACTGCCAATGGAAGAAAAGCTGAACTGCTGAAAGAATAAAGGTTTTCCTTCCAGTATAATGTCATTAAGTATTTATCACAAAAAGACCACGTCATCAACAGTCATCAATTTTTCCCCCATATACTTTCGACTTCGGTGCAGAAGGGACTCACCAGCAGACGCGTTTTCCTTGAGGAATCGTTCTACCACATCTTCATTTTGAGCAACTGTCAAACTGAGAGCAAGAACAAAAACAATTAAGCGATAGGACCAAGGCTGTGTTTTACCATAGGTAAAAGAATTGCAAAAACCTGCAAGTGCTGTAGACTAGTGTCCCACCAACTTTCAACAACCTGAAGCCATTGATTAAGAGCTTTAACTGCAAGAGACAAATCGTGTGCCGATGACAGATCCCAAAACTTTACAATTGCTTGCAAAATACCAACAAAGCCCAGCTGGCCCAGAATTATGCAACTGGAATTTATAAATGTCCATAAAGATGCAAAAAACAACAGCAAGCAACAAAGCACCAGAACTAGATTTTTCAAGAAGTTACTCTTTCGCTCTATCGTATCCTCAGACATAACATCAGAAGAAAATTCCAAAGATACTAGTGCTGTTTTGTATCCTATAACCGATATAGGTAATCCTTCCAACCTTTCCAAAGTTAAATAAAATTTTAATGTGTGAAAAGAGAGAAAAGAAGGAGACACCCAGCCTGTACCAAACCTAGCAAGAGATCTTAATCAAATTACCTGGAGCAATGTCAGGTTATCTGTTCTCTCCGCATTCAGTACGCGATGTTGAAGAGTTTCCCATCCCCACTGCTCAAACTTCTGAATATGCCTTATCGAACCATCATGAGTGCATTCTGCATCAACAAGAACCTAAAACCAAGTGGAACCAATTGGTTGCATTAACTAACATTTCACAATAGAGAGCTCACGCAAAGATAAGAGAAGGAAGACGGAATTAGTTGGTTCGAAGAGGAGGAAAAGGATGTAGATATGTTTCACCTTGCCATAGCCACAGTTCAGGAGCTCACTCTTGGACACAGTCCGATGCAACTCATCTTTGGTGAGGCCGACAACTCCAGAATGCTTCCCATAGAATATAATCTCAGGATATTGAAAGCCTAGGCGAGACTTGGAAGTACCACTTTGTCGGGCTCTTGCTGCTCTTTTCCTCTCTTTCCATGGCCTCCTAGAAGTCCATTCTTGAAACATTTGAACCTTTTCGTTTGTTGTGGATTCACCTGCATAACACTAGACAGGATAGAACATCAAATATGTATCATGACACAGAATGTACTACATGTTCAGGATGTCTTTCAGTTGGATTACATGATTTGTAGGAATGAACCCTAGCAGGAATCACAGAAAATGTCGTTCCATCGGCAACAAATAATCGGCATCGGTCTCCTAGATCATACTTCTGCAGCATTGTTCTGCAAGCTGCCAAACGGTGTTCAGAAATATCAACCCCAGTGACGGACCCCGAATGACCAAGAGCATCCAGAATCATGCAAAGTTTAGCACCTGAAAATACAAGGTCAGTCATTGATCAGATCAGGTGACATGATGCCACCCAACTTAAATCAGCTACTCGATGAGACTATGGTCAAAACCCCAAAAGCACAAGCACAAGCCAGACAGAAGCTTCACATACAAACAAGTTGCTCATGTGTGGCAAATCAAAATAATCATTTTAAACCATAAATAAAACATTTTGACTAGTTTCTTGTGGGAATAAGGCATACACCCGCGGTCTTCTCGAACATACAAATTGATGGACATGAATGGACGAGAAATGCTCACCAGGAGCAGCGCAAAGATCAAGCACGTGATCTCCCTCGGTTATGCTTAAAGCCGAAACAGCAGCTCCAGATGCAGCATCAATCCCATAAAGCTACATTACCAGGTTACACCTAAAGCATCAATCACTAGAACCTAATCCTCGCACAAAATTATCAGCAACCCATAAAATTAAACCAGCCAATTTCTTACTTTGCCTTCACGGTACGCTTTTGTACCAGCAATCTGAACCCGCGGTGGAAGCGAATAAAAACCAGGCAACCAATCAACCCTCTCCGGCTCACACGCAAGCTCACCTTCGAGCTCTCGGAGACACGATTCGCTTCCAGGTTTCAACCTAACTCCACAATCGAACACAATTATAGCAACAGGAATACAGCTACTCCAGTGAAGATTGAAGCAACAACAGCGACCGATTACTTACCTTATGTAACGAGGTACACAGTCGCCGGAGGCGTAGATCGAAGGGTCGAGGCCGTTCTCGCCGAGGAAGTCGAGGAATTCCCGCGGCAAGGGCGCGCCCGGAGCTTCGTCCATCGGAATCGCGAGGTGGCGAAACCAACTACGACTGGACGCCGCCTCCACCGAAGAAAGATTGAAGCTTTGTTTTGTAAATGGCCCGGGCCTGTCTGGGCCTAGCCCGGCCCGCGGGCTGGCACTAACGCACTGTACTGACACAACTGGTGCAACAAACTCTCCTATTCTCTTGCTAGTTATATTTCATCAACCTTAAAACTGATCCGTTCCCAACATTACTTACTTACAGAAACAACCCATGAATCCAGAAGTTGTTTGATCATCTCATATTTGAGATCTCATTTTGTAATATTCAGACATAGCCCACCAAAGTAATGCCACCATTCTTGATCTGCCATAATGCAATGATGATCCGTCTTCACGCAAAAGTTTCAGCTTCAAAACTTGTTACCGTCGGTCTATGTTCTTGAACTTTTAGTCCTTTTTGAGGCGAATCTGTGTATTTGGGATAGAGCTTGAATCATTATGGAGGAAGAGGGAGGCGCATCGCTCACCGAAACACCAACCTATGCGGTTGCAATTGTGATCAGCGCCATGATAGCGCTGGGCGCCTTCTTCCAAGGTTCCTTGGAATGGTCTGCCAAGGTTAGCAATTATCACCATCTAGAAGATGATTATTTTCCTTGTACATTCGAGGACAGAAGTGTCTGTGTCCTGATTTTTACCTTAGTTTGATGTCATGTCTATTTCCTTGTACTCAGTGGTTGGAAGAGAACAGGAGTAAAGCTCTGGCTGCTGCTCTAGAGAAGATCAAGGATGGTACAGCCCACCAAAACACTCATAAGTACCCTCATTTCTTTTCTTTTCCTTTCATTTTTGAGGGAATGTGTGCACCTAACGAGGTTCCCACAGAACAGAACTTATGCTTTTCGGGCTTCTCTCGCTGCTGATGGGTCACTGGATTGTGTACGTCGCGAAGATTTGTGTCAAATCTTCGACCTTGAGCAGCCGGTTCTATCCTTGTGTGAGAGAAGATGTAATCAAGGCGCTGGAGAGTGTCATCTTCCCAAGTTTGAAGAAGTTAAATGAATCAGTTTATAGCATCGACGTGGTCATAGGGAGGCAGAATCATTGTCCTAAGGTCACTCATATTGCCACATTCGTTGGGTTATATTATTCATGATCTGTGTATAACTGTGCTGTTTTGTTCAGCATGTTTTTGCTCTCTGTACTTCTGATTCTTGAAAGCCATGGTACAGCTACCGATGCACTGCTCAAAGTCGAAATTGCATTTGAAAATGTTAGTCCTAAAAACCATCTTATTTTGCCTTCTCGTGCCATTGCGAGCTGCAGGTGTCTGAGTCTAAACATCATAGAAGTCGTTATAACTTTAGAGGTGGTGACGGTTTCCCTTGTGTGATGTAAAATCATAATCTACTTGCTCTTTCTGTCTGTCTATGAGACCTTATTCAGAAAAAAAAAATTATGAATTCTTCTTCAGGGGCACGAGCCTTTCGTTTCATATGAAGGTCTCGAGCAGCTTCACCGCCTACTGTTCGCCCTTGTCATTGTTCATGTATCTTACAGCTTCGCAGCCATCGCCCTGGCAATTACTAAGGTAATCAATGTTGTCAAGGGGATAACTTGTTGTTGAATCCCATAGTTTTTATATGTTCTTTATCTAAGAGTTCTTCATTTCTACATGTTTCTTTTTTTTTTTACTTTTTGGCCAAAACTATTTCCGCTGAAAAGATATATAGTTGGCAAACATGGGAAAACCACGCTAAGAGAATGGCCCTTAAGGAAGGTAAAGGTGTTCCGATTTTCCCTCAGTAGCAGTTAATCTTCTGAAGTAATGTTTTGGGTAATGGTTACATGCTGAAGCGTTTTTTTCATGCATCGTCCAGGATCTCCAAGCAAGATGAGGATGATGAGATTGTCCACCTTCATTTTCCACCACACCTTGCATCCATGGAGCAAGGACAGAGTTCTTGTTTGGCTGGTATCGAGACAAATAACCAATCTTTCACACAAACAGCAGTACACATGGCATGTGAATGTGCATAGCCCATATTTTATCTTTCTTTTGGGTTTGAAATTCCTTCTTTAGTTATTAAAGGCTTGTCTTGTTCTTATGCTAATAAAACGATTCTCCAAACAACTTTCATCTGCAATGGCTTTGCTCCAAATGGTTTACTTTGACTCGTAGACATTTACCTCAAGATATTTCAATTGGCAGTCATACTTTGTTTGCAGCTTTGCTTCGGCCGCCAATTCTGGAGTTCTATTAACCGTGTGGACTACATGGCTTTACGGTGGGGCTTCATTACGGTAAGTGCTTTTATCAGCGGAGGTGAAGCTCTCCTGCTAATTTGACTAGTAGACAGAATGGCTGTGTGGTTATCTTGTAGTTCTTGTATGGTCCGACTCTTAAACTGAAGTTCATCTCTTGCTCTTCCCGGCCTTATTTTCTGACAGTTCGTCTGAATTTGTGTTGCACAAGTTTGGCTATCATTCGGGTAAAGCAAACGAATTCATTTTACTGTAGGTCATGATAAACTTGACGCTTTGCAATTGGACTAATCTGCTGTCTTTTTTTTTTTTTTGAAAAAGAATAAACTTGCTTTGAATAGGAGTTGTCGTGTGGAATACATTCTCATTACTGAAAATACTAAGGCTCAAGGAATTGTATAGAATTCATTTGCCATACTGAAGACTTAAGGGAGGCTTCAAAGTGTCCATTAGACACTTGCATTTTGACAGCTAACTCTTCTGGAATTGTAGACTCATAAGCTTCCCCTATCTTATGATTTCCATAACTATATGGTCCGGAGCATGGAGGAGGAATTCCGCGATATTGTTGACATTAGGTAACCTATTTCTCTCCGCTTGAGGTTTGTACTGACTTAGTCTGTCGTAACTTCAGGCAGTGTGAAACTTTTACTTGATTTACCAATTTGACCATATGGATACACTGCTAGAAGGCCACATAACACGCTCTTCATATGCTCAAAATGCCCAATCTTGTTGTCTGATCATCAAGCTTAAACTTAAGGATGTGGCGTGTGAACGAAAAGACGTTTCTTTTTGCCTTGATTACATTGAACTTTAAACTATTTGGACAAGTAAGTTGTGTTTCTTCAGATGCTATTCGACAATTGGACCAAGAGATAGCAGGGATAGAATATTTAAGTCAGTCCAATTTTACTCAGCAAAGTTGTTACCTACACCAAAACTCCATATCTGCAGCAGTTTGCTATTCTCGAAAATAACTCTAGACGTTATCTACAAGTCTCAAATGAAACCAGATAGAACTCAATTGATTGTGTATAAGGAGTTTAACCAAATAGCAGAACACACTGTAGAACTGGAGTGGGGAAAAAAAACATGGTCAATTGGAACAGGCTCTCAGACATGTAATAATATACTACTAGAAAAGCTAATGCGAAAGAGTGTATCGAAACAAAGATATGCGGCAGTTATAGAAGGTACTTGTGCTTAACTCTTCAAAGATGAACATCATGGCCTAGTTTTGTACTTAGGAGTCGATCCACTCCACGCTTGTTTCTCTCTTCAGTGCAGCTTTACATTTTGCAGATTTCTTCATCTCTCAGGAGTAGCTGCAGTGAGTCTTATCGCCTGAGCTAATTGGATTTTAAATGCAGGTTGCCCTTTTGGATATACGCGATATTCTGCATACTCTTAAATTTTCATGGTAATTCTCTCCTGGTCAGCTCACATATCTTTGGAGGTTTTACAATCGTTTGGAGCAATACAACGGATTCGGTCTCACTTGTCAGACTTCGACTTGGCTCTTTCTTTTATTCACCAAAAGCTTTCTGTACCAACAAGTATCTATACAAGGAACTTTGTTTCACTGTAAAAAAGTTTTTCGCTGAAGAGAATTGCGGTAGCCTTTTCAATTTTTTCCATTTTCGATGTTTCATAGGAGCAACCTAATTTTATGCGGTGCAACTCTTGATAAAAGGGTTAGTCTCAGTCCAGTGTTGTTGTTGCTAGTTGAGCTTGAATCAGACGTGTTGTTTTTCTCTCTGTGTACTTTTTCAGGAACCAACATCTACTTCTGGTTTTCGTTCCTTCCAGCAATTGTAATGTCCCAATCCTAACACGGTCTCTGCTTTAAATACGCCAATCGACTGCACGGAACTTGCTCAATTCACTAACTCGCTTTCTTTTGTTCATGGGATGCAACAGCTGATCCTTCTAGTTGGCACCAAGCTACACCGTGTGGTGGCGAAGTTGGCAGTCGAGATCAGGGACTCCTGCCCATCCACAGGACATCATCATCTTAATCTGCGGGACGAGCTCTTTTGGTTCGGCGAACCGAAGCTTCTCTTGTGGTTGGTGCATTTCATAACCTTTCAGGTAAATATCATCCAGAGAACTTATCTGTTTCGCCGAAAACTAAAGATTGCTCTTACATGCAAGCTCAAGTCCCGCTCGTCCTCTTTTAACTGACAGAACGCTTTTGAGATGGCAACTTTTATCTGGTCCCTGGTAAGAACTCGGAGAACTTTCAAGACTCCTATTTGCAAAAAAATCGCTGCCATTCATCTTTTCTGGAGAATATATCGGCTTTAAGGGTTGCTTTACCATGTTTCAGTGGGAAATTCAGGGTGCTTCTTGTTTTATGGACAACGACGGATTCCTGGTGACCCGGTTAATATTCGGGTATATATCCATCTCTTTTACTTCAATTTTCGACACTGCTCATCTTCAGGAACTGCACATAATAGTAGCATGATAGTTTTTTTTGTGCTTGATTCAGACTAATCACATACTTTCCGTTCTTTGAAACTTGTTGCAGGGTTGTTTCCCAGTTCTGGTGCAGCTTCATTACTTTCCCTCTCTACGTTTTGGTCACACAGGTTTGTCTCTCTCTCTCTCTCTCTCTCTCTTTTTTTTTCTCTCTCTCTCTCTCAATAGCCATTGTCAATGTCATCATTGGTGTCAAGGACTCACAAGAAACCACTTCCACAACGATTTCATAGACTAAGCCAGACATGGTTCCCATAAAAATCACCAGATAAACAGAGGTCGACAGACAGACTTCGCATTATGGTTGCATAATCATCAGATTGACCCCAGTCACGACCCCATTCAAGATCCGATTCAAGATCACTGCAAATCACCGATCGACCCCCGGCACGGCCTGTCAAGATCTCTGCAATTCCAAAATTGAAATTAGCAGTTTCCACAACATGCTTTACCACTTGCCAAATCTAGACTATCCGGCTTGAATAGAAGGCAGTCCATGTTAGGAATTGCAATCCAAAAGTTTAAGCTGGGTAAAAGGGCGATCTCTATGTATATTAAGAGCATATAAATCCATTGTCAAAGTGACGCGGGATGTTTCAACATTTAAGAATTCCGACAATTCTATGTTGCTGCAGATGGGCTCGAATTTCAAGGGGGCCCTGATCTCTGAGAACGCGAGGAGATCGCTCAGCATGTGGAAGCAGCGGGCCGGCTCCAGGAGTAGCTGCACATCGTCCAGTCGGTCCCTCCTCCACGAGACCTCGGCCACGTCGACAAACTGCTTGCTGGAGGAGCGGGCCAGGACCTCCAGCTTCTCGAGGAGCAGAGGCTGCTCTTCGGGGACCAAGATGCCGCGTCTTGAGGCCGCTCTATCCACCCGGTGCAGCCACAAGACCCTGAAAGAGCTTATTTCGGAAGATCCGTGCCATTGCATTCCAAGTTCCGACGACTGGGCGGCGTACGAGTAGGACGGCGAACAACTCTAAAAGCCTCATTCTGGTTGTAGACAATATTCCAGAAGTTCCTGTTCATTAATCCCTTCGTCGCCATGAGACAAAATCAAACGAGTTTCTGAATCAATCTTTCTCCAAACACAATCCAATCTTGTACGAATCTTTTAATCATTGATGAACGGGTGAAGCCATTAGATACTCATCGTAAATTACTCTGACCTGGATTGCAGTTGTAGGGTCAAACCGGGTGAAAGCAAAATCCTTAACAAATCCGAAAGTCAACCCATTTTTGTCCGGAATCACTGTTTGGTCTGATTCTCAAAAAACCGTCGCGAAATATGGAAGGGCCATGGCTCGTCAATCCAAAACCGGAGAAGAATTTATGCCTGATTAAATGCCACGTAGGCCGTGCTGTATCCATTAATTGACTGCCACGTCTCCATGGGGCCCACCTTTTTTCTCCTTCTTTTTTTTTTTTCCCCACAGATTCCCGACGGCCCCCTCTCTTTTCTATTTAATTAATCAATTTGATTAGTCATTATTAAGAATTCACCGGTAAAAGCGCGGGAAGCTCCCCAGACGGGACAGTTGATTTTAACCACCGTCCCCACCTGTCTCTCTCTCTTTCTCACGCGGCCTCTCCACGTTCTTCGACGCTCTCTCGCCATCTTCATCATCTTCTTCTTCTTCTTCCTCTTCACTGTGAAGTCTTTCTCATCGCATAAATCATCAAATCGATCCTTCACGTCGACGACGAGCCAGGGCCGCCATGTCCTCTCACGCCTCCAAGCCCTCTCTCTACCCGGAAGTCCCTCTATCGAACCCCGAATCCTCTTCCCCCTTCGTCTCGAACCCTAACCCTGAACCCCATCCCTCCTCCTCCTCCAACCTCTACCCTTCCCTCGACATGAAGGACCTCGTCGAGAACCTCTTTCCCGACCACTACGGCCACGATCCCTCCTCCCGCCGCCACGGCGGCGACGCCGTCGGAGACGACCAGTGGTCGCCGTCCGCGCCTCCCGACTCCACCGAGGAGGTCCTTATCCGGGTCCCCGGCGCGATCCTCCACCTCATCGACAAGGAGTACAGCGTCGAGCTCGGGTGCGGTGACTTCTCTGTGGTCGCGCTTCGCCAGGGCGATAACGCCGTCGTCGTGCTCGCGAGCGTGGCGGACGAGGCCCAGTGGCCCCTGACCAAGGACGAGGCCACGGTGAAGGTCGATGACTCGCATTATTTCTTCTCGCTCAGCGCGCTGGACAAGACAAAATCTGGGTCCTCGTCTGGGTCCGATTCGAGCGATGATGAGGGTAAGAAGAGAAGCGGGGCATCGGATGATCCGCTGAATTACGGTTTGACCTTCGCATCGAAGGGGCAGGAGGGGCTGCTGAGGAAGTTGGACGCGATTTTGGAGAAGTACAGTGCGTTCTCGATACAGAAAGTATCTCGAAAGGCGCAAAAAGGGGAGGCTTTGGATGTTTCTGTGGCAAAGGAGACTTCACCGGCAGAATTGCAATTGGACGGGAAGAAGAAGGAGATCATGGAGGATAGGTGCAGGGCATATTGGACAACATTGGCGCCGAATGTTGAGGATTACAGTGGGACTGCAGGAAAGTTAATTGCAGCGGGGTCAGGACAGCTAATCAAGGGTATTTTGTGGTGCGGAGATGTGACTGTGGATAGATTGAATTGGGGGAATGAGATTATGAAGAAGAGGCTGACTCCCGGAGAGAAGGCTGAGATCGATAAAAAAACACTTAAGAGATTAAAAGGTATGAAATTGCATTAGCTTTTGAGCAATCATACCTGTGTTTTTGGCTGCATTCTAGATTTGTACATTAAAATCTCAGTCTACAGCTTTTATTGGTGGATTGTGAGTAGGGACCGCTTCAATACGTATTTTCATATTAGATATTAATGCAGCCATTTTGAATTTCATATGGAAACAAGTTCATGGAATGGTGCTTGCCTTGATAAATACCAATTGATTATTTGTAGTAACGTGGCTTCATTTTCCCTTTAGGGTAAAGAAGATGACAAGGATGACCGAGAAAGTGGCATTAGGTGTTCTATCTGGGGTTATTAGAGTCTCCGGATTCTTCACAAGTTCAGTGGCAAATTCTACAGTGGGCAAGAAATTTTTTGGTCTACTGCCAGGGGAAATGGTCCTGGCTTCACTTGACGGATTTAGTAAGTGAATGCGTTTAAGCTGCTAATGTGATTTAAGCAGATACTCTGCTGGCATCTGTTCCTGTCTGTTAGTTCTGTCAGTTTTCATCACTTTTTTAGCCTGTCTTTTCTACCTTACACTATTCACTATGACAATCAACTAATCATTCTCACTGAAGATCCTGTGATAAGGGTCGAATCCATTTGCTCACGTCAGAAAATGCTTCAAGCCTTCACCAGCACTATATTCTTACAGATATACTACTAATTTTCTTTCTTATTAATCTTGAGTATCAACATTTTCGATTTTACTGTAATGCAGACAAGGTGTGTGATGCGGTTGAAGTGGCTGGAAGGAATGTCATGGCTACATCCTCTACTGTGACAACTGGACTTGTATCCCATAGGTAAACTGTAGGTCAATAATAATTTTTGAAGAGTGGTTAGTTTGAATATCAAGGGATAGGATCCATAGACATAGTTCAGCTGTTGAAAGCCAAGTAAGCCACTAGTCAAGTTTACGGGTTATGGAATGCAATGTAGGTTGTGATGATTTTTGTGGTTTACGAGTGTTTGCTAACCTTTTCATGGATGGTATACATCATGGTCAACATATTGGAAATTTGGAACCCACTATGTCTATCTCCATTTACCGATTATTGAAATTTCGATGTTGTAAATTCCCATGACAGTGGCATATATTGTAAAATAAGGAGGATAAATAGTTTCTTGTTACCATGTTTTTTTTTTGGGGTCAAACGAATGCCTTGTACCATGTTTTTTTTTTTTTTTGGGGGGGGGGAGTGTAAGTGCATCTTATCAATATAAACAACACTAGGGAGATTAACCCTGCTACAAGCCCAATCATTTTGTAATCACATTGCTTTGTTTTAGTAAATTTTGGGCCTAATGCCCTAAAAAACCTCTAACTTTAGCTCTTGTCCCAATTTTACCATTTGTGCCATAGAAAAAGGTACAATCCCAATTCTGCCCTAAATTTTTATTTGTCCCATAAAAATCCCTAACTTTAGGTACAATTCCAATTCTACCCTAAACTTATTTTTGTCTCGTAAAAAAAACCTTCAAGTTTTGGTCCGGATCCAATTCTATCCTATGCTTCTTCTTTTTTGTTTTATTTTATAGCTCTTTCAATTTCAATTTTTTTGGTTAATGATCTAGTTGTGTTTTTTGTTTCATAAAATATCACCAATATTTACATGAGTCATAAATCTACCTCCATTAACCCTCCGTCAAAATCGCTCTTACTGATTTTGCGCTCGTTCTGCGATCCCTCATGCTTGGGAATGTCCATCTCTAGAGAGCTCGCACTCAAGTAGCTCATTCTTGGGAGTTTTCCATTTCTCGATTGTCAATGAGAAATTTTGGATGGAGGGTTAATAGTGGTAGATTTATGACTCAAATAAAAGTTTGTGATTTTTTAAGAGGCTGTACAAATCTTAGGATAAAGTTGAGACTAGACAGGAAAATTGGGACAACACCTAGAGTTGGGATTTTTTCACAGGACCAAAACACTTTAGGGTAGAATTGTGATAGGACCTAAAGTTGAGGATTTCTTATGGGATAAAAGAAAGTTTAGAGTAGAATAATGACTGGGCCTGAAATTGGAGGTTTTTATGAGTTAAAAGGTAGAATTGGGACAAGAGCTAAAGTTAGAGGTTATTTAGGGTATTAGGCCTTAAATTTTGTACGTTAATTTTGCAAGTTGTCTACATTGCAGGTATGGGGAAGAAGCTGGCAGGGCAACACATGAAGGGCTTCATGCGGCAGGGCATGCTGTGGGGACAGCATGGGCTGTTTTTAAGATAAGAAAGGCGTTGAACCCTAAGAGTGTTATTAAACCTTCTAACATTGCCAAGTCTACTGCCAAAGCTGCTGCTAAAGCTGCTGCTGCTGAGGCAAAAGCTAAAAGCAAGAAATCTAAGTAATTCCTTTATGGAGAGTTTGAATTGGTGATAGGTTAGATGCAGCTTCGCAGGGTTTGTGTTGCCTTCTTCTTTGCTGAAATCAAAATTAAGATCCGAGCAAATTGTCACGTACCCCGTTTTTGTCAGTAGGTGACGCATGATTGGTTTTGTAGCTTACTTTTATTTGCCCCTTACCAGTTCTATCGGTTGTAAGTCGATATAGGAACCGTAGAGAAATTGCTAGATGTGATGGATTTTAGGGATAATATGAGAAATTTCTTAATGTTTGTTGAATTCTCTTGTAACTGGGATATTGGCATTAATTTATCTTAACAAAATGATTTTAAGGCATTTGATGGTTTTGATGGTCTTGAACACGGGCAGATCAAGAGAATGTAGTTAGATAAAGTGCTTTCATAGTGCCCAGTCTGACTATATTGGTAAAAAAGAAATAAAGAGCTATAAGTTAAAGCATTTTCCTCCGGCTGAGGTTTAAGCAGGAAACTTGTTTTGATATCTATGATGGGTGAAAAACATCTGAAGCTTTATGACTTGCGGAGGTCTGAATCTGTATACATGTTGGTTGGTCGAGGAAGAGGCTTTTGCAATTTTGTGCTCAATTTTATTTTCTCAGTCCATGTGCCCCAGTTCACAGGCATCTTAGGGCACGCATGGCAACACTTTTCTTTCTATAAATCAACTTCCGGTCGTAGAAGTAAACTTCATGTACTTTTTCAAATGGCTCTAATACTACTTATGGAGAAAAAAAAAGAAAATGCTCCAAAAATAGAAAAAAGAAGTTGTATAACCAAAAGGATTTACAAACGTATTTCTACTTCAGAAATTACATTAGCAAACGGATTGTTGCTCAGAAGTGTTGTCATGCACCCTCTTAACTTTCACAATCTGAAGATGAGCAAACATCTGCAGGGAATTGTCTATTTTATAGATGCCTCATCTGCTTTTATCATGAACATGTCAGCTGGAGAGAGATACTGCAAATACATCAGGGAATAAAGGTTACTCTTGCAAAAGCATGTTGCTAATTTTGGCGTCTGTGTATATTATTTATCAATGCATGGGAGGATGTGGACTATGGACAGTTGACTGGTGGATTTGGCTTGTGTTGTATTGGAAATGCTTTAGAAACGGGTGACAGATTAGAGCGTCGGGTATCGATGGGAGCAAAGATTGCAGAGCTGTTTGATCTAGGTTAGAGAGTTGGGAGTTCCATTTTGATTATTTCCATAGTAATTTGGGTAGCCCCCATGGTTTTGTTCTTGTGTATAGAAGCCTCTGGTATGCTCTGTCATGACTGAACCGGCACGGGGAAGAAACAAAAATGACTGTGGAGCATGATCATCGTTTTCTTCAATTTGTTCTAGCTACAAGAACCAAGGAAGATTCAAGAACTCATGTTTCCGTTTTGCATCCCACAATTTCATTGGTCAGTAAAGTAGACATCACTCTCTCAGCCCCCAATCTTCACATCTTAGAATGGTTTTTGCTCTTCTTGAGCTTGACTTCCAACGCCATCAAGACCACTCAATTGGTTGACAATGGTTAACGTGGCTTCTACTCTAGAGCTCCTTTTGACAGTGGATGTAAATTTTGGCTCCACTCAGACACTCGCCATGAATGGAGCTTCCACTCTCGCTCCCAAACAGACGCCATCTGCCCCCACCATTGTCATGTAATGCCCCTATTCTGGAAAATGGCCAATGCCTTGCTCCACTTTGGGGAAGAGTGTGCCTCTGCGCATGAAGTTAAGGCCTGTGATGTGGACTCTTGTGGCTAGCCTTATTTCTCTTTAAAAAAAAAAATCTAAGAAAAATAGGACTCCATCTAGTATGTTTCAGTTCTCTAATCATCGCATGAATGGAACCGAATCGAGAGCCACCTCGAATGGATAATGATTTGAGCTCGAACCGATTCCATCCATCTTCCGGAAATTTAAAAGCATGGTGGTAGTCTGCCCAAAAAATGGTGTTAGTTACATTGTTCCCAGAGATTTTCAGTCTATTATTCGACACACTTGTGATTGATGCTCCAAACGCCAACATCGTACAGTACGGAAAATTGTGTGATGTGGGTCTGTCTTGTTCCTTTAATTTGCTCCACTAGCTCTCGCTCTCCCATGGCCCAAAATTTTCTTTTTGGTTCTTTTGAGCTTGCGAGTCTGCCTCAACGAATCAAATCTTGCTTTTTGAGTTGATTGTGTTCAACGCAGCATCTCTTGTCGATCTGATTTGTCTGATTCTGATAAGGAAGAGCTGATCTTTGAAGATATGTTGGAGAGGGAGTCTTGATCATGAATTTGATAGACCTGACTCTGAGCGAACTGTTTGGAGGTTCTTGTAATCTTATCATATCAACACAAAGTCTAGTTGCGAGCATGAAACCGAAAGCACCTTGATAAGATAGCCGCTGTTCTTGTACCCTTCAAAGTTCCGTAAGCTTTTGCCATCGGATTAACACGAGAGTCATGCCAGCCGCTCTACGTGATGCACGGGGAGATTAATCTGAGTCGAGAAATCGAGCACCTAGCTTTATAATATCGAAATTCCTATCACTAGAAACATGTTCTTCTCCTCACCACTTACTAGGATGGAATGCTTATTGTTATGGAGACATATTTGGTCTCTTGGGATTCAGTCATGAGAAAGTTATCCCGAATACCAATTACAGTTTGCCACGTCACTTTCGGAAACATGTTACTCGGTTGAATTCATATCTATATACCAAACCAGAAGTACATTACACTTAAAATGGCTGCTCTTCCTTGCTGGGTTTCATCCTTTCGGACTGTTGATTCAAGCAATGAGCTAACTCACAAATTGGGTCTTGGATCTGTGGTTTGTGATGTGGAGTCACAAAACTTGCATCCTAGAGGGTGAAATGTGCCAAGTCCAAGGCATATTAAAGAACAACCACAAGGCAATAATCTCTCTGAGAGACCCTTAATCAATATTATCAAGCCGCCCTGGGCATTAGTCCTCAGACATTTGGATTGCCATGAACCTAACCACCCACTAACCCAATCTTTATAAGCCTTCTTTTCATCATTTTCTACTATTGTTTCTGGGTTTTCGTCCTGAGCTTTAGATGCTTCTTTTCAGCGATTAAATTTAATCTATTTGAAAGATATTTCTTGACACTAGCTTTCGATCGTTGTCGCCTTTTACTTTCCAGTACAAGGACCAACCCGAGTTGCATCATCCGCGCATGACAGATTAAATCCTTAATGAATTTGCCATCTTTCTGCATGCACTAGATCTTAAAGTTGGTGTTTTTCTCAATTAACATGAGAATAGCAAGTTGGCAAGAATTCATGTGGCTGAGGACGAGTGTAGCTGTTTATTAACACCCCACATGGGTCATGTCTGGTGTGACTGGATA
This sequence comes from Rhodamnia rubescens, assembly GCA_021437795.1. NCBI lineage: Eukaryota > Viridiplantae > Streptophyta > Magnoliopsida > Myrtales > Myrtaceae > Rhodamnia > Rhodamnia rubescens. Next base: position 7,276,943 of record JAILYA010000007.1, read on the forward strand.
ACAACAATAGATGTGTCCTCGTAGTGGAGTCTTTCCAGTGACATTGGATTGAAGCAAAAGTAAAAAGGAGGCATTGATTTTTTTTTTACTTGCTAATTCCCATCTGTTCCCAAAGTATGATATCTGAGACATGTAACACTGAAGCATGCACTTGAAAATTCTTCATCTGATAGAGAATGCCTCTGGCTGCTTCTTTTTGGACCGCGATCAGAAAAACTGGCTGAACTTCTGCAGAAGAACGGCCCAGTTAGACCTCTGACACTTCTCTCTATCATTGCTTGATGGGATACCCTTGACATTCGGCATTCCATGCATAAGGTCCGGCTTACACATAATGAGACATGATTACGTATTTTCGATATCTGGTGTATGCACGTCTCTTCCCAGTTAAACGTTTTTGGGAAAATGGCCGTTCGACGGTCAAGTCAGCAACGTAAAAATGCAGCTTTGGTTCTTTTAACAGAAAAGGAAAACGTTGCTCAAAATTGAATCTAAATTGTGAATTCTACTGGTTCAGACAAATTGAAGGGGCCTGCAAGTGCAAGTTCAATTGAAACCAGATACAATTTGGTACATTGGTTCTCATTTGGATTCCAAATCAGGATGAAGTTGCAACTTTCTGTTAGTTTTTTTATCGTTCATTCTGTAATTTTATCTATTTATCATGTCTTTCCCTCTTTCCCCATAGGAAGATGAAAATTTCAGACCAAGATTCTCCCTCAGTCTTGTCCATTGATTTTCCAAAAGGAGAAGGGCTTTTGACTTTTGTCTCCATGAATTGATTCCTGTTCTCAGGAAACAAAAGTTTTGATTGACACCCTCTTCTGTGGGTGTAATTTTGATACTATCTAATAACTACACAAAGTGAAAAACTGCTGGGGCAAAGCATGATGGTTCTGCCCAAGACATTGTACATAACAAACGTTATTTGCTATACATCTGTTCATGAAGTTCATTGACATTCTCGATTTATTTCGGCAGCTTTTAAGAAGCAGCGTAACGATAAATTCCACATGCCCAGAAATTGTTATCGTCCCAAACATTCCGATATCAAGATTTCAAAACAAGAATGAAGAGAAATCTGGACACAAGCACCTTCCTCTCAGTTGAGTTTTGAGTATTCCCAAGAACAACATGGTAAAATCTTTTTAAGCTGTTGGAGCTGAAAGAAACTAGGTACAAGAAGCTTGGCACTATTGTGTGGTCACCAAGAGGAAGCTGGTAACCTTGCCTTGTCTGTGTCATAGTCATAAACAATGTTACTGATAAAACTTCTGCTACACTAAACCTCCGATTCGACTCCAGCAATCAAATTTGCCAAGCACAGTAACGTGCACTGAAAGAAATTTGCACTAAAGGAGGTTTGTGGGTGGATGAGGAATATAATATCACACCACTCCCTCCACATTTTGAAAAAAACCAAAAATTGGTCCACCAAGATGTGCCTTGCCCTCAAAAAGTGGGGAATGACACAAGAAGCAGTATACTCACAACACCACACGCACACGCACGCATACATATAGAGCAAAAAGCTTTCTCTTTCTCTGGAAATGCATACTTGATAAGACTCAGGAGTGAGTGACTCATCATGGCAGAGAGTTTTGGTGCTGTAACACCGATGACCATATGCTCTGATTGCTCAACCCCGCCTGTCACGCCAATGGGGACGCCTTTAAGGAAGGTGTTCGAGAGGATTTCAGGCCTCGCCTATCCTTGGAGAAGGGGGACAGCGCTGCAGGGCCGCCGCCGGGTTTTTCATAGAGATGTTCAGCAAGATGAGCTTCAGTATTCGAGCGCTCATTGCCTGTCATCGTACTACAGCGTCTTCGCGGCTCGCTTGGCCATCATGGTCAGTAAAATTTTCTTACTAAGGGTCTGTTCAATGGTGTGATGAATAGAGATCATGTCCTTCGACAAAAAAGTGATTGATTTTCGATGAAATGAGCAGCTGTGTAGTATGATATTAGTCATTATCCGTGTGATGTGTGTTGCCGATAACAAGTAAATGTTGAATTTGAATGAGCATGGCCATTTGGATGGTAAAATCAACGAGGATGACAAAGAGTTGAAGAATTTGTCCAATTCTCAGCTGCCTGAACTCTTTAAGTCGTCCTTGCTGCTTTGATTATGGATATGCGCCATGAAAAAGTTCTTCCAAAGCACATTTTCTGGATTGTGGCACCGGTATGCCGAATTCATAAATCGCATGCTGCTTGTGTTGTATCGACTAGCTGATCATGCGAACTAATTTCGGCCATACACTCTGGAAAATGATGACTGCATTAAGATTTTTGACGGTTTGATGTGAATGATCAGATAGTTCTATTATTTACTTCTGGGAGCTAAAAAATTGTCTGAGATCTCCGAGTGTTTCACTTTTTACGAGCTTGATGTTAAGGATTTAAAGGTGAAATCTTAGTTGACAATAGTAATTCCTCTGTTCTCAAACCATTTCTGAGATTCTAGAGGTGCTACTGATACGTATTCTTTCTTTTTGTCTCGATCAACAGTGACTTTTAGTCCTATTAGACAGTCTCATGAATGTGAAAAGAAAGAAAATGCAAGTGCTCAGCTATCGATTATTGCGGATTGTGGTTTTTTTGCAGGTTATGCTGGCCATTCTAATTGGGTTGCTCACAATACTAACATGGCATATCACCAGAAGCTATACCACAAAGTCTCTGAACAGCTTAGCGTATGGACTGCGTCATGAGCTCTTACAGCGTCCCCTATTACGGATGTGGAACATCCTTAATTCCACCGTTGAGATCACAACCGCTCAGGTTAAGCTCTCGGAATATGTGATCCGGCGGTACAACAAACCTGCCACTCAGGCTGAACAAGTCCAGGTTTGTCTTTGACAACCTTTGGTTGTTATCAGAAGCCACCCAACAAACTTCTGGTTTTTTTAGTCATAATAATACACTTGTCAATAACTAGTCCATTTCTTTGGCAGCTGTATGAGGCAATGAGAGATGTCACATGGGCGCTGTTTGTGAGCCGTAAAGCGCTCAACGCAATAACAATCAATTACCGGAACGGCTTTGTCCAGGCTTTCCATAGAGATCACAGGAGCAACAACACGTTCTACATATACTCCGACCTGATGAACTATTCAATCAGCACCAGCGGGTCTTCCAGCCTCAATACTCTTCCGTCACTCCAGCGATGGAACGACCAAACGATCCACGGCAACATGTCAGCAACTTGGTACCGTGTACCTCTCGACCCCGTCACGGGCGGGAAGATAGGCAAAGCAACGACAATACTGCCTGATGATCTCATCAACATTGCTGGGCTTTCTCAAGTCCCTGATGGGGTAGCATCTTGGCACGTGGCCGTGAGCAAATACTCAGACTCGCCGCTGCTTTCGGCGGCATTGCCCGTGTGGGCTCCTTCCAATGAGAGCATAGTGGCGGTCGTGGGCGTGACCACAGCGCTTTATAGCGTTGGCCAGCTAATGAAGGAGCTTGTTGAGTTTCATAGTGGGCACATTTATTTGACATCTCAAGAAGGTTACTTGCTTGCCACCTCTAGCAACACTCCTCTCTTGATCAATTCGACGAAAGGGCCGAAGCTTATGATGGCCATCCATTCTCAGGATCGAGTCATACAGTTGGGAGCCGAGTGGCTGCAGAGGACCTACGGAAACAATTTTCCTGCAGGTCATGAAGTTCATGTAGAGAACGCCAAACTCGACCGACAGCACTATTACATTGATTCCTTCTTTCTGAATTTGAAAAGACTCCCTATGGTAAGCTTAAAGATAAGTGTACGTGCATAATACACTGTACACTTGACAAATATAAGGTCACTGGTGACCAAATTGCAGGGAATTTCTCCATACTGTGCTCTCCTTTCCCACAAAATTTGTCCAAATGCACACCTATCACTTTAAGCATTTCACTAGAGAACGAAATGAGCAACAATTTTTGCAGGTGGGAGTGATCATCATACCGAGAAAATATATACTTGGGAAGGTGGATGAAAGGGCCTTCAAAACATTGGTCATACTCATATCTGCTTCGCTATGTACCTTGGTGATCGGATGCCTGTGCATTTTTATACTGACAAATGGGGTATCAAAGGAAATGAAACTGAGAGCAGAACTGATAAGCCACCTTGATGCAAGGAGGCGAGCCGAGGCATCAAGCAATTACAAAAGTCAATTTCTAGCAAATATGAGGTGACCCTCCATCTTAATCTTCAGAAAGTTTTTCTCTCATCAATTTGGGCATCAATGGTGATGGGAAAAGGGAGAATATATGAAACTTAACAGACACTAGGCTGTTTCATTATTTGGATAAACGCGGGCGCTGTGGAAATGGATTTCTTAACTTCTTTTGACTGCTGGCAAAAATAGGAATGATATATAGGACTATTAAGGTCATGAGCACATACTTAAGTCTACCTTCTGATACATATATATCTTTTGTTACAGCCACGAATTGCGGACGCCTATGGCTGCAGTAATCGGATTGCTGGACATTCTTGTTTGTGATGATTGCCTAACAAATGAACAATACTCAACGGTCACCCAAATTCGAAAATGCTCAACCGCTCTGCTTAGGCTGCTGAACAATATTTTGGATCTTAGCAAGGTCAGATACATAGAAGAGCTAAATCTTGCCTTTTGCAAGTATCTGCAGCAATACAAATTTATGTGCACTTATACAAATATGTAGCAGACATTTGTGCAGGAACGAGCGAGCGTTAGCAAATGTAGATGATAGTATAAGTTGCGGATGAAGCACATGCATTGTCCTTTTTTACTCTAATTGTCTTCTCTATGTTATCAGGTGGAGTCTGGAAAACTAGTGCTGGAGGAGGCAGAGTTCAATTTAGCACGAGAACTTGAAGGACTTGTTCGATATGTTCTCGGTGCAATGCATTAATCACAACGTGGAGACTATCTTAGATCTTGCTGGTATGACCTTTAAGCAGGAACTCTACTATCAGCAACTAGTATGCTGAAAAATCCTCACTTAGCAGGCCTCATCAATTTTCTTTTCCTCGCAGATGATATGCCAAAGTTAGTTCGAGGGGACTCTGCCAGGGTTGTCCAAATATTCGCCAATCTTATCAGCAATTCAATCAAATTTACTACATGTGAGTATTGCTAATCTCCCAAGGCCCGATTGCATGCTGGAGTTAAACAACAACATAAAGGAAACAGCAAGTGGTAATCTATAATCAGGATTTCAGGGGACCAGAATCTGAGACTAGTTCAGAACAATATACATGAGTTTGCAAAACAACATAAAGAACACCTAAACTTTCTGTATCAAGAGTAATTTACCATCTGCCGTGATTGCCAGCGGGTCATATTGTCATTCGAGGATGGTGCGGAAACTCAAGGACCTTAAGTGACTATGTAAGGCTTCCTCTTGAGCATAAAATATCCATTTCTTCCCTTAAGACAAAGTTGAAGCAACATGGTAGTCACGCAAGAAGGGCATCCAAGAATGACCACAAAGTGACTCTCTGGTTCGAAGTTGACGACACTGGCTGTGGTAAGGTCTCCAAGTTTCTCCATACCATACTGCATTGGAGTAGTTTTTTTCTTTCATTTTTTTGGCTCGGGATATCCATTGAGCATTTTCTCTTCTTGTAGGAATCGATCCAAGTAAATGGGAATCTGTTTTTGAAAGCTTTGAGCAGGCTGATCCATCAACAACTCGACTGTGAGCACTTCAAATTATCTAAAATATAGATCTTTTGCAAAACCTTACTCTTCTTCTTTGCATTTGTTCAGACATGGCGGAACTGGTCTTGGCCTATGCATCGTACGAACCTTGGTGAGTTGATTTCTCATAAAATCTCGGTCATGTGCAGCAAAAAGATGGCGAGGTGGAAAAAAGAAAGCTTACATTTACAAGAAAGATCACAAGAAGAAAAACCAAAGTCAAAAATCAGAATAAAGGACACTTACTCAACAAACTACACCATAACAGATTCGGCTTTTTAAATGAGCTTTTGTTTAGAATCTCACCTTACAAGCACGTGATTATAGGTCAACAAGATGGGTGGAGAAATCAAAATCATCAAGAAGAATGGCCCAGGAACTCTCGTGAGACTGTACTTACTTCTTAATGCCCCTGTTGATGGCACAGAACATAACTGTTCAGTAGATTTTGCCAAGGACAGCATAAAAGTACGTACTGTTCTTTCCCAGATTCTCCACTAGAGCAACAGCAATTGATTTGTCAATGCTTACATGTACACTCTAACTAGTACAAAGGTTCAGGTGCTTCAAAATAAGAATTAAGATTCACGATCCACAAAAGGTTCGACTTTGACATAGATCAAAGGCAAGAACAAATCCACAGCAGACAACTTTCAATTAATAGCACTGGTCCATAATTTGGATGCAGGTGCTACTTGCACTACATGGAAGCACGGGCAGGTTTATAATGTCCAGGTGGTTGCGCAGAAATGGAGTTTTCACCCTGGAAGCATCCGGATGGAATGAATTGACCCAGATTCTTCAGGAACTCTTCCAAGGCAGAAATCCAGGTGGTCCACATAGGATCATCGATGTGGAACAAGCACATGAATTGCCGAGATCAGAAGTGACAAATTTCAAAGAGATTCGAAACGAAGTCCTTATCATAGTCGTGGACATAGGACTTCTTGACCTAAACACAGATATATGGAAGGAACAGCTCAATTTCCTAGATAAGTACCACGTGAAGACAAGGTTTGCGTGGATGCTAAACCATGACACCTCCAACGCCATTAAGGTGGAGCTCCGAAGGAAAGGACACATACTGATGGTCAACAAGCCGCTATACAAGGCCAAGATGGTTCAAATTCTGGATGCTGCCATAAAGGAGAGGAATTCAGAACTCCTGAAGAGGAGCTCCAATTCTTCAAAAAGCGTGAACAAAGAAGGGGAGTTGCACGAGTGTCTAGAAATCGACTCTGAGCACTATGAGGGAGCGAGCTCGGATGAAATGGACACGGTTGAAACATCACATTCTGTTTGTATCAATACATTTCCTGGAGAACAAAAGCAACAGGAAGGGATCAAAGCCCCCCCTCCTCTACAACACAGGACATCAAACTATCACTCATTCGATCTGTCTTCCAGCCATAACAATTTGGTAAATGAAGAAGAAGCATGTCAAACTAGTCCCTCTTTGGACTGCCCGAACAATGCCGAAGGCAGACTCAAGTGCAAAAGGAGAATGTTTTCTTCAAAAGAAAAGGAACAAGGAAATCCAGAAGCACAAGAACAATTGCTAGTCAGCAAACGTCATCAAGCTGAAGGCAATTTGTGTTCCGATAAAAAAATGGACCAGAAAAGGTCTCTGGAGGGCCTGCGCATACTACTTGCTGAAGACACGCCGGTGCTTCAGAGAGTTGCTACGATCATGCTGGAAAAGTTGGGGGCTAAAGTCATTGCTGTCGGAGATGGCTTGCAGGCGGTGAATGCCCTGAACAGCAGACTAGAGATAGATGCAGAAGACTTCAGGAAGGCGTTGCATTTGCAAGACGAGGACAGGATACCTCAAGCAGGAACACGGAGTTGGCAACCTTACGACCTGATCCTTATGGACTGTCAAGTAAGAGATGAATGCTCTATGACTCTGTCTTTCGGTCATGAACCATATTTATTGGTGTGTTATCTCCAAACTTGCAAGCTTTCACTGAAGGAACCAACTCAAGCATGACAAAAAAGAATTAATGATCTGTCTCCAAAACGATAGCAAACTTAGTCTCCAGGGATTTTTCCTAGAAAAGGGTACATTTTGTTTGTTCATTGTGCCGTCCTGAGACAGTACTCTTGAATCTGTTTCATCTCCTTTGCTTGTACATTCTCTCTTCCTTGCCATGCACTGCCCGTCGACTGTCTCTTGATCCTAGATCTGTTTCCTGCCAAAAAAAAAAAAACCAGATGCCCAAGATGGATGGGTATGAAGCGACCAAAGCAATCAGAAAATCGGAGGCTGGAAGCGGCCTGCACATTCCGATCGTCGCGCTGACTGCACACGCCATGTCGTCAGATGAAGCCAAGTGCTTGGAGGTGGGAATGGACGCTTACTTGACGAAGCCGATCGACTATAAGCTCATGGTGTCCACAATCCTGTCTCTCACCAAGGGAGTGAACTAAAAGAGCTCGACAAGACAAGCAACCCCATCTTCAATCTGTAAAGATATCTGAGTTTCTCTAGCTTACTTCCGAGAATCTTTTGGACATGAATTTCGGGGAACAGTGATCATCTGATTCTGTTCAAACTTTCAATTATCACAGCAACAAAGCAAAGCACTAGAAACACAGCATCAAGATCCGCAAGAACGCCAGAACTGTCTTGCAAACTTTTCTGTAAGTAGAAGTCCGAGTAGCTATTGGTGAAGCGATAAAAAAGACTGGATCTTCACTGCGAGCTTCACTCTAAAGTGCTGTTGATCGAAGTTTCCACGTTCAAGTTCCATTTTTTCGAAACGAAGACAACCATAAAAGAAATTTCAAGATCGATACGACACATCACGATGAAGCTCAAACACTGGAACATCATAAGTTAATGTTACAGCTGTAAGAGGAGAGTAAGGATTCACCGCTGCTGGCGAAAATCTATTTCGAGTCCTACCATCAAATTTCCGTTCAAAATATATCAAAAATATAATGAAATTAATCTCAGTCTCCATTTCCTTTATGAAAAATGAATGATTTTAAAAACGTTTTTTTTTTAAATAATTGCATGTGTCGCTTGAAATAATTACTTAACGAAAAATATTTGCATTACATATAACAATTTATTTCTAAATATTTTTAGTGATTAATAAAAATATTTTTTATCATTCATTTATAAAAATAAATAAGTGGTCATTTTTATAAAAATATTATTCAAATTAATCATCTCCTGCGAAATAAACAGAGCCTTAATATAACTTCAGCAAATGGGACACATTTGTTAACACAGGAACCACCGATTAATAAGCTGTCTTGATTTGATTTTCAAAAGAATTTTAGATGGAATTGCGATAAAACTAATCAAGTTTTTAATTGAAAGTAAGAGGATCAAAAGTGTAGTTTTTGGAGAAGCGCGTGACCACCTGTGTCAATAATGGTCGCCGCTGAGTCAGCAATTTCCGTCCAATTTTGAACGAAAATTTTGGGAGAAGGACTTCTGAAAATCATTTGAGGATTGGAATTGTAATCGAATAAAGTATGAGGACCAAAAGTCAAATTTTCAAAACTGCAGGGACCAAAAATGTGTCCAAGCCAAAAAAGGTTCTTGTATATTTCTTGATGCCTAAGCCTAGTCACTCTGTACAAGAGAGAGTCCGACGCAGAAGCAAGTCGCAGACAACGAGCACTGAGAGAGAGAGAGAGAGAGAGAGAGAGATAGAACCTGGCAACACTCCGAAGCTAGAAAGCTCGAAGCGTCGAAGCGAAAGCAATGGCGAGATACGATAGAGCCATCACCGTGTTCTCACCCGATGGCCACCTATTCCAGGTGGAGTACGCGCTCGAGGCCGTACGCAAGGGCAACGCCGCCGTCGGAGTCCGCGGCACCGACACCATCGTCCTGGGCGTCGAGAAGAAATCCACCGCCAAGCTCCAGGATTCCAGGTACTCCTCGCCGTGCGGTCGTGTGGTTGCGTGTTTGTGCATGAGATTGGCTATTTGAATTACAAATTGATCTGGTTTTGGAGAATGCGAGTAGCTAGGGTTCACATGTATTGTATTGTTCCCGAATGTTTTTCGTTGAATACCAAGGATTGGTTAAGTCGATGAGTCAATTGGGGCTTTTAGGTCTGGGGAAGTGGGAATTGTCGCTTCGTTTTTTGGCTGGCATCAGATCTTTTGGAAATTATGCCTTGTGAATTCTCCGGTTACAACGTGATTGTCGTGCATTTGACCAGAGCACGAGGTGGGTTCGGTTGGATAGCATAAGATATTTTCTAAGAGAGAGTCACATTCTTCGGGATTCGGGAGTGGGAAGGTTTAGCAGAGGAGGAATGAGTAAGAAGGAAATGGTATATTCAGGTTTCGACAAGAAAGAACTGAATTTTGCTGTCGAGATTTTGGAGTTGGAGCTTAAGTTGTGGTTATATTTTCTTATGCAAGGGCAATTTTACTAAACCTATTGTATAGGTTGTAGGATTACTGAGTTTACAAGGTTAAGTGAGTTATCAATGATTTCATGTATCTTTTAAGATCATGACCTAAAAGATGACCCAATGGTTGGCACTCTCTTTTAGTTGACTGCAACTTTGTCTGAATTTTTTTGTTCATTTGAACACGTGTCAAGGCCTTAAGGGTAAAATGTCCAGTTGAATTTGAGAGGATTCACATGCTTAGTAGCTGGTGCTTGAATATTGGAGGATGTTATTTATCAAGCTTATGGGTTAGGGTTGTTAGTTAGGTGATATATCATAATTGGCGAACCCGTTTAAATGTTTGACGATCTAATTGATCTACTAAGGAAGCTTGTGCTAGATTGATTTATGTTGTTCACCATGACTTCTTGGTATCTTATTGACCTAATTCTGACATCTTACCATATGGACTGGTGGTGCGCATGAGATAAGGTGACATGACCCTTTGTCCTCAAGTAGTTAAAATTGTATTAAGGCAACCGAGCTTAAGTGCGCAAATTTCCGGTGGAATCTAAGCAGTTATGAATCTTGATGAGGAAAGGGTGGACAATTAGCTAGAGCAACAGGTGCGGTAGCGAAACTGATTGCAAAAGAGGGGCAATCGGCTACATTAAAATTACCTTCGGGGAGGTCCCTTTGAAAAAAACTCGCGTCGTCATTAATCATTTGAGATAGTATTCAGTAAGTATACGTATGTACATAGGTTTATCCTTTCCCTTTCTCGAAACTCGAGAAAAGATTCCTTTACCAACACAACGTCATGTTAGGCGTATCTAGTGTATTTGACGGTTCCCTATTCAGTGCTATGCATAGTTCCTTGATAACCTCTAGTTTGATCAGGGAAACCACAGAAAATGAATCTGCTAATGAAGGTTATAGATTCGGTCAAGTGGAAGAAACTTATAATGTCGTAGCTGCTCATGGTTATTTTGGCCGATTGATCTTCCTATATGCTAGTTTCAACAATTCTCATTCTTTAACCACATGATGGTATAAATCTTCTTTACAGCTGAAAATTGTTATTAGCACTTTCATATTGCTCTTTCTGTTTTTTTGTTGGTTGAACTATGCTCTTTGACTTGTATGCTTCCTCTGCATGCAGATCGGTGAGGAAAATTGTTAACTTGGATCAGCACATCGCCTTGGCCTGTGCTGGCCTTAAAGCAGACGCTCGTGTATTAATAAATAGGGCACGAATTGAATGCCAGAGTCACAGGCTTACAGTTGAAGATCCAGTGACCGTCGAGTATATCACGCGGTACATTGCTGGTCTTCAGCAAAAGTATACACAAAGCGGGGGTGTGAGACCATTTGGTCTTTCAACTTTGATTATTGGTTTTGATCCCTACACTGGTGCACCATCACTGTATCAGACAGATCCTTCGGGGACATTTTCAGCCTGGAAAGCTAATTCCACTGGCAGAAATTCCAATTCCATACGGGAATTCCTGGAGAAAAACTACAAAGAAACTTCAGGGCAGGAAACTGTGAAACTTGCTATTCGTGCATTACTTGAGGTAACTTTCTTTGCCTTATTCGGAGATGTACCTGTAGACTGTCTTGCAGATTCATATGTAAATTTTGGTTGAACTTGAGAGTGCTTTATGTAAGTTTTAGTATTTGGCTGGTGGCAGTTGCTTTTTGTCTTTTCAGCTGTTTTGCTCTTGGGCATTAGTTTTACATCCCCTAACAACTTGACCCACCTGTTTTCCAACTGATACATACATCTGAACAGACTTTCCCCTTATACATGTCGCCCTTTATCTCTCTCTCTGCCTCAGGCACTTATCCCTCGGGGAGTACTTGCTCAGCTTGTACTTTTGTAGCAGTTTTTCTGTTTGCCTTTTGCTTTTCAGCTAGCTTGTATTCTGGCAATAGTTATTAAGTTGTTGTCCTTAGCAATCCCGGTGACTGCTCAGCACTGTGGCTGATCAAGTTTTGGATGAATAGATGTTCCATAAATATCAACTACGGCTTACAAAGACAATGCCTGATATAATGTTTGTTTTGTCTCACAAGGTCTTAGAGATATGTAAATCAATATATGAGTGCATGGCCCTGACTTGTAATTGGCCAAGCAAATTCTAATGATACTTGGCTCTGTGGGCATTGTTATACTGGAAGCTACTCATTTTCAGTCTTTTCATTTTTCTAAGCTGTATAATGAGTTTGCCCGCCCGACATTGTGCTTTATGTTTTCGACAGTCGCATGATCAAATAGTTACTTAGTAAAAGCCCTGTATTTGTTTTCAGGTTGTCGAGAGTGGGGGGAAGAACATAGAGATTGCTGTGATGACAAGAGAGCATGGCCTGCGACAGCTCGAAGAAGCTGAAATTGATGCCATTGTTGCTGAAATCGAGGCTGAGAAAGCTGCTGCAGAGGCTGCAAAGAAGGCCCCTCCTAAGGAAACTTGATTGTATGCCATTTGTTCGTGGCCCGTGACTTTCCGATAGTTTTTTCCCTCTCCTTACTCATATTCTGCCCCTAGATGCGAACTGGGGATGCTTTCCTAGCTTTTAATGTCCCAAACATATCTGCTTCTGATTTATAATTGCGTTAAGGACTTGTGATCGTGTGTGGGGAAGCCAGTTTTCACTGGTCCCTGAAATGTTGTCTGTTATCTGCATGCCATGAAGTTCTATTGGAGAAACAGCATTACGTTCTGGTGACGGTTGATTGGGTTATATCTTCGTCGACTTTTGCTTCTTTTGGAACGCGTTGCAAAGAGGATGCCTTCCGAGTTACACCGAGAGTTCTGCAACAAGAAAGCTAATGTGCATAGGTGTTGTGTCTAGTAGAATGCATATGGCGACACATTGTATGGTAGATTTCGCCACCTCATGGTTCATGCACATAGGTGTTGTGTTACGCAGTTACATACTTTCATGCACACTTGTACTATGATATTCATTAGATAAACTATAGGCCCATGAAAGAGGGGAATTACCAAAAGTAGAGACTCAAACGGAGGTGAAACACAAAAAAGAGGAAATGTTTGGCCCATGCAGGTCTCGAACCTGCGACCTTCGCGTTATTAGCACGACGCTCTAACCAACTGAGCTAATAGGCCTTCTTGCTGAGTTGAGGTAGTCAAATATATAACATCAAATACATTCCTTGTAGACGGGCGATTCATTCCCCTTACAGAGAGTTGGCCCGCGCGCTTTTTCGTCTTTTCCGGGTACATAATTTTCTCAGTGGAAGGCGAATTCGCCAGATGAATTGTTTTTTTTTTGTTGATGTATTGATACTTGGTACGCGCCTGCCTTCGTCTATAGCGAAAAGGAGCGGCAGGCAATGTATATGCTGAATGCGGGCTTTGTTGCAGAAGGCTGCGACAGAGTGATTTTGGCAAGGCATTACCAATGCATGCGAGGGTTTCTTATCATCACTCCTTTCGCCGATCAACAGCAAATTGGCAATGAGACAGCTCCAAGGTTATCCATTTACAGCTAAATCTCGTCTTTCCCATGCGTTGATTTTCCACGAGGTGTCAACACAGTGGTCTGAACAGAATGATGCACTTTTCACATCTTGCTAGGAAACTGCAGTCAGCAGATTTCGCCAGCATTGCGCAGCTGTAGTACGTTTTAAAAGATGGCTCCAGAAAGGATTTTAGCTCATCCACTCATAAACTGGTCAAGATCGAAAAAGACCTGCGATTTGATTTTCCCTTTTCATTTTGCTCCGCATAAACTTTAATTTTCCATCAAAGTAAAAGACGAAATACACAGAAAAACTCTAAAATTTTACTCAACCTAATTCTATACAAGGAACTCTGCAAATTGCTCCAAATTGCTCCACTCGGCACGGCGATATAGCTCGCTAGAGCTCCACTCTTCCAATTGGGTCGTGATTACAAGTTGGATGACTAATGCATATGAGACAATGTACATATTGGGGAAGCAAACCGCGAAGCTCTTGCATATTACTAGACTCCCACTCACCATTCCTCGATCTCATCATCAGATGTCTTCACCTCTCGATCATCTAAACTCATCCCATCTTCAATCTCAGTGCTCAGCATCATCACTTCTTGAGCTTGGTGTCCTGTAGGAAACCTATGCTGAAGCCATTTACACACAGGCATGTACTCAGTAGCTATTACTGACGCATCACTTGAGCTAACTCCGTTACAAACCATGAATCTCTGTCTTAACATCTCATCCTGCAGCCAAACCGTGACAAGATTTCAAAGTATAAATTTTGCATGGCCAGAAAAATAATGGGTAAATATTCATCCAACATGCTTTCTATGCCACCATGGAGTGGGGGTGACATCAGTGGATATTTTAGAGCGAAATAAGTGGCTCTGATCCTTATGAGTATAGTAGTTATGGCTGATTTAGAAAGCAACAATAATAAAGCATTGCCCGCTTTCAAGGTCCAGGGTTTGTTTACAGAACAGCAATAGGAAATTCAGTTATTACACCATGCGAACAGCGGGGAATTACTTGTGACTTATTCAAGGAAGTTCAAATGAAAAAAGCAGAAAGATCACATTTGCAAAGTCCACCAACAATGCAGGCAGCATGAGTAGACCCAGCCAACTTGAAATTGTCTTCTTGATGATACAAAGACTGAATGTTATGGTTTAAGTCGCACAAAACAAGTCGCAAGCATGCCAAAGGAGTTATAATCTGTGAAGATAACGAGCTTAGTAAAAAGAAAATTCACTTGAAGGACACATTTCATGCTTCTACTGACTTTGAGATTTTCAATTATAGAAGTCCTCCAAAAAGTGGTAGATTAACGACAATTGTGATGAGGAGAGAGTTCCATGATAGAATGAACAGAAGATACAAAGGACTAAGGCCAAGCATACCTTATTGTGTAAAGACAATTTCTCACTCTGCCAGAGTTTTGGCTTACGAATGGCATGCCACCTGCACCTCATAAAGAATTGGCAGGTAGCTCGTGTAAACATTTGAAATTACTCAAAAAAAAAAAACAGGGAAAAAAAAAAGCCAAACATAAATAGCATGCTTATTATGTATAAAGGGAAACCTGGGGGGCAATGGATGAGAATTTCCAAAAAGTGCCCCTCGAACAGCAATTGAAGCAGCAGCTGACTGTACAACAAGCTCTGCCTCATAATTTCTAGCTACTGCTCCACGAAAACTGTGCAAAAGCACATCAGCATCACCCAAATAAGAAAGTACAGCTGAGGCATCATCCACAGCCTCCTCATTAAGAAAGTCAAGAACTGCAATAGGAGTTACAGAAAGAGTTCATCAGCAATAGTATGGTCGTTGCTAGCAATCTTGTGTCTTTGCTTTTCAAGAGAGTACAGCCATGTTGGAAAGGGAAAAGTACCATTTTCATGCAGAAAATCAGCAATTGGTCTTGCTTGCCCATGTGCCTGAGAAAGGACCTTCTCTGGAGCATCCATCTTTAAGGGTAATCTCATAAATTTCTCTTGCACGGGATGTGCATCTTTAACTACAAAACGAAAAAAAGCTGGCACACAGGTAGTCTCACAGAAACATGCCATGCAGTACATTAAACTTGCCTACAATCTACTAGTCACATGTAGACAGCACAAGCACGCAGAAACATATCTCCCATCGGCGTATCATGATAAGAAGATTGTAAGTGCAGCAACTGGAGAAGACAGTGCCATCATGGGGCCGAAGCTAGATACATCCAAAGGAAATCACAATGAACCTCAAGCCTTCATCAACTCTTACCTGATGGACAGGCACTCTCTCTTTTGTTATGTAGAAACTTTCCCAGGGCATGGAAGAGAGAGATCATCTCATCTCTGCCAAGATGAAGATCATGTACCGTCGTTGGACTTGACAAAGATAAGGATGGCAAGTCTGCCTTACGACAGAAAAATTGTAAGGATGTGATTGCATGTCGGATGTCACCTCCACTTGCCCTCGCTATCAAATCGATCTGTTCAGAAGTCACATTGCACTGCTCCTGGCTGCATATTTTGGAAAGTATCCTCTTAATGGCATTACTGGTGATAGGATTAAATGCAATCTGAGAATTTCAAGGAGATAGGCGACACGTCAGGCACGCATGAGCAAAATATGTGTATTATCCAAGGATAATTGTAGAAGCAGTTCAAGAAGCTGACTTTACGAGCTCCAGCACTTTCAAGGGACAAATGGAGTTCCTCTAAAAATCGTGCTTCCCTGTCAGCTGAATCCACTCGACCATAATCAGTTATTAGAATAGCTGTTGGTATATGAGTAGATTGCACAAGAAGATGTAGACAGTTCTGCAGTCTTCTGCGTGCAACATTCCCATGTGTCAGAGGTAGATCATCAATGAGGAGTATTGCTGGTGATTTTGGCTCTCCGGCAGATGATTGAGAAATCAGTCCATACTTTCTTGTTCTCTCAACAAAAGCTTCAAACTCATCTAACTTAGATACATACTGCCCTGACAGTAGATCAAAATAACTCCTCAATAAAGAAGGCAATTTTTACATATCATAAATGCCAGTATGACAACAGTGTCCACATACTTTTACCCTTATGCAGGAGCAAAATCGTGTTCAGAAGTTTTTTTTCTGAGCAGTAGAGAGTCCAGGCAAAGAAAAGGGAGTGACGTGTTCACAGACAGAACTTAACCATAAAAGATCGGATAAACCAATTGAGGTTGATATACCTGTGTTGCTGTTATGGATATATTCCTTCCAGACTGTTGGAGTAGGTGTGTTCCACTCACACAATGTGGCTCCAAGGTGAGATGCAACAACATAAATAGTAGCCTGCACAACAGATCTCTAATTTCAACATTCAAAGCTTGAACTTATAGGTGCCAACCCCAAGTGCAGAAGTCATGAGACAATAGTCCGCTTATGTGATAAAGAAAAGAGCATCTTTGCCTTCATCGGATACCAGAAGGTTAGAAGAATCAAATGAAAAATAAAATGCGGGAAAGGGCAGACAAAAAGTATCATTATCCACTATGCCAAATGTTAGGTGCACGCCACATAATACACTTTTCCTCAGATTCAGGGGAATATAGGAAATTCCAAGAAAGTGCATTTATTCGGCAGATAGCAGCAGACCAGTTTAAAAGCTCAAAAATGAATACGCTGCACTATGAACGACAAACCCAGATTTAGAATAAGTTAGTGAAAAGTCCATGTCAAACATGTAAAAAATTAACAATCATAATTTTCTACAGTTCCTGTCCATACTATCAGATAGAGGTCCAATCATAGGGAGATAATAAGGGCATGTTCGTTTACAATTAAGTTCAAGCAGAAAGAACATTTTGGCTTTCTAGCCAAAATTTGAAGAAATTTCCAAGTTTTAACAAGTTTGTGAAAAAAATGCATGTGACTCTATGTGTCAATATTTGTATATCATGAAAGTTTCGGGCGCTTAGTGCTAGTGCACCCGCCACCAGATTTAGAGTAAGGAAAAGTCTATCCAAACAGACCTTAAAGCTGGCATCATAAAATAGTCAAGTGGTTTTCATAACCTGCCTGAGAGACTAAAGAGAGAATAATTTTCATGGGCACATCCAGTTTCTGAAAGCAAAACATTTCTGAGGCTTGGACCAACTTACATTAGTTATAAATAAACCACAGAAAAAAAAATAAAAATTAATTTTAGGTCTGAAACTAGTTTCCTGTCCAACTTCATAACTACACTCTTTAAAAAAAAATGATAATGATAATATTTCCCTGATGAAATATCAATAAGTATGCTTGAACTGGAGATATGACTAAAGCTCACATCTTCATTAAGATAAACATCTAAAATAAGAGAAAGGAAGACATACAGATTTTCCTACACCAGCTGGCCCAGTAATAATAAGAACATGATCACCAAGGTTATCCTGCAATTTAAGATTGCGGAGCATTAATTTCCACAAGGACAAGAAAGGAGAAATATTTTTCCACATGTTGTCCTTGAAGTGATTATTCTATTTTGCAAAACTTTGTTTCCAAAACATCCTATTTCTTGGAGATTTAAATCTTTCTTTGGAATGGAAACCATTATGTTAAATTTCATGGAAGACACCAAAACCACATGTAACATAACAATCATCACAATCACCATCACCACGGTCGTCGTCGTCATTTAACGAAGCTTCAGTTTATGTGCACGTGAATTTTGTACCCACACTGGTAGTCAAACATTTTCTTATGATAAGCATAAGGTTGAAAGTCAAAACAGCTTAAACTTTTTTATACACACTCTTATGACCATCCATCACTAAGTTCAACAGCAGCAGAATCACCCATCAATCTTTAACACGCCCACATGCAAAGACAGCACCAGATCACAACAGTTCATAAGCCTTTGTCAAAAGTATTGCTAAGAAGACTTGTCCTAAACAAGTTTACAACTAAGTGTGTCCTTTCAGAGGGTGGGCACGTCATATTGGTAGCTCTCATGAATAACTGAAGTACCTTTGAAGTAATCAATCTTTCCTCAAACCATGATTTGATTTCTTCAACCTACAATCAAAGAATAATCAATATCAAGACCTTGAGTCTCATACACAAAAATTGAACAAACTGGATCAACCTTTTTCTTGTGTACTGCAAGTTCTTCAAAAGTACATGGTTTATACTTATCAACCCATGACTCCTTGGCAGTGCTCCTACCAAAACCTGCTCCACATACCATTTCAGAACAACTAAGGGCTAACGGACAAAGGAAAAAGTAGAAAATGCACCACAACAAACAAAAGCAGATATGTGAAACAAAATACAGTCTGAAGCTCGAACTTAAAGAACAAAAGGTAACAATACCATTTAAACACCTGAATGATAGTATAAAGCACAATCAAAGACAGTAAAGCTTTTGTTTAGTGAATGCCCTAGATGACAGTACTAAATCATCTCTATCATAGGCCTTTCTCAGCATTTTAAAAAAGTTCTTTCTAAGGTTGCACTTTCACCCCCTCGAGGCTCACCCTCTTATCAAGTCTTATTCGAAAAACCAGCTAAGGATGTAACAACAGGCATACAAAGTTGCGGTGCTCTGTATCACATTTCACTTGGCCACTAAACAATCCATTCCAGTTGCTGAACCCTGAGAGCCTTCCACAATACTATAGGTCACTGAAACAAAATATGCAAGCGACAACTAATGCTTCCCAAGTAACAGCATAGCGCATACTAAAACTAGGGCATGATTAATATTTTTAAAAGAAAAACAAGGGCATACCCGTTGTTACCTTGGCACCAGTGAATACTTCATTGAAGTCTTCCTTTAAAAACTGAAACTGCAATAGGTTAAACCAAAAATTTCAGAAAGTCCAGTGGTGGGATCAGTTTCAATTTTACTTTGATTTCACCTCATGAACCACTTCTATTGCGGCCATTCCTTATTCAGACTAAAAGTGACACTATCACTCCATTTTTGTCGGCAAAGCAAGTGCGTTGAAGAAGCGGTGCTAAAAGCGGGTAATTCTCCAAGCAGCTTAAGTCTCACTATCCACCACTGACCAGTGACCATAAATCTCCAGAACCAGAAACCAAGCGAAAGACGCGCACTCATACTAAGTTGCAACGCACCAAAGAACAAAGGAGGTAGAGCCTTCTCCTAGTCGGAAGAAACGGACGATCACGAAGAAACAGAATGACATCGGAGCAACCATACCTCGTCTACGATAGAGGACCGTCTACACGATGATCGGGATCGAGAGCCCGAAACCCGAGGCTTCTTCGCTCTTCTCGGCTCCGAC
Source organism: Rhodamnia rubescens (assembly GCA_021437795.1). Classification (NCBI taxonomy): domain Eukaryota; kingdom Viridiplantae; phylum Streptophyta; class Magnoliopsida; order Myrtales; family Myrtaceae; genus Rhodamnia; species Rhodamnia rubescens. The sequence continues at coordinate 7,296,723 of JAILYA010000007.1, forward strand.
CGAGTAACGAGCGACTTCACCGTCAGCTTCGAGCGGCTCCGACTCGAGCTTAACACACTAACACCTTCACCTTCACCTTCACCTTCACCTTCATCACCTCCGTCGTCCGACGACAAAACAACAACCGCGTCTCTCTTCCCCATCACCGAACGCCAAGATTCACCGATCACTGGAGACGTAGCTCACGACATCGCCGACGCTCGGGGCGAGGTTCTCGGATAGCAAAGGAGCGAGGCCTCTCCGATCAGGTCACTTCGCTGCAGAAGCAAAAACCAATCAAATCGCGCGGTGGAACGCAGAGAGAAGAACGAAAGTGGCTGGATTGAATCCGTGCAGCGAGTGAGAAGCGAACGGCGACTGCAGAGAGAGTGGGAAATGGCGGGATTCGGAGAGAGAGAGAGAGAGAGAGAGAGGCGCGGGTTTTCGAGAGGCGTACGTGACAAGCCGATGCGGAGGGTTCTGTTCGGGTGTGCGACGGGAGTACCGTTTGAACCTATGGGACTTTCTTCGACCCAAAAATCTGGAATCGAGAACCGAGCCGGTCGGTTGGCAGCTCCATAACTGGGCCCACTTTTGATTTTGTGCAAGAAGTCGAACTTTTATGATGAAACATAAAGGTTGCATCATTTAACAATAAAAACGTAAGTTGATCAAGTGATTATGTTACTGTTCGTTCATGTTAAAATTTACGGTTCGATTCAGAGTAGGATTGGCTTTGACTGGTTTGAACCGGTTCCAAGGTGAAGAGTCTGACTCATTCTTTCTTATGTAGTAGTACTAGCACGATATGCGATACACGACATGACACGCCGATACATGATTTCTCAACAAATAGGAAAATCCGACACGTTGGGACACAATATATACTTGATGAATCACCATGTATATATAAAAATATCAATTATGAGTTTCTTCTTATTCTGTTAGAGATTCATAATTATGTTTTTTTTTTTTTGAAACTAGACATATTAACTTTGAGGCGATCGGGTATATGACTTAAGTATCTATATTATTAATATACATTTTGATCTTTAATTTATTGAAAACGCTTAAAATTGACTCCTCGTGCCTATCGAAATGGGGTGTCAAGATCTTTGACCGATGTGTCATTGGCGTGTCTAGAGCGCTAATCTTGATCACTTGTCGGTCGCATGTTGAAGAGTATCGAAGTGCCGGACACGACACCAAAGCCCCAAAGAGTGTCGGACACGACACCAAAGCCCCCGAGAGTGTCCGTGCTACATAAGTTCTCCCTATTCTGACTTTAAATTAGTTGGTCCGGTCCGGTTTACTCACCGCACTAAACCCGGCTCCCTGGCATGAAGATGCCCATTTTTTGTCATTCATGTGTAGTTAGCGCGTCGCAAATCAAAACTTTTCTTCATAAGGCATGTTTAATAAAATACTTTTAGTCCAAAGTAGATCCTACAAAATTTGTCCCTCCCCCAAGATCTCAATGTGGGGGTGTTGAAGCTGAAATTCAGACAACCTATTGGGACAGTTTCGTGAGCCCTGTGTTCACTGTTCTGCTCCAAATTTTCCCCAAGTCCATGAACTACAATGAACTCATTCCTGGAGGTCCTGTTGTCCTGTCCTGTTCTTCACGAATCGCTACCTTCTCTGGCTTTGCCAGGCGAACTCTTCCCATTGCCGCAACGCACCTGGATGGCCAGAGTTTTCAACACATCTGGGCACAGATCGCCCGCCTTGTCGAAATTCTTCTGCTCCACCGTCACGGAACACTTGCTTCGTCCCAGGCAGTGCTGCTCAAACACACAATGTGCGGAACAAGAGTTTAGTGTCATGAAGTCGGCCGCACATGAGATTTTGATGTGGGAATTACTTGTGCAGCATTTGACACATTGTGACAGACTAACGGTGATTAATGGGGGCACACGCCGTTCGTGTATGTGTGTGTGAGAGAGCGAGAGAAAAGGACCTGCTCGACAACTTTCTGGCTCTCAGCTGCCGAACAATTGCCGAGGCTGTAACTTCCGCAAGTGCCAAATGGATTGCCGTAGCTCGCAAACTCGACCTGGACGATCTTCTTGTCCTCCGCGCACTGCAGATGGGCCCTCGGCTTCAAGTCATCTGCGACATTTTGAATCAGACCACCGTTTCTTTTCCATGATTTCACGGTCACAGGATTGCTCTCACTGATGAAGCTGCAGACAACATCTCGGTTCACTGTCAAGATCTGAACACCTTCAGGATTTCCTCCGATTTCCTCCAACAGAACGAGAAGGTTATCTGTCAGCTTCAGGAACGCTCTCGGTACATGGTACCTGCAAAAGAAGTCGTCTATTTTCTGTTTTTTGTGTTTTTTCTACGTATTTTGATTGAATCAGAGAGATACTTACACATCCTGGGAAGGCTTTCCTAGAGGAGACAGGTAAGAAGACCAGTATCTGCCAATGCTCTTGCCATTGACCCAAGCCATGCCTTTCGACATAGTTCCAAGTTGCATCGCAACAGGATCATTTCCTTCAGGAGCATCGAAATAAGCCTAGGGATTGGCTAAAATATATCAGAACGTTTCCACATGAATCTTCTTCTTCATCATCATAGAACAATAAATGGGAAATTTTGTCTCTGATGTACCTTGTACCAGGTGAGAGATTGTCCGAGTCCTTTAGCTTTCACCCACTGTACCCTGTGCGAGCCTCCTTGTGTGTAGACACGGAGTTTTTCACCGTCCAAGCCTACCTGCAGCATCAGAACTGAGCTTGGGATCGTGTTCATGTCCCAAGATTTTCGGGTGAAAAAATAGCAATGAATCGATTACCTTATGCGCCCATCCATTGAGCGATAGATCAAGGGTCCCGGTGTTGAGGCCTTTGAGTGTCACTGCGTGGACTCCGGCAAACCGGTGCTCCAAGTAGGCTCCGCTATCCTGAAGCATATTGAAGATTGGGAAGGACAACACGTCTCTCACATCATGTATGCGATGTAAAGGGGAAAAAGCCACCAAGACAGCAGAAGGATTTCGACTGCGTTAATACCGGAAAACCAACTGTCGCACCCAGCAGAGAGATGTTATTGAGTCCGGGCTTTAGTTCGATTGCTTTCTGTAAGACAAAGCTCTTCTCTATGTTGCTTCCATGACCGGACCCTGGGAAGCAGTTGAAATGCACTTGTGAGAAGTTAAAGATAACCGAGGATTTCTCGCATCCTTCTTCTTGAGGACTGTACCAGATGTCCAGAGAATGTCTGGACAAGTGGCCCTTTGCTGAAATTCATCGAAACAACAAGACTATGTATAGAACGCAGTACCTATATACTCTCCATTGACAAAGGCATGCATCAAGTGGCCAAGATTCGCCACCTGAAGGACTGGACTGATGTCCTTTCTAAAGGGTAAGTCGGTGCGATAGAATTTAATGCTGTCAAACAAGAAGCAAGGACATATTGAAGTTCTAGGAGTAAGGTAACTTAGGATGCATTTTAGCTGCACAATTTTTTCTTCTTGGAGTAAAGCTCATTTGCTTACCTGGTGGCATACCACAGATAATCCGTTGTGTCTTTTGTCGTGCTCATCAATTCTAGAGGACTCTTCGACTTAATAGGAGCATTGCCTGTCGTCGGAATATTGTCCCGCCACATTTCCCACTGTAGATTCTTGGTAGCTGTCTCTGATTGATGATAGTTTCTCGAATTATGCTGCGCGACAACCTGATAACACACAGACATATTACACCTTACATAGATCTCGCTACTCAAGTGAAAGAAACAAGATCTCGTCTCCAATGGTACCATTCCCGTGTTATAGACCACGGTCTTGCAATCAGCAAGGATGCTAATAGATCTCTGCGGTAGGTAATACTTGATGCCCTTGAACATGGTCAGTCTGGGAAGCCGAGTATTATTGTTGCACAGAAAGGCGGCGCAGTTGCTAGTTCCTGGTTTCTCGTAGACTCGGGCCTGCAATGTTAAATTCACTCAGCTTTGTCCCGTCTCCATTCGAGAGTAAGCTGAATCTACTGAATATATCTGGTTTCGGGTTTTGGGTCTCGCTTTGGTTTCCTGTTTCCATACCTCGAGTCCTTCTCCCAAATCTTGGACCGAGGGAGTTCCCCATAGCAGGGCTTTCTTACACAATCGCAAAGCCGAATGCAAGTCTCTTAAGTGACCCCATTTCGGCTCCCTCAGCAGACCTACATATAGTAAATCACTGGTTCAGCAGAAGCTTATCTAATAATTCAACCTAGACATATGCTGAAGAAAATAAATCGCCATAGCTAGTAAGCTTTACGAATTTTCTCGGTGATTATTCAGTGGAAAGAACAAATTTTTTTAGGCAGAACCGTTCAATCCAGATAACAGGATGGGCATAATGGTAAGTTCTGTTCTTGTGCACAGACAGAGATTCAATCGAACAAAGAATCAGGAAGACTAACCATATTCATCCATAGGAGCTTCATCATAATATCGAGTTGTTACAAAAGAGGAAGCCGTTCTGCCGAAATTTGTTCCACCATAGTACTGCCAGACACAACGATACACGTAGTCCGTTGTACCAAAAGGATCATAAACCACATTGACTTACTACAGTTCATGTTGATATTATGGAGATGGGCTTAACATACCATGTAATAGTTCGCCAGAGCGCCATTTTTGGAGAAGAAACGAGCGACAGAGTATGCGAGATCTTCAGCAGACCTTAGAGATGGGGGGGTCACCAAACACTCTGTATCTGTTATTTGGCCATTGTCTTGGTTAAGGAATATGTGGAGCAAGTCTAAAACAGCTCTTCCTTAGTCAGTACGGAACTTATGCTTCGTTAAAGAGTGGCATCTCCGTTATGCCGATTTTTATCTTCTAAGGCAGTGAAACATACATGGAGGAGAAAAATCTGATGTTTTTTGAAATACTTACTGAGCAGTCCAGTTCTCGGTCCACAATGTAGGTTTATCGGGACTGTTTGGGCCGGTGAAGGTATCCCCACAGTTTCTGCCGTTGCACGTGTTGATCTGCGCTTTATGTTTGTTTCTTGGCACATTACAAAATGCTTAGGCATTCGCCGTCAATAGATGACACATCAGGAACGAACAAAAGTATCGTACCACGGGATCAGGAGCATCCTTCTGCATGCACATAACCCACGGAACTCCCGTTTTGAGCCCCACGGCCATCGTTCCGGCCCACTGGATGTATCGAGTTCCTAGCGTTTTGTAGGCCAGCTGAATGTTATTGTACTCGTTCTCAATCTGCACTCTTCAACCACAAAAGTTAAATTTTCTTGATCCAGCATAAGGTCTTTCTGGATCTCTTTTACGTGCGACACTCCCCAATTAAAAGTAAAGCTTGACCTGAGACAAGATAATGGGGCCGCCTTGAGAAGCAAACAACTTCTCATCCTTCATCTTCTTTATAACTACTTTGGTGAACTTTTTCATGTGATACTGCAAATCGGAAGAAACGCTGAACCTCGTTAGGCATGCTCACTCCCTCTAAGAGAACTGTGAAAGGCACAATTTACCTTGAACGGTGGATTGTCGGTCCGAAACGTGATGTTCGGTACCTCTCTTAGCCAATACGGGAAGCCTCTGCACAAGAATGCCTCCGTAAGACGTGGTTGCCGAAAGTCCATAGAGGAAAAGGCGTAGCGAAATCAGGTCATACCCGAAATTCCATTCAGCTTCTATGAAAGGACCGACCCTTAGCGTTGCGTACATTCCAAGCTCGCCGATCATTTTGATGAATTTGACCAAATCGTAGTTCCCATTGAAATTGTACTGCAGGATTAGCTCAAACCGTGCGGCATTGTAAATTCTAGAAACAGCTCACGAAATAGGAAAACCATCGATGCCAAAGGTGTTACCTGACCCTGCACTGGTTCATGAATGTTCCAAAAGACGTAAGTCTGAACCACGTTGAGACCCCCCTCTTTTGCCTTCTGTAGAATGTCTCCCCACATCTGGCAGGAGAAAAGAGCGGCGTCCGTCAGTTCCAGACCCGAGCGAAACAACCTCGAGTAAGCGAAAACGGACACTGCGAACTTTTACTTCGGGGGTACTACGTGGGTAATGGATGGAACCCGAGAAGAGAAGCTCTCTGCTTCCATTGATGATCAAAGACCTCCCATCATAAGTCACTCCTCGAGCTTCGTCGGCTGCCGCCAGGAGAAGCCCCGGAGCGACAGAAGCCAGGAGCGCCGCGAGAAACACTCGGCCTAGTTTCAACGTTGTCTGTTCCTGCATCCTAGGAATTAACCTACTAATCCTTGCTTAAAATGTCTGCTGCTGCTGCTGCTTCTTCCTTAAAAAGGCGTTGTTGCTGATGGGAAAGATCGAGACTTTCTTGCACGATCAGATGGAGATGAAGCGATACGGATCGACCCAGACGGCTGCCGTGTGAAAGATCATCTCCTGAAGCTGTGAGGATGCTGAAAACAGTGGAAAGGTGATGGAGCAGAAGAAGAAGAAGAAGAAAATAATTTAACGAGGTGGGTGGGAGGGCGTTGATCTTGTCATGTTTTAAGTGAATGGCTTTGTAAAATTCCGTTTATGCCGTTTCTGCTTGGGAGTCTCTTCCTCTTCCAAGCGTCTGTTCTCTCTCTCGCGCGCGGGCTAGCTAAATTTGGGAGATGACCAGGTCGAGAAGCGATCCGAATTTGTGGAGGCTCATTAGCTCCTATGAATTTAGTGGAGAGAACTACCAAAGTTATTTACAAAAAAAAAAAATTATCATTTCGTATTTTTTTTTTTGTCAATCTTATCTCTTTCTCTCATTTCTCTAACTTTTACTCTGCCTATATTAGCGTTCCCAACCCTCAATCTTTTTATCAGTAGGGTCATATACTTATTGATATCATTTCGTATTCAAAAATACGTTCTTTCTTTTGTGTCAATATATTGCAATAAATATTGGTAAGTGTCAAAAAATTACTCGAAAGCAATGACTGGTGATTTTTCTTTAGGTTTTTTGTTGGCAATTCATCAACTCTTTTCTCGTATTACCAATTATTTTCATATGGTTCGCAAATTAGTTAAAGCTTTTAATGATTAAATTACCTAAAATATGCCTATTTACATAATCTAAATAGCATACGAAATTCCTAACAATGTATTTGGCTTGGGAAATATTAAATGTAGGTAATGTTAAAACAAATAACGCCATTATAGACTTTAGGAAAAAATTTCAAATTAGGATTCGAAGTGTTTTTATTTTCTCAAATAAGGGCCTAAAGTGGATATTGTTTCAAATAATGGCGTGAAATGATCATATCAATCTCAAAAATAGGGGTGATCAAAGCCGGACCGGACCGACCGGGGACTGGACCAAGCGATTTAGTCCGGTCCTTGAGGGGTGCGGTTCGGTCCCGAGTCCCATAAATGGGACCGGTGACGGAGCGGTCCGGTCCTCCGTTCTAGGTGAATAGGACCCGCCCGAACCGCCCGGACCGACCACCCATAATATATATAATTATTTATACATATAGATATATACAATTAAAAAAAATGAAGCTTTCATTTGTTTTCAATGTTTATTTCTCGAGCCATTTTCATTGGTAGACTATACATTCTTGATAAGGTATCTCTAGATACGTTCGCATATATGACATGTCCTTTGCCTGTCAACAATGATAGGAATCGTGAAAGAATTGAGTGGCAGTTCAATTGGAACCATAAAAGTATATCCGAGTTGAATGCTAGTGAAACCACTTTACCGGAATAGTTTATATCAATTTCTTTATGAAACTTGGACAGCTCATCAATGTTATGAATGCAGTCCATCCTATTTATTATGGTCTTTTCTAGTGCATTGTGTGGTAAGTGTATAATGTCGTGTTCTTTCCAAAAAGAAATAATTCAATCGGTTCATTTAATATAGTGGTAGCAATTTCTTACTATTCATACGTTTCGGTTGTTCATTATAATGAGTAGTCCTGTATTTTGTTTCTACACATTGCTTGGATGTGGAATTCGTTTAGTGAACAATCTCACTATTAGTATGTCTTCACAAATATTCTATCCTTTATATATCTCTATTGTGTCAACGATTACACCAATGCCATTGTTAAGCCTATCATTCGTAGAAAGACACGCCTTCATTATGAAGGTGAGCAAACTGGAACAACGTGTTTTTTTTATTTAATCAAGGATATAAATTGTAAATTAACATGCAATTGAAGCATATCGTATTTCAAGGGTTAGATTTCTATGAGCAATTGGTATAAGGGGTCCTATTGGGCGGGGATCAAGACCAGGCCGGGACAGCCGGTCTCGATCCGATCCTTGGTCCCTAAAATTTGGGACCGGGACTATTGGACCAACCCGGGCCATGCACACTCCTACTCAAAAAGGGTCTCTTACCGGTTGATTAGGGGCATTTTAATCATTTATTTTTATTTTTTTTTTTCCTTTGTTTGTTTCTCATAAAATTAAAAAAAAATAAAAAAAAATAGAAATGCAAGCGAGAGGCCCTCCCGCTGTGTTTCTATTTTTTTAGTTTTAACTTTTATTTTTTTATCTTTAAGTATAATTTAACTAAAAATTAGGTTAAAATTGTATTTTGATGAAAGTTTTCTTAACCAAATGAATATTTAGCCGGTCGGTGAGGTGAGGCCTCTATTTGGAACAACAATGATCACTTCGGACGCTTTATTTGAAACAATAAGTGCACTTGAGGCCTTTATTTGAAACAAAGACTACTTCAAACCATTATTTAAGAAAATGATGATATTTCGGACCCTTATTTGGAATTTCCCTAAATTCAAGATATTAAGCATCATGCATAAACGTAAATTTAGAATTTACCTTATTTTAAGTTTTACAAATAGTTTCATATGGATTTTGTAACTATTTCATTTAAATCTAAGAAACTTTTTTAAGATTTTAAATATGTTTTTTTGAGAAACTACTATCAAAATGGACTATGTCGTTTAAGAACACATTTGAATATATCTGAAAAGCTAGATTGTTTTTCTTTTCCACGATATGAAAGTTTCTAATGTTGAATGTCAAGATCACTTCTCTTTATCCGTTAATTATTTTTCCTTCAAATTAAAAGATAAAAGAATAAAATTGTAGTACAACAATCTAAAACTCCTTAACTTTATTCTCATCTATACACGATCTAAATTTATATATAATAACCATTTTTAGAGTATTGAAAATCGAGGCAGGAAACGAGGGTAGGACAAAAGTATACGGAACGAGAAGTCAACACACCACCCCCCTCAGCCTCCTTACTCTCTGCCTAGAATCTTCGGACCTCTTTAACAGGTTAATCTAGAGTTACACAGCAACTAATTTAGAAAATGTCATCATATTTGTAATAAAATAATTAATCTGTCCCAAGAAATCCATTTTTATTCATTTTATTGATTTTAAAGTTAATGAGATGTGTTAGCCGAAAGAGAATGTTTCGGAATGGCAATAGTAATATATTTCAAGATATTTTCTATTTATCTATTTTGGTCCAAAATGAGACAAAAGAGATAAAGTTTTGGAAATTATAAATCGATGCTCTACAATTTATTGGTTGGTCCCTGCTGCGCGGCAAATAATGTATTCCAAGGTATTTTACATTTTCTTTTGGAATCAATTAAAGATGGAATTCAAAAGAGATGAAAACAAATAGGAGAATATATATTTTCATGATAATTTCTACTAATCCATTTTTTTATATTTAAAATCTATTTGCTAATTTCTTTTCGTTAAGTGAGAAAGAAAGAAATTTCATGCTCGTGCGCAGATCTCCGTTACTCAAGACGCAAAAAGGAGTCCGGCCTATTGTTCTATCAAAGGTAATATGCTGGGAAAGTGTCTCAAGTTGTCAAATCTACCTAATATAAAATTGTTCAATCTCCAAATTCTTCTAAATTGCAAAATTCATTTAACTGGTTATTTAATCGATGGGGCTAGTAAAATATTTTGGAAAAATTCCAAACAATGGTCCGAAATGTTTTTATTTTATCAAATAAGGACTCTAACTAAATCTTGTTTCAAATAAGGGCCTAAAGTATCCTCATTTTCTCAAACAAGTATTTAAAGTGAAATTTATTTCAAATAAGAGCCTAAAATTACAATTAAATCTTAAAAAATGGCATGATTTCAAGAGATTTTCGTCATTTTTCTTTGTTTGATTTCTTTTCTTTTTTAATTGTCTTTTTCCTTTTTCTTAAAATTTTTAATAGAAAAAACACACAAACACTGGTTGGCGCCCTACTATCGCGGTGGGGGGGGGTGTCCAAAGGGAAACCGGTGACCCCTTCTACCGGAGGTAAGAGGGAGAGGGCCGAGCTCTCTTCTCGATCTAGGTGGGGGTCGTTGGCCCTTGCCTTGACCAAGGCGGGGTCAACAACCCCCACCCAGATCGGGAAGAGGGCCCGACACTCTTTTCGATCTTAGGTGAGGGTCAGCAACCCTCACTTGGACTTGGGTAGGGGGGTCATTGGCCCTCGCCAAATCCAAAAAAAGGCCAACCATCTCCCGATTTTGGTGAGGGCTTGCTATCCCTCAAGTCTAGCCTGTCGTGCCAGTGGGGTGGCGGCCCTCGCTTTCTCTTTGTGTGTGTGTGTTTTTTTTTTTTTTAAAAAATTTTAAAATGATGGAAAAATAAAAATGACGAAAATGCCCTTTAGAGCAAGCTTGTTTTTAAACTTCATTGCCACTTTAGGCCCTTATTCAAACTCTATACGCCATTTCACGCCATTATTTGAAACAGGATTAATTGAGGTCTCTTATTTGAGAAAATAATAAAGACTTCGGATCTTTATTTGAAATTTTTTCAAATATTTATATTATGTAAATTGAAAAACCATGGCGCTCAAAAGTCGAATGGTTTTTTTTTTCTTCCAAAAATAAGAAATAAAAATGAAAGGTGGGAGAGAAATAGAAAAAAAAGAAAATGACAGACGAAAGACAGAGTAGAAGCATCGGGTGGATTTGTTGGCGTCGATTGGTTCGCTCAACGAACGCTTCAACTGCATCTTTTCCCGCACAACGAACCCCCTCTCTCTCTCTCTTCCCCTCTCTCTCTCTCTTCCTTGGCTTGCTTTAGGGCAATTTGATTTCCACCCCCCCGGCATTTCGCCTCCATCGCATCCGGCTCTCCGCTCTGCATTTCCAGAGTCTCTCGGGTCTCGCTAGGGTTCCCTTCCGGAGCTCGGCTCGGCGTTCCGCTTTTGTCGTTTTCTTTGTAGATGTGGAGGAGGAGGTGGAGGAGGAGGAGTTGGGGCTTCTCGCGTGATTCGAATCAGGTCTTCGAGCGCTCGTGGGAGAAGATCTGAGTGTCCTTTCTTTTGCCCCCTTCTTCTTTTCGTGTGTTTTTGGATTGAAAGATGAGCGCGTCGAGGTTTATAAAGTGCGTGACGGTCGGCGACGGGGCGGTGGGTAAGACTTGCTTGCTCATCTCTTACACCAGCAACACCTTCCCCACGGTGAGACCTCATTCTTTTTTTTTTCCTTTCGTGTCGAGCTCTGGTTGAATCTTTTCAAATGTGCTCTTTTGATGAGTTTATAGTGCCTTTTTTAAGGATTCTTGCGAATGCAGGTCAGGTTTGTTGTTATTTTCTAATTTTTTGTAGCTTTATCAGTAATCGAGGGATTGAATGAACCAAGGGGGAAAAACAGAACATGTCTTTCTTTTTGTATGCTTCTTTTCTTTCTCCTTTTTTGTTTTGTTTTGTTTGGAAACTTTTGCTTTTGTTTTATGCCCTTTGTCTTTTTGTCTTCCTATGGGTGGATTAGATTGTTTGGATGTTGTCGAATGAACTCTGATGCCGGCGCATATGGTTTATGGCAGATTTTTGCTTCTTTTGTCTTAGTTGATGGCAGCATTATCTGAATAGTACTATTTCGTGGGCTGATTTAAATGCTTCTGTTTCTCTGTGAGTTCTATAAAAGATTAGTGGTTGAAGGTAAAGAAATATGGTGAATTTTGGAACTAGGTCTAGGCTCAGTGGTTGGTTCCCCATTATTAATGGGGGCTTTTGGATACACCCTGCAGCTTATGCATGCCTTCGGGTTGTTTGTGTGTGTGCCAACTAATCATGTCGCGGACTTGTGGTTCTATATGGCTTAATTTGTATTGTGTCGTTGGATGAGTTTAACGCAGAACACAATCTTGTTTTTCCTTCAAAATGGACCTTTAGCATCTTCTTACTAGACTTTTTGTTGAAAATAGGATTATGTTCCTACCGTCTTCGACAATTTTAGTGCTAATGTGGTTGTCAATGGAGCCACTGTGAACCTGGGACTGTGGGATACTGCAGGTCATTTTCTTTTGACTCTCGTGTCTTCTTTGTTAGCTTAGATATTTTGCTTTTGCCTCCTGGATTAATTCTTCTTTTATGCGGAACAGGACAGGAGGATTACAACAGACTAAGACCTTTGAGTTATCGTGGGGCAGATGTTTTCATTCTAGCATTCTCTCTCATTAGCAAGGCCAGCTATGAAAATGTCTCTAAGAAGGTTAGACAAATGAAGCTCTCTCTCTCTCTCTCTCTCTCTCTCTCTCCATTGCTGATAAACTGTCTGTATCTTTGGTTTCATTACCAGTGGATTCCCGAGTTGAAGCATTACGCACCTGGTGTCCCAATTGTTCTTGTTGGGACAAAGCTTGGTAAGACCACTTCTCATTACCATACAGGGCAGCTTTGCTTTTCTCCTCTTATGCTGCTTAGTACATGTCTCCATCTTTATCTATACATTGCGGCAATGCTATGTCTCACTTACTCTATCTTTCTTTCATTTTCCTTCATGAAGTGTTTCTGGGGTTAATCGATGTGATAGTGATCCACAAGCCCACAAGCTTTATTCTGGATTAGTTGGTTTGAACTGTATGATGAGATGGTCGGGTTTCCAATTCGGCATCATTGACCCGTCCTTTGTCGTATTATCACTGCTTTGCGTTCATGCATTTTATTCATCTTTCACATTTTCTAGAATTTAGATTGTGTTCGACCAAAAAAAAAAGAATTTAGTTGTGAACTTAGGTTCTCCAACTCTTTGTGTTGACATTCTCTCGAGAATGGACAGCCCATCAATTGGCTTTATGCGGTCAGAAGACCCAAAGCATTCCTTCTGTGGCATCATTTTGATTTTTTTCTTTCATACTTAGATTCAGTTAAGAGGTTATGGTGTCCAATTATGTCATATCTGGAGGCCATTAATCTGATTTTATCGTTTTGAATATGATTTGTCTGCACAAGACTGTCCATAAATGTAGAAGACCCCTTATGCCCCAGGCACCAGCACATTTTTTAGTAACTCTCGGCTGAACAGTTGGACTGATGGTTCCAGGATCCTGGTGGTATCTGTCATGAAGTCACTGCTTTCCATTTATGTACATTACTTAGAAAATGTCAAAAGTTGCATAAATCACTTTTCTAATTGTCAATATGAGGAAGGCAAGAAATTTTTAGGGCTTTCAAATTCTTGAATAAGTTGGTAGCATGGAACGCTGATGAAGATGAATTACTTGTCTATTGTGCAACCTTATGTTTTTCCATAGTAGTTATGGCTTTGCTCTCACACGTTTGTGTATTGAGAAACTGCAAGAATTTTTTGGTTGCGGGAAGATGACACCTGTTTTGTTTATGGCAAATGTCATATCTCTCTACCTGTGATAGCATTTATCTGTTTGGTGATTGAGGATAAACTTTGAGCTTAGATTTGGTCTACAAATTTCAGAAATTGTTGAAACTCTAATCTGCCTTTTTATGGTGGCTCTGTTAATCGTAAATAATTCGGTTGTTTTGGGTGTTGAATGAAATCTTACCAGATCTTCGAGATGATAAGCAGTTTTTTATAGATCATCCTGGCGCAGTGCCAATTACTACAGCTCAGGTATTTTCTTAATGCTGGGTTTTTTCTCACAAGTGACTTCTTTTTCCAACTTATGTCCCCTTTCTGCGTTCTAATAATTGATCTGTCATTTCTCAAGGGAGAGGAGTTGAGAAAGCTGATAGGTTCACCTGCATATATTGAGTGCAGCTCAAAGACACAGCAGGTACTTGTGCATGTAAAGTAAAACTTAACATCTTTTTTTGCAATGCCTCCGACAGCCTTGTTTTGACATGGCCACACTTTGTGACTGCAGAATGTGAAGGCAGTGTTTGATCAAGCCATAAGAGTTGTGCTTCAACCACCCAAACAAAAGAAGAAGAAGAGCAAAGCCCAAAAAGCCTGCTCCATATTGTGATTGATAATAGCTCGAAGATAGGACAGCCTGTTGCTCTGCCTGTATCTCCTCCATTCTGGCTTTGCTCTTAAAAGGAGACGCTGTTGCCAATTTGTTGTGCCGAGTGACAAAACTTTCTTTGTGAAGCATCAAATCGTCCAGTACTGCTCGATTGGCGTCTTGGTGATCTAATTCTTGTGTTTGTCCACGTGTCATCTGCAATTCTTGACTTTGATAATTCTATGTATTAATGAACCGCATCTAATGAGAGAGAAAAAACCTTTTTTCCATGGATCACGTCTATGCTTTTCTCTCAGTACAGCATCCGTTGAGCATCCCTTTTCTTTTAGATCAGAAAGTGATTCTCTCTCTCTCTCTCTCTCTCTCTCTCTCTCTGGGTCTGCTTTTATTCCTTGAGATATATTTTTTTTTGGTCAAAAAAAAAAAATGTCTCAAGGAATAAAAAGAGCAAAGTTGAAATATGAAATGTAGGCCTTTAGGATAAGTATATGGTGTCGACATACTTCCATGGTATCTGAAAAGAGCAAAGTTGATGAGATCAGACGCCCAAAATGAACGGAGCTTTCAAAATTTATGCATCAATTATTCGACTCTTTTCCTGTCACAATCTCGCTATGATTTCTATGTCCAGTTGGGAAACTTGTATGTTGTTTGAATTTCTGGGATGTCGAGTAACTTCTATCCACAGATTTTCGTCGGTCCATGAGTTTATGGTAACAATCAGTGCGAGTCGTCCATGGTTTGTACGTTTGTTGGTGTTCTCGTGGCTGAGCGCGATTCGCCTTCTTTTAGTCCTTACTGGCGATGAACTGGAATCGTTGATGGTGATGGAATGACAGGCCCCTGTGCATGGATACTCCACTTTAACGCCAACTTCATATGTAAAAGGCTCATTGAATCCATTGGCGGGTTTGGCATTCTAGATAAAAACCCAAAAGGAATATTTAAAGCGGATTTGCCTTTGGCCATTTGCACCCTGTCCTGAGCCGAAGCTTCTGTCAAAGTTATAGAGTTTTGCTGGTGAAAAACAGTTTTGAGTGATAACTTTTGTACTAGTTTGACATGAGTGGAGATTTCTACCTTTCTTTCGCCTTACTCACCCGAGAGAGTTTGATAATCAACGAAATATGAACCGTATGAGGCCTTCTACCTTACCATGTGTGGGAGAATATAAGAATTTTTCTAATGTGAGCTAAATTAATTAAGAATGTGGATTTGCCAAATAAGGTAAAATATAAAGATTTTTAATCAATCTAAAATAGGATATGGCTAATGAGGGCCGAGTAGCGCCTGGCCCATGATAAGAATGTATGACTGAAAATTCTATAAATAACCGCTCAAATCTCTTTTCTAATCTTATCCTTAGCACAAATTGAGCGCTCCTAGGGGCCATCTCACCGAGCCAGTGATAGAGATGGCGTTGGAGCTTGAGCTTTAGATAGTCACAATGGATTCAAAAATCAGAGCCATTGCTATGTTTCTAGATTCTAGCTATAGTGTTCTCTTGAGTCCCCGTTTTCGTGCTAACAGGACATACATGGTTCATGTCATGACCACAAGCTAACGATTCTTCGACCCCTTTAACATGAGGTGACTGAGTGGCAGTACCAATCAAACGCCTCTTTAAGAACCAATCTTTTTTGCCAACGGTCTTCCTAATGAAAAAATCATATTAATCAATGTCGACTGATCGAGAATATAGGGCGCAAAGGCAAAAGGTGGTCATTGAGAAAGGTTGAGAATTTACCCAAATTTTCTCTATTTTTTTGTTCTTAAAGAAATATAACCATGGAAAGAGAGAAGAGAAAGGCTGTCTTTGATTCTGGTGCTGCTGCTGCTGCTCCCTTTGGAATTTATACCCTCTCTAGGAATGCCTGCAATTTCTGGGCTCATTCATTCTTTATAATTCCACTGGACCACACAACCAATCACCTCTTCATATATAAAGCTATAAATCCAGGTTCATTGTGAGCCGAAGGGTCCTGTCTCCAAGGGGGAACATTTGCCGCCCGTCCCATTGAATCGGCGAATCGGCATTGCCAGCGTCCACAGAAAAAGTTCCTTCGGCGATGGCATTGAAGAGAATCCTCAAAGAGCTCCGGGACTTGCAGGGAGATCCTCTAACTTCATGCAGTAAAGGTGCTCCTAGTTCCTGTCAACATTTTACCATACACCACCTCCCCAACGGTTTTCTTTTTTGAAATTTCCTCATCCTTCAACATGTACAATCTCTTCATCCTACTTGCATGTGATCTCGATGCTCCAAAAACTCAATCGGCACTGACGACTGACGGCGCAAGAGCCTCTTGTCATTCTTTTTTCCCACGGAAGGCTCATCTTGATGAATTAGTGGAGTGAAAGAAATAGTGGCAAGATGTAATATCATGATGTATGTCGTATGATGCCTTAGTTTTTCATGGAGGGTTTGTTTCTTATTTTCCGGGGACTCGCTTTGATAGTGTTGGACTTAGGCCCGGTGGCTGAGGATATGTTCCATTGGCGAGCGGCCATCATCGGTCCGAACGACAGTCCATATGCCGGCGGCGTTTTTCTGGTGAAGATTCATTTTCCGCAGGACTACCCTTTCAAGCCTCCAAAGGTGAATACTCTTTTGCGCTCTCGTTCCAAAACAAAACGATTGTGAGTTTTAATGTTTCCCTTCTTGAAAAGCAGGTGGCTTTCAGGACCAAAGTATTCCATCCAAACATCAACAGCAACGGGAACATATGCTTGGACGTCCTCAAGGAGCGATGGAGTCCGGCCCTCACTGTATCCAAGGTGACTCCTCCTCCATAAAAATCCCATCTTTGTCAATTAACGCTTGTAATGCTCTGGGAAAAATTCAGGGAACAGATTAGTTCTGGTACGTTTTCGGTAACTTAGACTAATCACATCGGAAATGCCGCAAGTGTCCTAGATTCATTAGAAAAAGAAAACCGTGGATTTGACGAAAACGAGCTGTTGTGGTATCCTAGATTTGACTCAACCCAACCATATAAAGCCGGGAGTTCAACTCAGTCGGGTCTAAGTGAATCCGACCCTGATGTCCGTTGTCCTTAATTTTTAAGTCTGTATTGGTAAACAAAACAGATGCTTATTGAGCTGCACATCCTTTGCTAATGTGAAAACTGAATCCCATGAACATGAGCAGGTATTGCTATCGATCTGTTCGCTGCTCACGGATCCGAACCCGGACGACCCGCTTGTGCCGGAGATCGCTCACATGTACAAGAGCGACAGACCCAAATACGAAGCCATGGCCCGGAGCTGGACTCAGAAGTATGCCATGGGCTGAAGAAGTTCATGATCGAGAGAGATTAAGACGGGCAAATAGACAAGAAGTCGCTTTTACTAGAATAAATTTTGCTTTGGAAATTACAAGGCCTCTTCAGATTCAATTCTAAGCGTCGTCTCTGGGGTCTTGATTTTGGACTTTAGTTTTGCTCCTTTATTTTTGTTTCGGTGAAACATAGTATTTTAGCAGTATGGATCAAATCGAATGTAGATAGCTCGATTCATATAACATAAAAGTGTATCAATATGAATCGGAGCATTTGCGACCCCACCCGCTCATTTGACGACTTTAGGGATACTTGACTTTTGCTCCTACGTTTTTCTTTCGGTGAGAAAGAAAAAATTAAATAATCATTCACCTGGCAAGATCAGGGCCTTCAAAACTCCCGGATATCAAACCTTGGCAAAGTCACAACTAGGAAGATAGAAAATAAAAATTGAAGACGAGGAGAGCGAGATGGTATAGCAGCAAGATTTGCTATTGCAACAAACATTCTCTCTCTCTAGGGTATAAGCTCCTTCGCCTTCTTTGCTCCGGCTCTGAATTTAGGCTCGCATCGCCCCATTTGCAGATTCTACAGGAGTAACACACCCTGCGACAAATTATAGTCAATTGCTAACGAACACCCGACAACCCTTTCATAGAAAAAGGAATAAGGAATGTATTCTCCAGGCTTGTTAATTCCATGGTTTGCAGCCACAAACGAACGGGCAAGGTGGAACCGGAAAGACTGGGTTTACAGTATGTTTCAACACAAAGCGTAGCGCCTTGTCATTGATGAGAATAACCAACCTACCTGGGAAAAATTATTCAGACGCTAAACACCGAGCGCATGAAATGTACACAAGGCTTCAGCAATCAAAAAGAGCTAAGAATGTGGAATTCTCTCAGAATTTCAACTATCAAATAAAAAGAAAACTAACATGAGAACAACAACAGTATTCACAGCGGTGGAAGACATTTGCCGCGACCCCTCTTATCTGCTTCGTAGAAATGGGGTGACTCTGGCTCACAAACGAAGGTAGGATTACTCTCTTTTAAGTCCCCGGCTGCACTAAAGGGTCGGCATTGGATTGTCCTATCACAAAATCTATTTACGCGTGGTCAAACTGCAACCCATGCTGCAGCAGACAAACTAAGCAGCGTCTCTGGAGCAAAATGACAACTGTAGCCAATAGAGGAGTAGATCAAGTTATCAAGAATCTGACACCTTGATGGTCCCATACTTCTCGCTGATGGCACCTCCTTTCTGTTTCTGGAACTGAATATAACGCAATGTACTGGCAAAGAAAGCATCGGCAGCTGGATCTTGGGCGGTAGTGTCACTTTGCATCTCAGTGGTAATTAATTCCATCAGGCTTTGAATTGATGCAACGGTTATCTGCGGGTTCCCCTTCTCAAAGAAATATATATACCTGCCAAGAATGAAATATGGCCCAAATCCGAGAATTAATATAGATGTAAACAAGAAAAAAAAGATACCATGAAATGTGCAATGACCGTAAAATTTTACTTGTTTAGAATCTCAACAAATAGCATCACTGAACCAGTGCTCCCTCTTGTTGCATTGGACATCTGTTGGGCAGCATTTGCAATTCTCAATGCACGTTTTAGACAAAGCAAGACCCTGAAAGAAACAAAACGAAGGAAGACAGAATAGGAAACATTAAGCCAATAATGATCCAAATGAAGCCCCTGTATATCTTCTTCCATGATTTAAACAAGCAGGAGTTGGTCAACTAGGTCTTCTATTTCGGTAGTAATCAAAAGTAAAGAAATATATTCAAAAAGAAAGAGCATGTTGACTAGAACAATCTATGTTATCCTCTTCCTTGTCTTCATCCTTCCCCTTTTGTAAAAGATTGGAAATGCAGAACTTTTAATTTGTGTTGTAATGCACTGTTATACAACATAGTAGGTAACACTCCGTGAGTGCATATTTCGTCCTTCGGAAAAAAGGTCCGACAGCTTTGAATGGGCCTCTTTTATTCTTCCTTTGCAACAGGGGAGGAGGAGCATTTGGATAGGGCACTCAAGAACGCTTTTAGAACACACAGAGGTTAGGATCATAACCATAAAGAAGACAAAAGGGCAAACTTGGCAAGAGAGAACATACAAACTGGTGACTCTTCAACATCGGGATAAGCACATGGCTCCACTTCTTAGTACAAGTTTCAAGGAAAAAGCAAAATAAAAATGCAGAGAGCAAACAATGACAAACCTTTCTCCATCTTTCGTGTTGTCTTGATCATCCACCCAAAACAGATGAGAGCACGCATATACAGCTCTGCATTGATCAGGCTTCTTCAATAGCTTAGCAGAGTACTGCCCACGAAAGAGGACTATGTTAGGATACATCAGACATAAGGTAGAACACTTCATAACTTTTCAAGAGAAACTTGCTAACTACCCCTGTAGCTTTGTGCGTCAAAGTATCTCTGTTCTCAACACCAAAAACATGCATCCTTTGAAGAGTTCCTATAATTAGATGAATTGCAGTCACCTGCGCTCTGGAGTCCTATCAACAAGAACAGAAGTAAATTATATTTCCCCAAGGGAAAGGAGATCATAATCATTCCAAGGGTTGCTGCCAACTTACAGAAATTTCCTCCTCATATATAATGTATGCCTGAGTAAAAAATTCATACGCAACTGGCTCCAAGTCACAATCATTTGCAGCCTGAGAGGATGCCAACATAGTGAGAGACCGATCTCGACAAAACCCTCGTTATTAGTATATTATGATTGGGATACCTCAGCACATTGCAAGTACAACCGCAATGCCAGATCAGGCGCCGGAATGCTGGACAATGCCTCAACAATCTGAGCGAAATTAAGGGAAGCTCAGTAAGTATATAAAGCTACAAGATGCACTCCATCAAATGCCTTCACCAAACCATCTGTCAAGACAAAGAATGATGAAAAGAAAGAAGCACAGGCTAAGGACCCCTGGAGGACTGCTTATCCCAACAAGTGTACATACTTGATTCTTGAATAGTGTGAAACATCTTTCCAATTCTCATGCATGATGTTGGTAGGGAATTTAAGAAAAACACAAAAATCGTAATTATAGCTGATATTTACCTGATTCAAGAGCTGAAAAATCTTTTTGATTGAAGTTGACTCCTCATCGCCAAAAGGGTTTTCATCTTGGCCTTGCAATTGTCTGACCAACTGGACACCTCAGACAATGTAGCATCAATAAGGGTCCTTGTTTGTAACAGCTCTTGTAGTTTCATTTTTTTTTTTCTCAGTTCTGAAGAATGCTAATGCTTTGAGAACACGATAATTGTCTAGAAAGCTACACTCCCATAGATAGACACATAAATGGCAACACATGCACGAACATCTACATGTAAAACACCCGACCACACACATGGGACTGGGAGTGAGTGTTAGTCTTAGTATGTCCAACCTAAAAGCTTAAGCTAATAGGTGGAGGGAGACTACATGAATATAAAGAGCATTTAGGACCCGCTGTCAAGCAATGTGGGATATACTTTAACACCACCACTCACATGCAAGCCGGATAGCGAGCGGCACGTGGAATTTTGATAAGCACATTCACGTGGAACTTTACCACGCACATTCGCAGAACGTATAGCACCGGCTCGATACCATGTTAGTAAGTCCAACCCAAAAGCTTAAGCTAATAGGTGGAGAGAGACTACATGAATATAAAGAGCATTTAGGACCCGTTGTCAAGCAATGTAGGATATACTTCAACAGGTAGATATACCCACAATGCAACAATGAAGATCCAACCGAAAGGAAAACCATTAAAACTGTTAATCACTTTAAATTGAAAGATTTCAGCAGAACACAACCTAGACAGGAAGAAGAAGCACACCTTAAGAGAGGAAAAAACAAGCGGAGGAACAGTGAAGGATAGGCGTTTTGGCCCTCCAGTCAAGATATGCTTCTTCACAGCACATATAATCTGCAATAGAGAGAAGTATATGAATGTGAAAGGAGCATAGTTTTGTCACTGATGAAGTATAGTACTTGTAGAAAGTGAAAAGGACTAGCAGTACTGCAACGATCTCATGTTCACCGATTAACATACCAAGATTAAGTGCATTAAATGATAGAACTGCATTGGACGTAGTAAGCAAAGTAATACACTTTGAGATCCTCCAAGTCATTCAAAGATATGCCAACTATTATGCTTTTAGACAATCTTACAAAAGTTTTAAGTGTGACCAACAAATATGGTTTTCTTTTATTTTTTTGTTGGAAGTGGAAGTGAGCTACAAATACATAAAACAATAGGCGCTTTTAACAGAATTACAATCTTCTGATTCACTACAAGTCATAGCGTGTTTACTCCCTTTGTGGACATTTTATCAGTTCTAACTCTGCCAAATTAGAAAATATATATAAAATAATAAATAAATAAATAAAAACCTTCATCCAAGAACAAGATATCAATTATGCACAAAATCCACTGCCCTTTGACAAATACCCTTTTTCTTTATCTTGCGATGCAACAGTTGGCCCATCACACTATCATCAACTTTGTAATGATTTGTCTGCTATTGCCAAATAACCATTGTAGAAACTACACTTTAAGTTGTAGAAATCTGAAGATTATCGTCTGAATTACTAGCCAACTGATTTGCACAAGAATTAATTTTTTCTTTGTAATCGCATGGATGTGTGGTGTCAATTCCTCTCCATTAATCTCTCTGATTTGGTTAATTGCGTATGTGTTATTGAAATGCTGATCAAAATTACTTAGTTGAGCACAGAATAAAAAAAATTTCCCAAATAACGAGTCCTAAATCTCGATCCAATAAATTTACTTAGCCAGTGATTCTCAGATTAAGCAAAGTCGTCAATTTTGGAACTAATCATACCTATCCAAAAATGGATGAAATTGGGTCACTGAAGTGTTTCAGCACAAAGCAACTATCAGGAACTCACCAAACGGCAGTAAAGATGCCATCGAAGAAACTACTTACATGCGCAAAATGAAAGGTTAGAGACAGGTCCCCAAATTGCCTTTTCCTCTTGATATACAACAAGTCTCATTTACCTTGATGACTTCTTAAAAGTAGCTTGTCAAATTATCATTGACAGCAGAAGGCAAAAAGAGCAGTGGGAGGCCACAGGCACATACATTTACATAGCAGAGAAAAATTTCAGGTTGAAGACGCTAGAGCTATTAAAGAATAGAACTTCCATATTTAGAGTAGCTTCAAATTGGCAATGCCAAGGGAGAGAAAAGCAAATAGTGCTTAAATGACTTAAGGGGGTACATTAAGCCCATAAAATCTAGATGGTAGAAAAGAAAAGAAAAGAGTACCTTAAACATCTCTTCTGGATCTTCATTATGCAGCATCTGAATAAGACGTGCAACGGAACTTTGTTCCTCCTTGAAATCATCTTCATCAACCTAAGAGGTAATGTTGCTTTAGCAGGGGTGCATACTCCTTAGTTTCAGTAGTTTGATAAGTCAAAGCATGTATATAATGAGAGATCAGCGCCAACTACAATATGCAGACAGTGAAAATTTACACTAACAGCTCAAAAGAAGAATAATGGTGTGTAACATTCAATCACCTCGTCATGAAGAGTTTCATCCAAATCCGCGATAAGTCCCTTTATTAGTTCAAACAATGCCTCAACCTACGCAACAAGCAATTCGCATCACATCTCAGAAAATCCACGTAGTCAACTAAACCAAGTAAAAATACATACCTTGTCAGCAGTCGAAATACATGTATTGTTCTTCATAATGCTTTGAATTATAACAGTTGCCATCACTTTATTTGTTTCATTGTCAAGGTACTCCATAACACGGGGATAGTTCGAAAGCTTCAAGGCAGTAACCACATTATTATATTTCTCAAGTGGAGCACTTAAAAGAGCAACAATCTGTTTTGTTGCTTTGCTGTCTTCAATCTTCCCCTTTCCAGAGAGCTGCTTGACACATGATCCCTGAAAGAGAAAGTTGGAATGGAACCATAGCGTTAGTCCCAAATTAGGCCTCTAGCAACTACTAAAAAACTGACTGCACAATCGGATTCAACTTGAAGCAAGTCCATTTTTTAAGCGTAAACTAAAATATACATCTGCTCTAATAAAGTATTGCACTACTACAATTCCCGAAAACATTAATACATACAATGCGAGCTCATTCTCCAGTTTAAGAAGATCAACACCAGAAAGAACGAGAAAGAAGAAACAAGTAATCATGGAATCATCCTACGTGGGTGCAAGTACAAATAAGAGCCTCTGCACTACAACATAGTTTAACCAAATAAATATATTTATTCTGTGGAAAAAGATCTTGGATGAAAGTATTTTTGTTAGCTTCAGCTGATTATATTCTCCCCTCAAAAAATGCTGAAATCTACCCAGACCTGCCCCATCTTCGTATTATAATTTGCTGGTTTAATAATTGGGGGGTTGCTTGTCCTGCCCCAACACTTGTGCTTCTTCCTCAAACAACGTAGATAGTATTTCAGCAAAAGAAAAGTAATGAAAAAAAAAAAAACAAAATGGAGGGAGGACAAAGCAAACTGATGCATAAAGTTCATTTCGCAGTAGATCATACCAAGACTTGATCTGCATAATCAAGTCGATCGGGATGGACATGGAGAGAAAACTTCAGAAGAGATGAATATAAGGTGACAGCCCCAACAACCGGCATATCAGGCTGTGCTTCTATCACCTGTGCAAAAAACAGAAGCACACTTTAAGTTGATTGAAAAATATAGGCCACTGACCAAAATAATCAATCAATGAGATAAAAGCAGGTACAAAACTAGTTCCAGTATATAAGAAGTGCTTTGTCCAGATAAACAAAACCTGATCTACACATCAGAACACAGACAACCGGCTAAATATATCAGGAGAAATGCAACATCCTATTTCATTTTTAGTAGACTTAGAAGGGCGATGCATCGTCATGGTGAGGGAGAGTTGTCAAACTATCAGTATTAGTCCCACAGCCATTAGAAGGTGCATCACTTTGGAACCCACAAAAACCTAATTTCTTTTTAACCAGTGACTAAGAAAACCTTAGATTAATCACAATAAGGTGCAACTTGATCCTCCATGGGATCACTTAAGGCTTTCTCTAACAATAGCATCCAAGTGTCCTTATCCTTATTAGATGAGCTAAAGCCCCAAACCAACATGGAGGTGATTATATCCATGATATCGTCAAAACTAGATTATCTATCCATGCTATCGCTATAGGGGCAATCTCACTGATAAGTGGCAACATATGCTGAAATATGAGCATAGGAAGACAATCGTTCCTAATTTCTGAAATGTTTGGTTATCTTATGCTACAAAAAATAGATAGCTTCGATCCGACAAGCCCAATAGATGAGATTTACCTTCCCAATCGCACTATTCAACTTTGAGAAAGCTTCAACCTGTAAGAACTCAGGCAACACTTCAGAACTTAAAGCAGCATAACTCGCAAGCCTTTCCATTAACTGGGATAACACCGTCTTGATGTCAACAGATGCCTGAAAAAGAAAACCACATAGAAGAGAGAATGAGATAGAAAATTCAGAATCAAGCTCAGAAGGGTATTATATGCATGTGACTACTTTAGTGCAATTACTCGTAGTAACCAGAATGCGAAACAAATTAGACATCTAAAAAGGAGCACATGAAGACAAGGGGGAAGAGAGAGAGAGGGACAAGGGGGGGGAGGGGGTAAGGTCCTACCAAAGATTTGTTACCTGAAGCTGGGGAAATGCACCCAACAAGATCTCAAGTGTCTGCAAGTGATACTCATCAGGAAATACTTGAATAATGCAATCCATCAAGTAATACTGAGCAATCTCATCTTTACAGTTGACAACCTGTGTTCGGCATAAAAAGTAGCATATTGGTAAACAAGTACGATTTGCATGTTAAGCATCAAAAGAGTGAAATGAATTTGATAATCAGAGATGTACCTGCTCCAGGACTCTAGGAAGAACAGTATCTTTGTACGTGTCAAGGTCAATACCCTCTATCTGACTAAGGACGTGCAAGTTTTTCCCAACCTGAAAAGAGCATATTCAGTGAGCACATACTCAACTTCAGCTGTCAAAATCACCAATCACTGGTCTCTGATTTTACAAGATCACGCAGCTCGCTTCTTTCCTTCTCCCGTTTCTCCTTTTCCCGAGCAGGTCCCTGCAGACGAGAAAGCCCGACACCAAGCCTCAACTCAGGATCACCAAGAGTATGAATTATACATAAGCACTACAACACCTGCATGACCAGAATCATGCCCTCATGATACCATATTACCCTCCTGTCATGCAAATACATTGACTCTAAGCATGTCCAAACATGTAACAATCAGCAAGTAGCTGTACCAACCTGATGCTGCATCCGCACCCAAAGTTTGTTCATCTCAGTAAAGTTTTGGAGTACAAATTCCATTGCGTCTGTAATTGTATCTGCATCTCTGCAGGATTCAAGAAAGCCAGTACAGAAAGGCTTAAGTTTTAGCATATTGGCAGATACACCAGCAAGCCAGAAACAGAATAGCATCAAGATGATATGCAATTGGAAGGATATCAAATTGGATGCCTATCTGTGTCTCTGTTCTACATATACATGTACTTGTGGACACACACAAATGTACAGAATATTTTGACCAAATGGATACATGGCTCTAAGCACCCTGCAAAATTCGTTTTTTTTTTTTATGAGATTTTTTAGCACAATCCATATCCAATGGAAGAAGCTTCATAATTATCCGATTACAAAGTCAGATTGGAATTGCAACTGGATTTCCCAGAATAAGAACAGGAAAACAACCCAGGAACATGCCAGTGAATTCAATGAACTTAGTAAAACAACTTCAAATCTAACAGTAAAAAAGGGCCGACCCAGTTCAATACCCACTTCGTGAGTGTCCGGGGAAGGGAATACTCTAGGCAGCCTTACCCCCGCATTTGCGGGGAGGCTGATCGAACCCACGACCTGACACACCACGGCAAGCAAGCTTACCGCCGAGCCAGGCCGGCCCTTCAACTTCAAATCTAACAGTACTCCTGTTTAATTCTCTTACCCTTCGTACTCGGAACCAATATCAGGCAGTTTATCCCTACTAACTTGAGAGAGGTAGCTCCTCAAGAAGAGTCCACGTAAAGGATGCTGGATACCTCGGCACATTTCCACGAGATCTTTTAGAATGTCCTTGGCAGGAGCCTCTTTAGATTTAATGTAAACAGATCCTACAGTGCAGAGAAGATACCTGACAAGGCCAGGATGGTGGGTTTATAGCTAAAGTAGAAAACAATGACAGGTGAGAGTTAAGCAAAGAGTTACATTGATCAATGCTTCTTAACAAACCCAAATGGAAACCAAAGATTCTCACATGAAAATCACGAGGACATATCAGACTAGGCATATGTCAAACTGTGCTACCTTCTGTATATTATTGGTGCGCACAAATGCATAGCCACATGCCTCTCTTAACTTGTCACACTGTTCAAGACAAAAACTCATAACCTAACTCAACAGATCACTAAATCTGCCATCGACTTAGAGGAAATAAGTCTCCGACACCCAACATCCTAAAATGACAAATCATGCTTTTGATTAAGGCAAACGAAGAAATCTTTATAATCGCAGAAGAATGCACCAGAATAAAATATCACCATGATACAATTACAAACCAGGAAAACACAATGATTTCTGCTAGTCCATATATTTAGAGTTTTAGATAGCACATGTTAAGTCATCTAAAGTTCTTCTTCAGGGAATCATTCAGATCTTCGAGTGCTTGACTTTTCTGATCTTTATTCAGCTAAATCTCATTTTTCCGGGCGATAAGCATTCATTTTAAGCGTTTAAACTATTTTGCTTCTTTTCCTCCTCACTTTATTCTTAAGCTCCAAAGACTTCTAAGTGCCTTCCAACATGCGAACTCCACATCCGGTATTAACAATGAGAAGATCAATTTGAATATCCAAGCAATCCATCTCCATCAACTTGTACAATCTACAGAAAATGTATGAAAAGTCCAGCAGTCGATATCGAATGAGATTCAATTAATCCGCACACTCTCACGTCCCGTCTTACTTCCCCATTATCTCTACTTTCTACCCTAATAACATGAAAATGCCATCCCATTCGAGTTGGGGTTCCAATTTTCCTGTATCTATGTGTATATTTCGAATTTGGAGTCAGTCACTCCCTCAAGCAGGGGAAAGAGGCAATCCTCCCATTGTTGAGCATCAACTTAAGTTCTTCCTTCCCAAGAATCTGCCCATGGCTGCTACACTCCTGACACCATCATTTCTCTAACAGCACATATTTGCTTAAGCCATTAACATCACAATGCATAAGCAACCTAATCCTTAACATGCTTCCCAATTAAACTTTGAAATTAGAAAAAGATATCCATGTGCATAGACCAAACTGCAAAGCAATTTAAAATCCAACTAACTGCAGCAAAGAGACCAAATCGTACTTTTTCAAGTCCAGCAAAAACAGTTAAACGAAATCCACCATATTATCCAGCTAAACTACCACTTACAATCTGGGCAAAATATTGCCCGCATGCTGCACTAGCTCATAGAGATCCACAATGGAGCAACCCCGCCTCGTCTCCTCCTTGAAGAACATCTCCAGCTTCCTCAACTCATCGAAAGCCCTCATATCTGGGGCGATCAATCAAAAAAACCGGGAACACAAAAATCCATAAAACAACATGCATTTTGCCTCAATAATTAAAAGCCACAAGATCAGAAGCGACTGCCCAAACCAACAGAACCCACAAGTAGATCGGAGAACCGGCACTTACAGAGCTCGTAGTACTTGTGAGGGGACAATTTCGAGGTGCGGAGCTCGGAGAGCATCTGCGCCGAGTACTTGAGAGCGTCCCGGAGGTTGTTCGAGTCCTGATGCAATAGCGATCGAGGTTAGGGTTTAGCTACGCGGGGCGAAGGGTCTTTCAACCGCTGAATTGAAGAGAAATTGGCGGGCGGGCGGGCTAGCGAGCGAGCGAGCTCCGATGTCATTACCATGGCGCGATGCATGTAGAAGGCGTTCTGCTGGAGGCCGGCGATGCCCGCCGCGAGCCATTTGTCTTCGTCTTCGGCCACTCCGGTCATCGTCGTCGCTTCGCCGTGTCCCTCTCTCTCTCTTTGACTTGCTTCTTTCTGGTTTTTTTGTTTTCGGTTCGGGTCCGTTTCGCCTTCCAACGATGTGTCGCAGCAAATTGGCTGGGATCGAGCGCCACGGGGTGCACCTCCTTATGATGGACCAGCGTTGCACTCGACGTCGAGTTCATCGGATGGTACGCCTCCCCCTTGTTTCCATATGAAAATTTTCGCATTCGATCTGGAGCCTTTAAAAAACAATTTCCCAATGCTCGACCCAAAACATAAAGTTATTTTCAATGTAATTGTCAAACTCGCAACTGCTTGAATTAATTTTCTAAATTTCATGAAACATTTTTGCGAGTTCCTGACTTAAATCCTAATTAATCGAATTCAAACCCGGTTGTCAATGAAAAGTTAAAATCTACTGAAATTTGATGTGGAGATAATCAATCTATTTAAAAAAGGAAAAATTTCAACAACAAAAAAGGCTCCAAATGCCCTTTATTTTCTTAAATAAATACCTAAATTTGACTTTATTTCAAAAAATGGCCGAAATATCATCATCGTCTAAAATAAGTTGCTCCAAATAAGGGCTTGAAATCATATATAGAGAGTGCGTGGCAACCATTCTATTTCTTTGTTTGCTCCAAACCTATTTCTCGAATAGGTTTGGAATGTCAACTCGTTTGATAACGTAATTCTATTTTTCTATTTTTTGAAACAAAAAATTGTTCCAAAAACAGATTTGAAAGAGAAATCGAAATAAAAATATTTTAGCTTCTCGGAAAAGTAAATCAAAAATAATAATTTTTCACTTTTTTCCAAGTACCCGACGCCGCCAACCACCACCGGTGCCCGTCCGCTGTCTCCCCCGCCTAACCTCCGATCGCCACCACCCGCCGTCCTCACCGCCGATTGTTGTAGACCCCGCCGCCGCGGACCATTGCTCATCGCCACCCTCCGTCGGCCACCACCAACCACCGTCCATTGTTGACCTTCGTCGCCTCTAATCAATGCCCTCGGTCTCCCACTACTAGCCACCATCGACCACCACCGCCACGCCCCACCGTCACCCCCCACCGCCACCAATCTTTGCCGGCCGTCACCAACCATCGCTCACCGCCGACCTTCGCGCCGCCAACCACTATCCTTAGTTGCTCGCCGTCGCCCCTCGTCTCACCGCCAAACGCCGCCACCCATCGATTGTCGCCAACCCTATCTCCATCGACCACCACTTGCCGCCAACCATTGCGCACCGTCACCCTCCACCGGTCAATGCAACCATCGCCGACCGCCACAACAACCGCCACGCCATAGTAAAAAATAAATAATAATTTTTAATTTTAAATATTAAATAATAATTTCTAGAAGTAAAAATTTTCAATTGTTGTCAAACAAATTTATGTTCCGGGATTAGAAATTTTATGTCGTTATTAAACGCATTTTTTTGCTCAAATACTCATCGAGAAATAGAAATATAAAATCTATTTCTAGCCAAAAATCTATTTCGGAATAGAATGGTTATCACATACCCCCATAGTCTAAAAAAAAAAGGCTTTAGCTCACCGGTTGGTAGGGGTATTTTTGTAATTTAATTTTTTTTTTATGTTTCCAAAAATTAAAAAAAAACTAAAAGGGAAAAAAAATGACAGAAACCCAAGTGGGAGGGTAGCTTGCCCTCCTGCCCATCACCACTGCCCCACCAGCGTTGGGGCGACGGCCATAGGAGGGAGGCAGCCCCTCCGACTTAGATATGCTATTTTTTTTCTACTTTGAGTTTTTTATTTTAAATTAAATTTAATAAAAAATTAGGTTAAAATTATAAATTGACAAAACATCCCTTGATCGGCCGGAGTATTTGGTCGACTGGCGAGATCGTGCCCTTATTTGAAACAATGAGGGACTTCAAACCTTTTTTTTTTTTTTTAACAACGCCAACTTCGCACTCTTATTTGATAAATCAAAAATACTTATGATCCTTATTTGGAATTTTCTCTCAAAAAAACAAAGCTTTCTTGTAAAAAGATGTTTTAAGGAGCATAATGGGATTTTTCAAACTTATGAATCAATTGGCCAATGTGTTCACAAATTTCATTCAAACATTAATCAACATAGTATTTTTGGACGAATTTCATGTAATCCTTTTCTGGACAGGAAGCAAAGCACACACTATTGTGGTAAGTAATCAATAAGAAATAATTAAGTTCCTAATACTAAATTATATAGCAGTTATATTTTGAGATACGTGCGTTGAGATTTCTAAACTTGTTACGAAAGTGCAACAAAATCATAAAACTTTAAAAAAATACAATTAAGTCCCAAAACTTATCAAAAAATGTAATTGAGCCTTAAAACTTTCAAAGAATGCAATTAAGTTTTAACGCTTGTCAAATTTGGAGAAATCAAGTACTTACGTTAATAAATTTTATGACTTAATTAAACTTTATAAAAATTTTAGGACTCGATTACACTTTTGCGACACTTGATTACAATTTTTTGAAAATTTTAAGACTCAATTATGATTACACTTTTGTCACATATTTTGAGACTTGATTGTACTTTTTTAAAATTTTAAAACTTATCAAGGAGTTTTAAAACTTTCAATACACTTATTCCTTATATGTTCTTTTGCTTTTGATTATTATGTTGGACGGTCCGATTTATCAAAAAGGATATCACATGGCGTGTGCATCACCTCTGCTAGCATAATCATAAAAAAGAAGCCATCTAGATGGCATCTACTATACAACTTAGGTCACGTAGATGACAAATTTTTGTATATGTACCTATAAAAGAAATTGAAATCCCCGGTGACTCTTTACATCCGCAATTCAAAGAATAAAATCGAACATCTGTAATCAGAAGAAAAAAATAAGTGGATGATTGAATCTCTTAAACTATTTATGTACTAGCTATATACTAGTGCATGAAACATATAGTAATTACTGTCTTTAGGACCATGAGACCAACCATGCATCTTTTGCATATGCAGAACAAATACAAAGATACAGCATTTTCAGCTACCATTGCAAGTAGCAATGACAGAAAATGGAAGATATGCACGACACTGTGAAATGAGCGGGAGATATAGCTAAAGATCAAACTCCGAGTGACTGATAACCTAAAAGCTGAGTAATTCTATCATCATCGTCACTAATATGGGCGGAAAAACCGATCCGTGTCAAGTGGTTACAATTAGGAAAACTCAGCATCCGCTGGCAGCCTTTTTCAGCTTTCCTTTCTATCGTAAGAAACCCTCGTGCAAAATCAACGCACTCTGAACACCATTGGGACTGCTTTAGAGATCAAACAGGTAAGATTGCAAGAAACAGTTAACATACAAAGATCAACCATTTCATCCATTCCTGCAAGCTAGTTAATACCCCATGGCTCATCTTGCCTTCGATGGAATTTCAGTAGGGCACCGTGTACGGCAGAGCATACATATCAACCTCTGGTAAGTAATGCATGCGTGGCCATGGGCTTGGGCTCCCATATGTCATGCCATCATAATCAGCTTTACATCCACCATCATAATTGAGCTGCTTTCTATCGAAAAGCCACTCCTGATCATCAAGATCAGCGCATCCACTGTGGAATGAGGGTGGCACCCAATTTTCTATCAGATTTCTGTATTTTAGTTCTGATGGAGAGAGGCTGCGGTCATCGAAGCTCGGTGAGGACAAAGTCCCATTCTTTCGGGAAGATGTTTCAGCTACTCCAGAAGAGGGATGCTGCTCTGTCGAGCCAAGCTTAGAAGCAGAACCTTCGCCTGAACTCAAAGAAGTTGAGCAGGGACATTCTCTCCGATCTGTGCTAGATCTAGGAGCATGTTCATGCTTCTCGTGACCAAAGAGATCCGTCCTTACTGGGGCAGAGCAAGGCTGTTCCCCGCTGGGTAGCATTTCTGGATCTTTGTGCCTTTGTAGAGGCAACCGGATCCGAATAATGCTTGCTTCACATTCATAAAAAGAATTTGAATTACAAGTATCAATGACCATGTGAAGTGCAGAAACCCAACAAGTGAACAGCCTGCCCCAGGTACGGAATAAAGATGAACACACTCACCAGGGTTATGCCCACCATCTGGAGGCAAGATTTGCTTTTGCTTTTTGCTGCTGTTCATTGTGCTGTCCGTAGAATTCAGGGAATTGACAGGTTTCCCGTGTTCTTCAGTAAGGTTGCTCCTCTCAAAGTGTTCAGTGTCGTGTTTTCTTTTCTTGCGATGGTCTCGGTCTCCCGCCTTTTGGTCACCTTGGGTCCTCTTGCCCTCATTCCTTCTCTTATGGCTCGGTTTTTTGTCTTTAATACCCCCATTTTCCAGGGCCTTCTTTCCATTTTCCAGGGTCCTCTTCTTTTCTTTCTTTTCCAGTTTTCTCTCTTTTCTCCTTTCTTTCTTCGCCTTCTCTACTTCTCTCTAAATCCACATAGAACCAAGATAGCCATGAGTTTAAGCACAAGCTGAATATTAAGAACAGACAGGACAAGCAAGAACATTGATATAGAGAAACACAAGCAAGTCTACCACTGTGACTATCTCAAAAAAAGACTAGCCTAACCAAGACTAAAGGTATCTTAATGGAGCAACAGTATACTGACAGTTCCAAATAAAAGACAAAACAAGACAAGCAACATGATGACAAGCCAAATGTCAAAAAAAGGTTTGGGAGTTTGGTGCAAGAATTAACTCAAAATCCAATATTGAGTCAACCCTTTTCAAGGAGAGTGCTGACTAGATTGTTGGACACTGAATTATAGAAGACCATCGGTTATTGTATCCCTATACTAGAGTAAGCTCTATCCAAACAAGATACTTCAATAGAAACAAGTTGCTCATAACCCTTATTTCTCACACCACAACTAACATTGCTCCATGTTTTGATCTCCTACACGTGACTAAACTGTAAAGGCAAGACAGCAGGCAATGGCACTGTATTAGTATGATAATGCACCATTTGTTCACAAACTCCTAGAAAATTGACTTCCTTGCATTAACTAGAAAGTTACGACACTCTGATCCTCGCGATGCTTGTCCTATCAAAATAATCTTTTATGATGCAAAACAGCATTCAATTAACAAAACCACATTGAACTGAAAAATCTACTTCATTTTGTCAAGCCTCGCCAATAAACAGCATGAAACTCAAAACTAGACCGTCACCATGCCTGTCCTCTGCCCAAAATTTCTTATGGTT
This sequence comes from Rhodamnia rubescens, assembly GCA_021437795.1. Lineage (NCBI taxonomy): Eukaryota > Viridiplantae > Streptophyta > Magnoliopsida > Myrtales > Myrtaceae > Rhodamnia > Rhodamnia rubescens. The sequence continues at coordinate 7,330,439 of JAILYA010000007.1, forward strand.
ACCAAGGGTTTACATAGCACATGGATTGAGTAATCAGAATTTGCCAAGATAATACTACATCAGAAAGTAACAAATGGAAAGGCAAGCTCAAATTCATGAATTCCACTTCCACCAAAATCATATCACAAGAAAAACCAAATAATCCAACACTCTATCAGTCATATCAAATGCTTTTGCTGTTTAATAATAGCAGAATTCAGTCATCAATCCATTGCTGTCAGAATGTATGTATCAGAGAAAGTCCTGTGGTTTAATTCCCTTTATGAAATAGGAAGTTTTTCCATCCTATCGAGCATTTAAAAAGTTACTCAATAATTTCGACACAGGATTCTCTTCCGCAAGAATATCATCTAGTGTTTCATACACCACACAACACCATTTTAGCGGGTTCAATTACCTCTATAAATATAGCATTGCCTAAGTTGTAGCAACTGGGGATAAGTACCACAACAAAGTGATGCATATCTAGCAACTAGACAGCTCCGGGCAACCAAATCACCACTTAAGCTAGGAACAACTATACATCAAATGGTTCTAGTATCCTCAGAACATGAACTGAACAAACACAAGAACTTAATTGAGCAAATGCAACTTCATGTCACAATTTGCGACTACTACTTGGTGGGTTCAAGGATTCTTGCTTAATTGACTCAGCATATCAAACACTTTATGCAACTCAGCGTCACAATTTTTCGAAGGCAGGCCCTTGTTATATTCCTTAAAAACCATCAGCCAATATCCTGAAAGAGGCATCATTTCCTCTGAACCATGTGGCCATTACTTGCTCCAACAACACACGCATTGTCCTCTTTCAACATGAACCCTCTTATTCTACATGTTAGTTCTTCACACAAACCCACACGCGTTTTGCCCATAGAACATTTCCACATCGTATGTCCTTGCGTCTCATTAATTTTCCAGTTAGTTCTATCCTTCTTCGGTGGCCCCAAAAGGCCAAGCACCAGTTCAAACACAGTTTATCTGGCTTTTTTTTTTTTAATTCTACCTTCTTTCACCAGTAAAAGATACAGCCGCACGTTACGCATGTATCACAAAGAGCATAAACCGGCCAAGTTCCGGCGAAGCGGAACACAGGCAGCACAAGCACAAGCTACCACCGAATGCTGAACGAACCTTAATCGATTCGATCAACGCCTCGTCGCGGACCCCATTCCTCGCGTACCCAGGAGGAGGGTACGGGAAGCACCGAGACATCCTAGAAAACACACAAGCGATTAACAAGAAACCTCTCGATGGAGAGATCACAACAACAATCGGACGCAAACCCTAGCTCACCCCTCCAAAAAAAAGACGAGGGGTAATCGACTAGGTACTGAAATTGCGCTCCGAAGCAGGGGAAGCGCGGATCCGTCCCGCGCGATTCCGATTCGAACGAGGCACAAAGGTCCCGCAGAGAGAAAGAGAGGGACGGAGAGAGGCAGATGGAGGGGATTCAGAGATCGAGAGGAAGAGAGACCTGAGATCCAAAACAACCCCTGCCGTAGGGCTCGAGGGGGATTTTATAGTGCGAGATCTGGCCTTGTGCGAAGGAACGGTCGTGTTTGGATACGGAATAGCTGCATCGTCCTGCTTGGACAAGGATTCCTATTGGCTGTGCGGCCTTTGGGGATCTTGGAGTGTTTGGCAAGCTGAATTGCGGTGTGCCCCCGAGGGAATAAGCTCGGCTGAACTGCCATTTGGATTTCAGTTCCATTCGATCTCATCAATTAAAATACAAAGTCCCCTTCTTTTTTATGAGATTTATAATATTTTCTTTAGCGAATAAATACTCTGAAAGTTTTAAATTTCATTAAAAAGTGCAATTGAGTACTTTTCTCTTTTTATCAAAGCAATTGAGTACGAAAACTTACCAAAAAAATAAAAATAAGTACACTAGAAGTCTTAAAACTTATTATGTAAGTACAAATGAGTTCTAAAACTTTCAAAAAGTTCAATCAAGTACTAAAACTTATCACGAAAGTGCATTCTAGTTTAAAATTTTCAAAAAGTATAATGAAGTCCTAAAACTAGTCACGAAAGTGCATTCAATTCTTAAAATTTTCAAAAAAGTGCAATCAATGAAAATACTTGATTGAACTAATATGACAAGTTTTAGGACCGAAATGCACTTTTGAAATTTTTAGAACTCGAATGCACTTTCATGATAATTTTTAGGACTCAATCGCACTTTTTTAAACTTTTAAGACTCAAATGTACTTTCATGATAAGTTTTAAGACTTTCAATGCACTTTTCTAAATAAAAATGCAATCAAAACATAAAACTTGTCAAATTCATGCAATCGAATCCTTCATTTAGTTTCGTCTAACTTAACTAACGGAAAATAATTTTTACATTTTCTCTCTCCTACGTGGCTAAAAGAACGCTAAAACAACACCATTTTGGTTTAAATTTACATTTTTATTTGGATTAAGTTTGTATTCATATTTATAAAAAAAGATGAGAAAGTAGACAACCAGGGCTGCCTCGCTGCCGTTGTTCCACCATTGCCTAGAAGGATAGGCAATGGTGGGGAATGGCTCTTATCGACCGCAAGTGAGAACTTGCATGCCCTTGTTCAGATCTAACCAAGGGCCAGCAACTGTCACCCAATTTGGAGGAGGGCCATGAGGGTCGTCAACCACTAGCCGAGGGCGAGTGACCCCCACCATCATCAGCACTTCCCCGCATCGATTTAGCCACGCCATTGCTACATAGGAAAAAGAAAATCACGTCAAAATTTTTCTTTAGATAAATTGAACGGAGTGAATGGAACGACTCGATTGCCCCAATTTAACATGATGTAGGATTTTATTGTATTTTTTTGTAAATTTTAAGACTCATATTGCACTTCCGCGACAAATGTTAGGACTTTCAATAGTCTTATCCCTTTCTTTAATTTATGGGTGTGAGAAATCTTTGACTAACACCTAAAAGATGTAACACAATGTCATAAGAAGACAGCGATGACGGTCCATATTGCTATAATAAAAGCAAAAGGGACGACCTATTTTCGAGAGGAGTTGATGATGCGATTTTGCTTAATTTTCAAGTGTCAATTGGGTGCAATCGAAGCATGTGTTGGGACGAAGTTGAAAACGTAAGCATCGCGTATTACCTTCAAGTATCAACCGGCTAATTTTTCACGGCATTTACTCCATAGTTTTTGCTTAATTCTAATTTTGCGGCGCAAGTATTTCGAGTCTTTTAATTTTGAAGCACAGGAATTAAAAACGCGGATAAATAAATGAATACACAACTATAATTTAAATAATATTATAAGTACGGACAAGGAAACAAAATTAAGAATTGCTTATATTTAATACAAACGGAAGATCGATCCACCATTCTAAGACCGTCGTACCGTCATAAATTTAACGCAATGTTATCTTGCCTCATGCTCGAAATGCCGTCTTACCTCACAAACACTCCAAAAGCTTTCGATGGACAATCGGATAAGTATTATTTCGCGGCTAAACGAACGCTGATCTCGAGCACCGACTTTCGGGGAATTTGCAAGAATGCCACGTGTCAAAAGCTTCACCGAATTTCGCGTTTGCTTTCCTTCATCGGTGAAATTTCGTGGCGGGCGAAGCTCGGACTGGTGGACCGTGTGGTCTGACGAAATGTAAATGAAGCTTCCTATAAGGTCGAAAGGAGGAAATGACAAAAGCTTTTTCGTTTAGGAAGAGAGTTGGGATACAAGAGGATGCTGATGGGCCGACGGCAATGTGATTTGCATCTTGGGCCGAAAGACCACGGCGCGAAGAAGAAGGCCCAATCCCAATCCTGTGTCACGGCCCAACGATGTCGGAAGAAGTCTTTAACATTTCACTCGTTTGACGTTTAATTTTGGTTAACACGGTCGTGAAGACGTGCCTCGTATCTTTGCCCAACTTGGCTTATAGTAATGTCGACACGACCGTGATGAGAACTTGATTGCATATTTTTGAAAATAAGACTCGTTTGACCAAACTAGCTTCAAAATTTAACCATCCATCACGCGGCCGAACATGCGATATTTGTCTTGTTAAAGTGATCTCATTTTATAAAAATATCCCAAATGTTCAAATTTGTCCCAAACGATCAGTTATGCTATGTAAACGTGCCTCGCCTTTCTAAGTCAAGTAATGGTGACCCGCCGAAGACTAGAGCCTCAGCGTTGGGGCGGGCGGGGGTTCATGACGAGTGGGCATGAACTGTAACCAAACAAACAAAAGTAAGTCAACCAAACAAGCTTTCAAGCGGCAAAAGCACTATGGGGAAGCACTAATTCCGAAACTTAAACTCTCGTTTGAGCGAGTCAAATCAGGAAGTGATGATGGTAGAAAGAATCGGAACTTCTTCCGTCCGCCCCTTTTCTCAAATGCTCGTGCCCTGGTTTATGTGATTGATAGGTATAGGTTGAAATTCATAGATAACAACCTAATCGAGTTGCTTACTTAGATGCTGATTGGGGTGTAGATGCTGACTGGGGCAAAGATCCGGACTCGAGAAGATGAATTTCAAGTTTTTGCGAGATGTTTGGTCAAATCCTATAACGAGTGAAACTCTCGTTTTGTGTTGCTGAGACATGCGCCTAAGGAGAAAGTCTTTGCAACCGAAGTTGCTAACTTGCTCAACGAAGCACTGCTGGGTTCTAATAACTAGTTGTCCCAAGACCCAAAAGCCCAATAATCGAAATCAAGATATAAGCTAAAAAGATCGGCGGCGAACAAGGCATAGGTAGCGGTAGCCCACATAAAGAAGATGAAAGCAGGGGCGAGCTATATATAATAATTCCGTGAGCAGAAATTGAACCGAACATTCCAAGTGCAAAAGTTGCTTGGCTGCATGAACCGGAGTAAGCCGGAAGCTTTCGGAGACTCGAAGTTGGAGCTATCCACTTTCATGATGAAGAGATAAAGTTGCTTAGGAGAGATCACATTATCGAGGTTACAAAGATCATATTAGAAGAAGATATCACCTTATCGATATAATTGAGATTACTTATCGGCCAATTTACCAAATATGGATGATAAAAGTCTCCGACGGGGAAGCACTTGCATCTCACATGCCCAAATTTCTGCCCAATCGCAGACACCATCATCCAAGGTGAAAAATCCGTACGAAAAACAAAAAACGAGAGGTGACCTAGCTAAAGCGCCGATCTTGAGCCGGCCAATGATGGGTTAGAACAGAGAGTCATTAGACAATGGCCGCCCGATCACTCCATCATCGCCGAGGATAGAAGCCGGCCCAAAGTCGAAGCCCCGGACTCGAGGTAGCCGATGCCGGGCTTAGCATGGAGAGTCAGGTCGTTCGATTCAGCATCATCAAATATTATGCTCGCGAAAGAGCCGGTTCTTCAACTCTTACGTGCTTCTTGAACCTTAGAATCGCATGACAGAACAGACATCACGCCTTGTTCTGATCACGTCCCAGCAAGCAAGAAGACAAAACCAAAAGATTCATCCCCTCGTGGGCCAAACCCTGCGAGACCCGTACTTTCCAGAAGATGGAAATCGCCAGACAATGATTGGCGGAGTCAACAGAAGCCAGAACTTCTCCTTACCAACCTAGAACAATCATTACAAATTTTACAAGTTTGACCCCACAAACTCCAGACCCCAGACTCTTCCCAAGTTTCCAAATAAATCACACACAAAACCCTAACAGCATCAATACACACACTCGCTGAAACTCCTATCCTGATATCTACATGACTATGCAGGAGTTGGGGTTGTCGTCACTGAAGAAGGTGGTGTACTGGACCTCAGCGGAGCTGGCGCGGGCGAGGGTCGAGGCCTGCGGGTCCTGCAGCACGTTCCGGACGTACCCCGCGGGGCCTTCTTGTCATAGGCCCCCGGGGCGTAGGGGTGTTCCACCAAGTCGTAGGGCACGTAGGGCCAGAAGATGCAGACCTTGCCGGTCCGGTGCCGGACCCGCCGGAGTACCTTCCCCGGGTCGACGTACCCGATCACCGTCAGCTTGCTCTGCTTAGGCTCGACCTCCACCTGAGTCACCCCCTTCATGTTTTCCACCGACTTCCGCACCCTCCTCTCGCACCCCCTGGCAGTCCATCTTTATCTTCATCTCCACCGTCTAGAACGAAAGAGAGAAACAAAAAACCCCATCTCAGATTAACTAGCTGCAGAAAAGAGGGCGAAGCTGAAACAGATCGAAGCGTTAAGAGTACCTGGAGCTGCTTGCGCTTCTTGAGCTTCCTCCTGTCGCTGCGAGGAATGTAGAAGACGTCGGCGACGTAATCCAAAAAACCCCATCGCTCCTAAACGACTGTCGTTTCCTCTCGTAAAGCCTGTAAGGATCAAATCAAACCGCGCGCAGCTCTTCTCGATCGCTGTTTTTTATGAGAGCAGAAGAAAAAAGATCGCCAACTTCGAGTTCTGAGTAGCGAAACACCGAGCTTCATCCCGTATAAATAAGCTAGCTCGCCAACTGCTGCGCCGAGCCACGTGTACCCTCCACGGCCCGGACGGGTGTCGGCTCGACACATGGACGAGTGGTGGATGCCCATGTCATAGTAACGAGGGATGGAGGGGTGGGGAGGATGTGGAGCAGCGACCATTGGCGCGTCCGAATCAAATGGAAGCCGACCCGGCGTTTATCGTTACATCGGATGGGCCAAGTGGGGTCCGCACTGCCGATTTTTCTCCGCATGGGCCGCTAGAATCAGGAGAGAGATCAGTAGGAGAGCAGCGGGCGGGAGTAACTGCCGAGAGGCTAAAATGTCGGTTCAAACCGGTTGACCGGGTCGAGGCGAGACCGACCGGTGGAACCGACCACGGTCTCTCTTATCTCTTCGAGGCATGGGCCGTTTCACACTTCTCACTGTCCGACGACGCTTCCTTTATTGTCCGAGAATTGTGAATTGACCGATTCAGTTTCTACACCTTGACTGACCCCCCTTACAATTGGGGTATGCGGATATTGTATGACTTGAGATCTCTGCTATTATAAATATAAAAAATTAATTTCAACAATATGAAATAATCAATACATGTTGGGGAAAAAAAATGAAATAAGGATATGAGTCGTGAGCTTTTTCCTAGGTTTTGATGAAAGAGAGCGACGTTCCGTGTATTTTTCTCGTCATCAACCAATAGGAAATGACAGGCAATTCCATCAAGAAAATCCGAATAATTTAGAGTGTATTCACATGAGTGGAAAAGACTTTTAAAGCGTCTAGTACAAATGTTAACGGGGGCATGCGCCCATTTTGATCATTCGAAGGGTTGGACACCAAGTTCGAAAGTCAACGTTCGTTTTTAACACAGATAAAGATCACTTCCACGTGGTGATCACAAAATAACAACAGCAAAACTACATATGCATAAGCCCAGAGATATTCAAGGCGTGCAATAGTAAGTAAGAAGAAATATAAATACGGTCAAGTGTTTAATGATGACTCTCGATATCGGATTAGGCACGTAGGCGTTATTGTTAAGCCTTAATTGGGTCGGGTTAATTTCAAGGTGGTCATGATGAGGAATCTTGAAACGATGCGGGTTCGATGGTCCGGATAGTGGGGAAGGCACGAATGATCTTCCGACAAGCAGATTACGTGCCCCTCCGCTCCACCTCCCGCCCGCACTAACCATGAGATGAGATTCACGTTGGATTAATTGTCCGAAGAGGATCAGACAAACGTTGCTTTGGCCAAACGGGGATAGATTCACGTGTTCTAGAAGGCCAAATCCTGGAAGAACGGTAGGTTTTTTGGAGATTTGCGTTTGCGTTCGCGTTTCTCTGGCGTTCGCATTGGCCACGCACGGGGCGGCGTTGCTTTTACGAAACTACGGTCCCCTGTGGCTAATACAATGTGAGAATATTTACGAGTTTGACCCCGTTACATAGATCCGGGCTGTAACGGTTATTCTTAGAAAAACCTGCGTCTTGGTTGTTTTTTTTTTCCCTACCTTGCTGTTCACTTTGACAAAGGTCAGATTAGTGATTTTAACTAAGGCTCCGTCTGTTTCACAGAAAATATTTTTCCGGAAAACATTTTCCCCAATTTCCGGTGTTTGGGGGGGCGGAAAATGAGCGGTCAACGGAAAATATTTTTCCGGTCAACAAAAAAACCTTCTAAAATTAAGGAAAATGATTTCCTCATTTTGAGAGGAGGAAAACATTTTCCACACTTTTCATTTCTCCTCTCTTTCAACTTTTTTTTTCTTTTTAATTATTTTTTTGCTTTATTTTCTTTTTTTATTTATTTTTTCAAAATGCGAAAAATTTTATTTTTTATTTTTTGGATAAAATTTATTTTTTAATTACTTTATTTATTTATTATTTATTTATTTTTTTAGTATTCATTCTTCTCCCTCGACTAGTTGTCACCACGACCGCAGCCGGTGGCCGGCCAAGTGAGACCTCGGGCGTTGTCGACCTCGAACAAGGAAAGCTATAGCGAGGAATAAAGTCGTGACATCCGTCCCGAACTCCTCATACTCCACGCGGAGCTCGGCAACGGATTCGTCGTGCGGTGACGATGTCGGCCTTCCCCGGTCTTGAGGCTCACCGCCCCGACGTAGTTGACGTCGACGAGCGGGTCGGCGAGGCACTCGACAACCGATTCTCGAATTGCCGTCGAGGGTGGCCTCTAGGTAATATTCTTGGCCACCGGGAGTCATATTCCGTTTCTTGATTCTATTTAGATCCTATATTCTCACACCTTCCCCCACCATCTTCCCTTCCCCTTGTTCCGATCTCTCCATGTTGCCGCCTCAAAGCAACTCCATATAACCCACCCTCCCTTGTCCTTCCGGACTCCATCAGAGAGAGAACCCAAAAACTGTAAAAAGGAGGAAAAAAACGAGAGACGACAATGGATTATAATCATCAGTCCTGGAAAATGCAGGGCTACGTGGAAGCTTTGGAGGAAGAGAAGCGCGATATCCAAGTCTTCCAACGCGAACTCCCTCTTTGCTTGGAGCTTGTGAACCAAGGTGCGATCGAGTTTCCATCGCCCAGTTCGAGTTTTCTTTGCTTTTAGATGAAGGGGATTATGGAAAAGGCTGGATCTTTTCGCCTGGGTGTTATAGCAATCGAGTCGTGCCGGCAAGCAGATTATCTAGGACCACCACGGAGTACATGGGGGGAGGCCAATCCCAAGTGTTCGGAGCAAACTTCGACCGATGGTCCCATCGTGAAGAATTATATTATGCGCAGCGCTTCTCTCCTTCGGATTTCTCTCTCTATCTCTAAAAACGTGAGCCGAGAGAAAGAGAAGAGACTTCAAAAAAATAAGCGCCGTAGTCTATTTTGAAGAAAAAAATAAGATGAATTTTCTTTACCAAACGGCGTAAAACATTTTCTAAAACATTTTCAAGTTTTTGCCAAACATCGGAAAAGGAAGTTATTTTCCTCGGAAAATGACTTCCCGAAAAATATTTTCCGGAAAAGTCATATTTTCCACGAATCAAACGGAACATAAAATTCATGTGGATTGTCACCGAATCTATTCATATGCAAAAGAAAATGTAGTATTAACACCATCCCAAAGAAAAAGGGCCCAATATTGAGAAAAACCTTCAATTTTAGTATTTGTGACAATTCTATAAAAAAAAATTGTCTCATAAAAAACTCCAACTTTTATATTTGTCCTAATTCTACCTCAAACTTTTAATTTTGTCTCAATTCTACCTGCCTAGTACAAAAAAATCCTCAACTTTAGCATATGTCCCAATTATATCCGAAACCCCATTTTTGTCTCATAAAAAATCATCAATTGTTACTTTTGTTCCAATTCTACCATCGTTAGCATTCCGTCCATAATCACTATTAGTTAATCTTATGTGGCATTTTCACGGTATTAATGAATTACATCTCAGTAAAGCCGACATGAAAAAACTCGTGCACTTTCTCTTCGTAATTTGCTTCCCTACATACCGTCGGGAGATATAGAGTCACTCAAGAAGGCACGTTTCGCATTCTCTTCGGCACTCAGCAGCTCAAAAAAGGTTAGACATGGAGATATTTGGACAAACGATCTAAAACATCGTCGTCCCCGAAACCTATTGTTTCTAAATTTCAAGATTCATTAATAAGTTCAACGAGAAAACTTGAGCCACGTAGGATTAATTAACGGTGATTATGGACGGAAGACCGACGGTGGTAAAATTGATATAAAAGTAAAAGTTAATAATTTTTTATGCGGAAAAAAGTTTTGGATATAATTGAGACGAGATGTTAAAGTTGAGAGTTTTTTTGGATATTAGACCGGTAGAATTAAAACAAAAGTAAAAGTTTAGGAATTTTTGTCAGATAAAAAAAATTGGATATAATTATTATGAATGTTAAAGTCGAAGGTTTTTTTGGGTTTTAGGCTAAAGGCAAAGTGATTGGTTAAGCACCCGTAAACTTCTCTGTTAGATGGGGCCTGCTGCTGGTGGGCATTCGACAATGTTCCCAACAGAAGACCCCGGTCCATCTGAGATTGATGGGCTTTTGTCGTAGGTGGTCTAATTGGACACCGCCCGTTGAAGTTTGTTTCGATGGATTTCTCTTTCTAGACACGTCCATCCAATTATAATTAATCTTGTGATTAGCATTCAAAATGGACTTTTCATCCACGAAAGGGGACAAGATAGGCAACTTGTGGAAAATGAGGAAATAATGTCTTTTCGTTACTTACGGGGATGGGATCGGTCGATCGCAAAGAGTTATGGCTGGCGATTACATCTATGTAATCACTCAAAAAGGCGTGACTTCTTTAAGTTGTAAAACCATAGCTCTTGGGAATAGACCGACATAACTTTTCATCCACGAAAGATAATGAACTTTTTCATCGGGGGTGTCAGAATTGAATCGAAAAGCTGAACCTGAACCACTGGCAGAATTGGACCGAACCAAAAACTTGTGCACTTTGGTTCAGTTCAATTTTTGGTTCGGTTAATTGAAAAATAACCATTTTTTTTGCTCAATTCAAAATCTCTTTGTTTTTCCCCCCTTTTTTTTTTTCTTTCCTTTTTGGTGGCCAAGGGCCTGCGACATCGGAGAGGGCCGTGAAGCCTTCACCAGCCCTGAGCGAGGAGTCGCGGCTCCCTCGCAGACGAAGGCGAGGCCGCGAGGGCTCACGACGAACAAAGAAAAATCGAAAACCGAATTAATAGGTCGCGAATTCACGAAAAGATGCGATCGAAAAATTGCGGGGTTTAAACCACGAGTCACGGGCTCTATTTGTTCTCTTTCCACGAGTAGAGTACAAGCGAAAGTCCCATGTGGGTCCAATGATCTTCTCTAGTATACATAACCGTACATATACGTATATATACACACGTTAAGTGCATGGAGAACCCGGTACACCCACCCACAACTCCCACATTTACCCCGAACATCACGACCCACGGCCACGACCACCCCCGTCTTAAATTCTCTCCTCTCCTCGTTCCCAGACAACACAAAAAACAACATAAAACGTGTTCTCCCTCAAGTTCAAAGTTCAGTCCCTTCCTTCTCCTCCTGCAATGAGCTCGATCCCTAGCGAACTCCGTCCTCCGCGACTGCCCTTCGATCCCAAAGTCTTGCTCACCGCGGTCTGGGCGGTAGCACTCGTCTCCCCGCGCCACGGGGCCGCCTCCTATATAGCGTCGCCGCCTCCTTGCACCGCGACCGTGCCGGCGGCCTATGCTTTCGGAGACTCGATTGTGGACCCGGGGAACAACAACGGGCTGGCGACCGTGGCCAAGTGCAACTTCCCACCCTACGGTCGGGATCTCGACCCGGGCGTGCCGATCGGGCGGTTCAGCAATGGCCGAGTCCCTTCGGACATGTTGGGTACGCACATCTCTCCTCTCCTCTCCTCTCTCTCGCTCGCTCTTTATTGTGGATACTGTTGGGAATGCGGAGACAAGATGAGTCGAGATTAGCCGTTAACCGACCCCACCGCAAGAATGATTGGTTCACATGTATTTGCCGACCCGATCAGGATCGTGGGATCGAATCGCCTCGCTCGTTCTCAACTTTGCATAGAATTCACAAGTCAATTGTTGAATCACTTGCCCTTTTCTCTGCGAAAAAATTACCAAAAAAATCATAAGTTTATTATCGATTGTGTCAATTCAATTTTAAATTTTTTTATCGATTCAATTATAAACCTTTTATAATCAGTATCATTTAAGTCCATCCGATAAATTTTGATTGATTAGGCGATTTAATATTTTAATATTTTTTTTGAATTTTTATAATTTTTGTTTTCTTTCTTTTTCATTGTCCTTTTTTTCCTCTTCCCCTGCCCCTCCCTACCTCTAGCCTATCGCCGATTGGTGACCGGCTAGAGATGCGGCCGAAAAGGCCGAGCCTCGCCTGGCCCTGCAGAGGTCGACCTCGCCGTTGCTAGCTGAGGCAGCAGTGGCGAGGTCCAGCCTTGCTTGGCGACAGTGGGGCTCGACCTTGCTCGGCGACGGCGAGGCTCGCGATTGGATTGGTGTCCAGCGAGGTCTTGCGGGAAAATCCTTGGAAGAAAAAGTCACTGACTTTTGGGGATCAAAAGCAATTGACTGAGGAGAGCATGACCTGCAAACTACAAACAAATATTCTTGGGACATTCGGTGGAGCATGGAGACGAAGGAGATCTTCGAAGGGGATTAGAGGCCGGGTCCTCGTGCTCGCGCTTAGGACATCGGGATTGATTTGGATGGCTCGCCTCGTTGCAGTCGCCGGGCGAGGCTCGATGTCATCAGCCCAAATTTGGGCTTGCAAGGTCAAGCCTCGCCCGGCTGTGGGGGGCGCTCAACCTTGCCGTTGCTACCTCGCCCATTGACGGCGAGGTCGACCCCTATCGGGGCCGGGGAGGCTCGGCCTCTCAAGCCACGTCTCTGGCCGGTCGCCGTGATAGGGAGGGGTGGGGAAGAGGAAAAAAAATGAAAATGAAAATGAAAGAAAATAAAAAAGAAAGGAAAAATTATAAAAATTCAAAAACTAAAATAAAATATTAGGTCGCCGGCCGGCAAAAAATCGCCGGATGAATTTAAATAGCATAATTACAAAATATTTAGGATTGAATCGGAAAAAAAAAGTTTAGACCCGAATTTGCACAATTACAATAGGTTTATGACTTTCTTGGTAATTTCCCCTTTCTCTACGTGTCTAGATGTGTCTTCGTGCATGGCATTCCTTGCTTTGCTTTCGGTGATAAAGATCGTTTATCACACGAAATTGAACGCGCCCGTTAGAAAGAAAAAAATCATTCATTCTCTTCGTACCACATGATTTAAACGAGTAAATTAAAAGCACCCTCAATTCTCTTCACGTCGGCGATGGCCAGTGAAAGTTAGCCAAGTGGACTGAAATGACGCAAATATAAAAGGTTTAAAACTGAATTAACAAAAAAAAAAGATGTAGGATTTTTCCAGTCATTTTTCCGCGATATATGGATATTTTGAAAGTGAGCTGTAAAATGGGTACTTTGACTGACCTTGCTCGTGCCATGTTTCAACAATTATACATTTCATTCAATGGATAGACTTTGATGCATTTTTATTTTATTTTTTTATAACCGAGATTTGCCACTTTAGTTCTATCTTTATTTTTTCGATAATTGAGCACATAAGCTATAGTTTCAATTACCCTTCGATGAATTTCAGTTGATAATTCAGTTTTTTTTTTTTTTTGGTCGAAGTTGATAATTCAGTTTGAAGAGCTCTTTTTTAAACTTTTTTTTCTTTTTATAGCTGAGAAATTGGGAGTTAAGAAGTTCTTGCCAGCTTATCTGGATCCTAATCTGGAGCTCCAAGACCTCCTCACCGGCGTGAGCTTTGCCTCCGGAGCTAACGGATATGACCCTCTCTCCGCCGAACTAGCTGTAATATTCTCTCTCTCTCTCAATACACAACTGAAGTGATGAATCGGATAGGATGCAAGTCAAAACCCAGTATTACATACATTTGATTGGAATCGAATACGTGCAATGCTTTAAATCTAGCACAGGAATTCGGTCCTCAATCCCTAAGTAGTATCACGGGTTATTAAAGCTTGACCTTGTCTGTGTTTAATTTGTCCACAGATGGTACTATCCTTGTCGGATCAATTGGATCTGTACTCCGAGTACATGGAAACCGTACGTTCGGAGGTCGGGGAGGAGAGGGCGTCGGCCATCGCGTCCGAGAGCGTCTACATAGTGTGTACCGGCGCTAACGACATAACCAACACTTACTTCTTGACCCCATTGAGAAGATCCGAGCACAACATCTCGTCCTACACCGATCTCATGGTCGGCTCGGCTTCGAGTTTCCTTCGGGTAACAACACGGGCGAATGATTTTCGTAGCTTTGTTAAGATTTTGGAGGAGACTCCCTCTTAAAAGTTGTCGACTTTCACTTCACTGTATAATTCAGGCAAATTAAGTCTATAACTCATGACTTGTGTGGCGGGCAGGAGCTGCACGGACGAGGGGCAAGGAGAATTGCGGTGATCAGCCTGCCGCCGCTGGGGTGCGTCCCATCGCAGAGGACTCTACACGGAGGCCCCGAGAGGGACTGCTTCGACCCGGCCAACGAAGCGGCCGTCCTCTTCAACTCCAAGCTCAGCGCCGAGATTGACTCCTCAATAAGGACCTCCCCGGGGCTAGGCTTGTCTACGCTGACATTTACTACCCTTTGCTCGCCCTCATCCAGGACCCTGCTGGATTCGGTAATCAACTCTCTCCCATCCTACACATTGACTAGTCTCTCCCATCTCTTTGCCCGTCTTCGCCTCCGGCGAGGGAAGGCCCGTTTCCCGCGTGCCGGTGTCCAGATGTTTGGCATGGAGTTGTTCGACATCTACTAATGTGGCATGTTCTTCCCTATATTTTTGCTGTATAGGATTTCGAGTCTCTACAAAAGGGTGCTGCGGCACAGGGAACATAGAGGTGAGCTATCTCTGCAACCGTCTCGGTCACCCCGACATGTGCGGCAACGACACCGAGTACGTGTTCTGGGACAGCTTCCATCCTACTGAGGTGGCCTACCATAATCTCGTCGATCAGATTTTCAGCAAGTATGCTTCCAAGATGTTCTGAGATCATCAATGCCGGTCATGTCGGTTCGGCCGGAGGGCAAAAGAGTAGACATTGGTCTCTTTTTTGGCTCAACAATGCATTCCAATCTTGTCCCCCCCCGCAATTTGGAGTCACTCTGTTTTCTGTTGCCGTAATTACATGGTTTTTAGCTCAATTTTCTATGTGGCCTTTATTTATTTTTAAATGATTCATTTTTCGCGAAAACAAATGTAAACGGCCCATTGCTGACGGGATTAATGTCATGGGCCTTGAGATGGTACACTCAGCAAATACTCGATCACGATGGTTCAAACCGTTATGGGCCAAAGCAAGCCCTTTGTTCGACATAAAAGAAGAGATTTTGTGAGGTTATTGCATTTGGCATAGTGGGGCGTGGGGTTTTAGCCATGTGCCTAAAAGACAGGCAAGATAGCTTTCTAAAAGATGTCGTATGCTGCTGCAGCTCTTCCACTATAACTTTGTACAGCAAGCTCAAGCTTCCTATCTACCACAATAATAATAATAATAATAATAATAATAATAATAAATTATTTAGAAAAAATGTTTCTAGAAAAAGCATTCATAAACTTATTCAGTCATAAATCATTTAATTATGGCAATTTAGTCGTAAACATTTTGCGTTTGTGCCAATTGAGTCCATCTAGCCAACTTTGACCGAAATCGCTAATGTGTACAATCGTCTTTCTACATGCAGCGGCTAGCTCTTGACGTGGATAACTTTTTTATAATTTTAATAACTTTTTATTTGTTTTTTTCTTCTTTTTTTTTCCTTTTTCTCGTTCATTTTTCTTTTGTTAGATTTAGGCTGAAGAAGGTCGCCAACCAACCCTTGCTGGTCATCGGCAAGGGCATTGCCCAAACCCGCGAGGGCCGTGACGCATACCCTAGGTCGATCTAGGCGAGGCGAGTGCGTCATGGCTCTCCCGGGATTTGGGCAAGGGCCGTAACACACTCGCCAAGGCCGATGTGTGCCGGGGAAGGGTCGCCGGTCCTTAGTTGGGGCCAACAAGAGTTGGCCAATGACCCTTGCAGGCCCTTGATCTAAAAAAAGAGAGTAAAGAAAAAAAGTAAAAATAAAAAATATTACTAGAAATATATGAGTTAATATCATGAAAATTTTCAAACTAGTACATTTATGATGAATTTATCTCAAATTTATTTTTTAACTACAAAAAATTAGTATACCTATGATAAATGTACCCAAACTAATTTTTTGACCACAAAAATCTAAACTGATACACTTGTGGCAAATTTACCCCAAAATGGTACACATGTGATAAATTAACATTTCGTTAGTTTCCGCAAAATTGAGTTAATATCATGAAAAACTTCAAATTGGTACACCAATAACAAATAGAGAGTAAACACCTCAACCCGATAAACCCGTCAACCGCCACATATCATTTAAGGGTGCGCATGATAACACTTTCGAAAGTGAATTTCGCTCCATAAGTGCTTCTATACAGAAAACCGTTTAGTAATTTAACTTTTGAAACAGTAAATTCGTTTTATAAAAAGTTTTACTTTTGAAAGAAATTTTTACTTTTGAAGTGAATTTCTAATTCTCAAGTTGTTTTTCTCCCAATTTGAGAAGTTAAAAAAAATAGCTTCTCAAACTCAAGAAGTACTTCTCACCTCACCCTCTTTTTATTATGCCCTCATCCCCATTTCAATCATACCCACATCCGCCAACCTCCGCCACCGCGGCTCATTGCCGACCTCCACCGACGCCCACCCACGACCATCGCCCGCCTCGCCCACCGCAAACCTCGCCCGACCGCCACCCGCCAACCGTCCCGGGTAGCCAACCATCACCGACCTTCGTCGGTCGCCTCCCATGACCGTCGACCACCGCCGCCAATCACCTACCACCACCCACCGCCAACCTTCGCCGGTCGCAATCGGCGCCAACCGCCAATTTTCGCAGCTTAAATCGTTGCCAATCGCCACCAACCATCGACCACCATGCCGGCCGTTGCTATCGAGTCGCCATCTCGACCGCCTGAGTAAAAATTAAAAAAAAAATTTTTATTTTTTAAAATTAAAAATTATTTTAATAATAACAATTATTTTTAAAGAAATTTTAAAAAGTCCAAAAATAAAGTAGAAATTTTTCTACCGGCGATAATAATTTTTATAGAATATTTTGTGTTAATAATATTTCGTAAGTAGAAATTTTCAACCGTTACCAAACGAATTTCTCTAATCGAAATAACTTCGGAATATAAGAAGAAAAATTAACCCGGCCGAAGTTGATTTCTAAAGCGAAGTGTTACCATGCGCGCCTTAACTCAACAATTTGATCGTAAAATTTAACGGATATCAATGGAGGTTAAATTTGTTACACGTTTACCGATTTGAGGTAAATTTATCACAAATGTACGAGTTTGGGATTTTTTGTAGTTTAAAAATTAGTTCGGATAAATTTATCACATATATATTATTTTGATATTTTTTGTGGTTTAAAAATTAGTTCGGGATAAATTTATCACATATGTACTTAGTTTGAGATTTTTCGTGATATTGACCCAATATATATATATTATAAAAAATCCACGTTAATGATATTCGGAAAAAGAAGAATTGGCATGATGGACTTAATTAGCACAAATACAAAAAATTTATGACTAAATTGGCATAATTAAAAGGTTTAAGATTGAATTGACGCAAATACAATAGGTTTAAGACTTTTTTTTTTTTTACATTTTTCCCAAATATTTATCTAAAATGATTGTTTGTATCGCTTAAAATAATTTGTCGCTAAAAAATATTCTCATTATTAACAACAATTTATTCCTAAACATTTTTATAGATTGTGAAAATATTTTTCGTTCGTTCATTTTTCTTAAGCAATACGAAGAAATCACCTTTAGAAAAAATAATTTTGAGGATATTCATTTTTCGCGAAAGTAACGGAGTCTAAGATTAATACCACGAAAAATCCCAAATCGGGACACCGGTGATAATTTTACCTTAAATTATTATTTTGATAACGAAAAACCCCAAACCTGTACGCTTTATGACAAAGTTATCTCAAATTGGCACATTTGTGATAAATTCACCATCCGTTAATTTTCATTAAATCTAACTGTTAAATTCCTAAGTTGGATGGTATGTGGTAGTTCATTGTTGCACAGGTTTGAGATTTTTACTGTTTGTCACAGGTTTATTAATTTGAAATTTTTTGTGATATTAATCCAATTTAACGGATGGTAAATTTCTCACGAGTGTACCAATATGTTTTTTTTGTCAAAAAATTAGTTTATGGTAAATTTATTACAAAAGTATCAGTTTATAATTTTTTGATGGTAAAAAAAATAATTTGAAATAAATTTATCACGTGTCCAGTTTTAAATTTTTCGTAATTAAAAAATAATTTGAGAGTAATTTCATCACGTTGTGTGTCAATTTAAAATTTTCCATAGTCTTACCCCTAAATTGCAGGGTCCTTTTCGTAGCTGTAGCCTGTAGGAGCTGCAAAAGAGTTAGGCCGAGCAGGCTCGCGTTTCGTTCCCGCCCAGTTTGTTTCCGCTCTGCCCTTTCTTTTTACCATAACGGATGCACGCTCTGAAGAGAAAGTTTGACCTCTATAAAGATGGAAACGAACGAAGCTCACATGGTCCCGGCCGGCTTCCATCGCGCGTGGGCGTGCCCACGGCTTCTTGGCCCCCGGGCCAATGCCTACTACTCCAAAGCTAAGAAAACCTTTCACGCGTGATGGTGCCACTTGGAAAGTCAAACCTAACCGAATAAATCGTTGACCGACCCAATGAGTCGCATTGACAAAGATGAAGAGGAAACTATTATTATTCACGGCGTGCTTTTTTTTTTTAAAGTGAAATTCGAATTTTGGAAATATCCAATCATTACCCCCACCGCAAAATAACATTTGAAGCGAAAGAAACGTCGAGTCTATTTTTGTAAACGAAAAATCTTTAGGGTGTGCTCGTTTCCACGAAAAACTCCATGAAAAGAGAAAATTATTTTTCTTTTTTAACGTTTGCTTTTCTTTGTTTGGTGATGTATGGCCAAAAACGGGTTTTGATATTTGGTTCTCCTTGAGAAAATGATTTCATTCTTATGACTTTGTCTTAGGCCAAGAAATAAATTCTAATTTTTTAAACTTTCTTTGTTGTTGTTGTTTATACCCAAAAAAAAAAAAAAACCCATCTTTGTTATTTATTTTATTTCATTTTAGTTTCTTCTACCTCGCCGGGCGAGCTCAAGCTCACCTCAACGGCCATCGCCAAGGTCCGGCAACCGGCCAAGAGACAAAAAGATGAAAAGAAAAGCAAAGATCATAAAAACATTAAAATATTAAAAAAGTCGAGTGGAGTAATTCTAAAAAGTATTTTCACCTATTCAGATTGATAAATTCATTTTCATGATTTTATACATAAGTACTCGTATTGATCGAAAAGTATTTTTGATTGACTTATCGTTCTCGGGTTGTCAAGAGAGTATAAATTCAAATAACGAATTTCCGAAAAGTATTACACTCAAACCAACGCACCATTGTTACCAATTGAAAACGAAAGAAGGCAAAAACGGTGGGTCAGTTGCAGCTAATGGTACTGGCGGTAGGGTGCAATGGTGGGGCTTCACGAAAGCCACTTTTGGAGGCCGTGTCTTGCCGGTGGGACTAGAGAAATCATTCACTCAACTCCCTCCAAATGTGCGCAGCACGAGACCAAGGACGTGGACATCCAACGACCAGTCCCCGCGGAGGTGAACGGCTTTAGGGTCGGTTTCAAATTTTAGATATGAAATCGAATTTTTAATTTTCGAGATCCGAAACATATTCCGCATATCCTGAAACTCATAATGTCAAAGATTTCAGATCATTAAAATGAAGTTAGGAAGGCTAAGACGCCGCGCGTCGATGGATACTGCCTCATGTTCAATTCGGCTTCGATTTAATCTCTTAGACCTAGATTCGGAGGAAGTCACGCGTCTCGGATCCCGTGTAAACTTCAATGAGAGAGAAAAAAAAGCAGAGTTCACTTAATTCGACATGTTCGCCCCACGATCGGCCTGATAAATTAGAACACGATTTCGAATCGATTTTTAAATTGGGTAGCTAGGGTAGACAATCGGGATGTTGTGAAGATATAAAAAAACAAAACAAAAAAAACAAAGATTATCATGAACAATTGGGCCTTTTGGTACACGAAAATTCATGCGGGTCTTCAAGGGTTTAAAATAGCTCGAAGGCAAGTGCTCTTTTTGTTGCTTAGCGAGCACTAAACCTTCACTTAATTTTCACATCGACTGGGCCCCAAAGAATTGACTAAATTAGGTGGGATTCCAAAGTGATCCACTTTCTAGTGAGCTGTCGTCGTTGTTGGCACTCACAAGTCACAACCCGACCCACGTGGGTCCCATTAATTACCGACCAGGACAGGTGTATTCCTTAATGCCTGTTGGATTTGATAAACGCGAATGGCCCATCCTCCATTCGCTTTGATTGGCTTCGTTTCACGTGCCCAACAATCTGGTACATGCTATCCACGCCGGCGAAGCGCCCGCCACCATCGGTGCCGCGCTTCCGCGACCGAATGCCTCGTTTTTTTTTCTCCGTGCGTGCTTGATTTTCTTAATGACGGAATCACGACGTTGGTGGCCTCGCCGCTCTTCTCATCCCGGCCCAAGGACTCATTTAGCTAGGCACGTCGAGTCGTCGACGTCGAGCTGCGCAGATCCCGGCAAGCGAGGGCTCTAATTTTGGTGATCGATCTCGTTAACCTTGCTGGAGATTCAACTAGAGAATGACGTGAATAGTCTATTTGGGAAATTGATAATGACACAAATGGCTCTTAAATTTTCATTTAATATGTAATGTGATCTCCGAATTTTACCGTAATATGAAATGTAGCCCCGTAATTTTTAATTTATTCAATGTAGTCCCCTAAACTTTTGATACATTGTTAATTTAGTCCATGAACTCTATGAAAATGCTCAATATTATCCTTTTGTTGATTCAAGCTCTTAAATGACACTAACCATGTTCATGTAGCCCAATGCTAAAATTAAATATGTACCAAAGTCCAATGATCATATTAAAAAATTTAAAAATTCGTAGACTATATTGTACGTTGGAATAAAATTTCGGGATTACATTGAATAAATTAAAAGTTTGAAAATCATATTATACATTGGGACAAAGTTTAGAGAGACTACTCATCTCAATTTTTCTTTGTGAAAAGCCCTACGCACGTCCCGTCCATCACTAAGTAACCCCCCGACAAAAATTAATTTTAATGCTGATATTAAATTTGTCCCCATTAACCGTTAGTCAAAAAATTATTATTAGTCATTTCTAATTTCCTTGATTTTCATATGAAAGAACTGTTTCATTTTATAAATAATTTTCAACACCACTTTGCTAATGTCGATTTTTTTTATCAAAGTGAAACTGGTAACGTCGGACCACCGATGGCGATTTTTGGACGCAGGTAAACGAGGCAAATTCAAAATTAGATTGAAAGTTTATGATTTTCCTTTAGACCAAAAAAAATTTTCACTAATTTTCTTGATTTTCATATCAAAGAAATCTTTCATTTTGAAGATAATTTTCAACGTCACGTTGCTAATATGGATTTTTTATCGTCATGAAAATGTCACGTCAAATAACTAATAATGATTTTAGGGCGAGGGTTACTGTGGGTAGATTTAAAACTAAATTCAAAGTTTGTCATTTTCGTAGACAAAGAAAAAATTGAGGTAAATTTTAGACTAGACATAAAATTGAGGGTTTTTTTTCATAAAAAAAAAAATCAAGGTAGAATTAAGAACTGCCCTAAAGTTCGGGATATTTTAGAAAATTAGGCCCAAAACTATAAGTTCAACTTTTGTTCTTCGATTCTCATCCACAATGCTTCGAGTTGGTAAAAATCGCAAAAAAAAAAAACACCAAACTATGTCTCTTGTGACACATATACCAAGTAAATTTTTTTAGTGACACAAAAAATCTCAAACTTGTATCGGTATGACACATTTACCCTCCGCCGCAAGCACCGTTAAAAAAAATGCCTATATGGGCGTCAGAGCAAACAATATTAACATGGCACCCATTTTTTTTAAGTGAAATAAAAAATGGTATCGTTTAAACTGAAAAATCATTTGACAGAATTTCGACGGAGGGTAAATATAGAGCATAGGTACACATACGGGTTTTTTTGTCATAAAAAAAAGTTTAAAATAATTGTGTCACAATGGCCAAAAAAGTGGCATGGTTTGAATTTTTTAGTGGCTTTTTCAGAAAAAAAAAAAAAGGAATATGAGCAAATATAATATAATCAACAATGCCTGTCACAGGGTGTCTTAGATAACACGGTCGATTGTCGCCCCCCGTGACGTTAATCATTGACCCATTTTTCTTTTTCTTTTTTCCCCTCAATTTAGAGCTCCACGAGACTCTAATTATGATAATTAACCTCGAAATTAATCATAATTAATTGATTAAGAGTGACCCTGCAAGACAACAGAGGAAGGACGAGGACATGGACTGAGGAACATCTATCCGGTGGAAGGTCGGTTCTGGTACCGGTCATAACACTTTAAAAAATAATAATAATAATTGAGATAAAGACAATGATGGTGGATTAAGACCATAAGGATTTCTTGAGTTGCAGTTGAAGGGGACTGAAATTCAGACGGAGAAAGAAAGCCATATATAATAAGCAACGAACTAATAGCAACTCCCGTAAAAAGAGCAATATATACATATATTTGGTACGATTTTTTTTTTTTAACGGTGACGGCGGTGCCCGGCCTTGGGTAAGCTTGAGTTCGCCGTGGCGAAGCCTCGGACCTCCCCAGCCTACGGCGAGACTCGAGTTCGTCGGGTGAAGAAGAAAGAAAAAGAAAAAGAAAGAAATGAACAAAAATAAGCAATACAAATAAAAATATGGGTTAATGCCCCAAACCGGTATGTCACGTGATAAATTTATTCTTCGTTAGTTTTTGTTAAATTTAACCATCAAACCACTGAATTAGATGGCACGTGGCGGTTCATGTTTGTATGCATTTAGGATTTTTACCCTCTATTTGTCTCGAGTATATCAAGTTAGAATTTTTCATGGTATCAACCCAATTTAACGAAGGGTAAATTTGTCACGGGTATAGCAATTTTGGATTTTCATGGTAAAAAAATAGTTTATGGTAAATTTATCACGGGTGTCTTTGGTCTATCATTTTTTACGAGAAAAAAAATAGCTTTTGATAAATTTGTCACGGATGTACTGGGTTGGGGTTATTTATATAAAAACAATTATTGATAAATTTGTCACGGGTGTATTAATTTGGTATTTTTTGTGGTAATAACCGTAAAAATAATTTAAAGTTCAAGAATTTTAAAAGAAAAATAAAAATAAAAAATAATCCAAAGGAGTGAATGGAGGAGAACCTGCTTGGTATGGTGAAAGAAAGAGAAGCGAAAATTATTTTTTTCTTTTCAAAAAGAGAGAATCATTTTTCCCACATGTAAAAGTATTTTTTTTTCCAATGACGGAAAATATTTTCACTGACTAGTTCATCTTCCATGAACTAAATGCAGAAAAATTAAAAAAACTTGTTATTGAAAGTTATTTTTCGTGAAACAAATGGAGTTTTAAATGAATGCGATCATTCAAAAGCTTTGGCTTTTAGATCAAAAAGTTATTTAACTCATAGAACTAGTAAAAAGTGAAACAGAAAATTGTCTGTCGTATGGCATGAAAAATGTGGCTTTTCGTTACAAAATGAAGTGACTACTAAATTTAAACACTTGTGACTTTTAGATCAACCAAGAATAAAACGATTGCGACTTTTTGATTGAAAAATTATAACTCCATAAACCGGACGAATGTATCTTCCTGTCTAAAGGCGATAATGACGAATTAATAAGAGGGAAAATTTCAAAAAATGGTCTTAAGTGCCTTCATTTTCTCAAATAAGAGCCGAAGTGGATTTTGTTTCACGTAAGAGCTTGAAGTGTCATTATTATCTCAAAGAATGACTCGAATTATCTATGGTTATTTCAAATAAGGACTTGACCTCACTAGTCACCGGCCAAATTTTCCAGCCAATCAAGGACATTTTTGTAAAAGTATAAATTTAACCTATTTTTTGTTAAATTAAATTAAAACAAAAAAGAAAAACATGAAGTTAAAAAAAAGAAAAAAGAAAGAAGGTAGGAGGATTGGCCTCCCGTATGTGGTCGCTTAGAACCACCACCGATGGGGCGGGAGCTATGGCCGCCGAGGAGCCGGCTACCCCATTGACGGACGGGCGAGGGCCTATTGAAATGAGAGAGCGTCGGTGGCCCTTGCCAGGTTCGACCGAGGACCGTGGCCATCGATCGGATCCGATCGAGATGGATCGGGGTGACCCTCACTGGATTTGGGAAAGGGTCGCGGCCCTTTCCTAGCTCGAGGCCCTCGCCTATAGGTCGGCGGGGTCGCCGCCCTTCGGCGAGGGCGGCGACCTTAACGGGCATAGCCGCCGCCCTACCGGTGGTGGGGCGATCGCCGCAAAGCGGGAGGTCAAGACCTCCTCGCCTGTGTTCTTTGTTTTATTTTTTATTTTATTTTTCAAATTATCTTTGAAACAGAAAAAGGAAAAAATAAAATAAGATAATAAATTACCGAAATGCCCCTAATTAAGGTAACTCATGCCTTTTTTGAAACTAATATTGTCACTTTATGTCATTATTTGAAATAATGTGCATTTCGAGGCCCTTTTTTAAGACAATGAGGGCTTGCATGGCAACGATTTTGATTCTAAAAAGTGATTCTGATTAGTATTATTTTTTCTGATTTTTTCCCTGGATGAGTTTTAGAAAATCGGAGCGTGTTTGGTAATCGCACAAAATTTCTATTCTTGGAACGGAAACGCTGTTGGTAACTACACAAAATTTTTGTTCTCGAAAATAATTTCTCTTCCCAATTTCTGTCATTTAAGTCAAATAATTCCGTAGTTAGTTTATGAATTTTCATCCTACATTTCGAATTAATTGAAGATTAATTTATTCTCTTGTCTAACATATTGTCTATTGTATATAATATTTTTTCGTGCTATTCCGTCTAATTATCACATCATAATGAGTCATTTCAAGCTTAAAAAATGATAGATCATGTTGGGTTAATGTGTGATTTCGGATTAGCTCGGGCCCTCGCAGTGTCTATACCAAATCGCAACAAATGAATATCAAATTCGATTATAATGTGATTGATGACATGTGTATGCGTACGTGCAAATAGAGTCGCCATCGGTCTTTAAGAAAGGTAAATCGGGAACCTTATTGAACGGTCGAAAGAAATCGTTCGATTTTACGCAATCGAGAAATCTAGGGTTCAAGGGTTTGGTTACATCGGTGTTTTCACCGACGCCCATTTAGCACCGAAGTTAAGTGTTTTCTAAATGTGTTTTATTCAAATTTTTAATTCATTTTTAAACCAATGAGGTAAGCTAGTGCTAAGTGTTCATGCATGCTGTTTTTGTCTTTTTTCAAATTTTCTAAAACTAGAGTAAGTCTAAAGTACTTAAACATAGGCAAATCACAACTAATGACATCATGTGCATAATCAAGAAGTCGTGACATCAATAAATCGCATCATAAAACCCAAATGAAATGTTAAGGGTTTAGAGAAATGAAGTTCGGATTTATTTATGATTTTCGTAAAAAAGAATAAAATAAATGAAATAGAGGGAATCTAGGCTCAAATTTATGAAAATGAGGTCAAAATAGCATAATCTAAGCTTCTGCTATTTTTAGGGATTTTTTGAATTTTTTCTGATTTTTTGGATTTTTTTAATTTTTATTTTATTTTTTATCACCTTCTATATTTTTCTTTGAAAATGAGATATCGTTATAGTTTAGGTTGAGTGAAAAGTGATAAAAGAATTAAAAGGAAAAAGTAAAAGATGTGTTCTGTTTTGTGATTTTCAAAAGTGATTCTTTTTTAGAATTAACTTTTTTTTTGTTCTTTTTTTGCTCCAAAACCGATTCCGGAAACGGAATCGGAATCATTATCATTTACGTTACCAAACATGATTCTCGCCCTTTTTATTCTAGGGAATAGAATCAGAAAATTAAAACCGTTACCATGCAGGTCTTGAGAATTTTTCGGATCATTATTTGAAATAAGGAACACTTCAAATTTTTATTTAAGAAAATGAGGATATTTAGGGCTCTTTTTTGAAATTTTCTCTTAATAAGATGACCCATGAAAGTCACAAAATTACGTTTTTCAGAAAACTCAAATAACAATAGTAGTAATAATAATAACAATAATAATACTAATATGTTATTATTATTATTGTTATTGTTATTATTATTATTATTATTATTATTACCAGATGGAAGTATAAAAAGAAGAAGAAGAAGAAATTATAAAGTTGGTGGCGGAAACAGACAACTCTCGCGTCAGAAAAGGACATGCACAGTAAGTGGTAAATTAAGGTCGATAGAAAATCAGGAACCGCATTGAAAACTCCGAAACATGGTATAAAACCGACAATTCGTGTGACCTCCAACCTACGTAAACTGATTTCGACACCCCCAAAAAAAAAAAAAAAACGTAAACTGACGATTCGGACCTTTCTTTAACAATAATTAATAATTAGGCGGCTTTCGGAATATTTTATTCGAGATTAGTCTGAAAACAAATATGGATGAAAGGAAGATTAGTGGAAGGTGTTATCTGGGGCAGTGTTGGAAGAGGAAGGATCATTCTTCTTCCTCTTTTTCCGAAGTCGAGGAAAGATTCTTTCTTGTTTTTTTATTTATTATATTTTGGGAGAGGGCGCGTTTCGAATTACTAATTGCCGTCGGCACCTCCGCCGTGTTGGCGACAGAGCGGTGGCTGGCTCGTTGAGTTTTTCCAGTCAAATCCATAGATCGAGTCATGTCCCTTCAATTTCTTTTTTTTTGTCCCCTCGAGAAATTCGACCGCCGGCTAAAATTTAATTTAACGAGTGACTTGATTGCGGACAAACTCCTGATTATAATACAGGTTGTCTATTCTATGCTTGAATTCCCACACGTTTTTCGCGATTTTGTTGCCGGTATATTATATCGTATGTTTCGTATTCCAAATTATCCCCGTTTTTTTGCGATCGAAATAGTTTTCCGTTATCGTTTACTGATTTCTTTGGCAAACGGGATTAGGCAGAAGTATCTCTCTTGGTGTGTTTAATATGCAAGACTAGAATGGCGAGGGAATGCCCGTTCCAACTCTTGATTACTAGCATTTGTTATGATTCTTAATCTCATGTGTTGTTAAATAATATTTTGCCAAATGCAACATCATGTGTTTTTGACTCTATCGATTTCTCTCTCCTTCAACTATTTATCTTCCTTTTTTTTTTGGGTCGCCTATATGGTGGGGGAGATGCCTAATAATGTCTATCGAAGTAAGAATTGTGAGTGAACATACTTAATATACAAATTTTCATAGTCCTTTTTCTTTTATTATTATTTTTTTGATAACCGATATTTCCCAAAGACTAATGACTATTCCTTAGGATGGTGGTGTATAAGCGCCTAACGCCATGCATTTAAGTCCCCAAGACGTCGCTGGGAGATTCGAACCCGATCGCTTATAATGCTTACAAAAAAAAGTGAGTGAAAAATATTCTCGCCGCCCATGAAAAATATTTTGACATAAATTTCCGTCGATGTGAAATCGTATTTCATCGATCGATTATGTCGAGCGATATAAGAGATCGTTTTTAAGAAAATACTTTCTCGAATAATAATTTTTCATCAAACAAATAGTGCCTAAAATTTTACATGGTCTTGCTTGCTCTCATTGAACTCTTCAAAATTTACAAAGAAACGAATTTATTATATTGAGCGATTTATTCAGCCGCGCATTTTCCACAATTCCGAACTTTTTACCCCGTGCGATGGAATCCAGTTGGCCGGCCTAAGGTGGTTTGTTTGTCAAATTTCGGTTTGGCTTGTATCGTAAGGGACAGAATGATTTGAGAGGGACTACGGGCTCCACGGACAGAACAAGATGTTGGACACGTGGCACGTGTTGGAATGCCATCCCCCCCCACTTGGTACTATGCCCGGTCCACCGATTGACGTCTGTGCCCCTGCTTCTGTAGTTCGGTCGACGGTACCCTTGGATCTTAAAGCCTGTTCCGTCGCGTGTGCTCATTTCATCCCCCATTTAAAGGTAAAAATAATAATCAAATAGTAATTTAATAATGGGTAATATTATGAAAAATCCCAAATTGATATACATATAACAAATTTATCTCAAATTATTTTTTTGACCACCAAAAATCGAAACTGGTATACCTGTGATAAATTTATCCTAAACTAACTTTTTTTACCAAGAAAAATCCAAAATTGATATACCTATGATAAACAGAGGGTAAAAATTTGAACCCGACATGCCCGTGAACTATCACGGCAATCCAACTTGGCAATTTAACGGTTAGATTTAATGAAAACTAATTGAGGGTAAATTTATCACAAATGTGCCGATTTGGAGTAAATTTGTTATAAGTGTCTGGTTTGGATTTTTTGTGGTCAAAAAAATAATTTGGATTAAATTTATCACCGGTGTACGATTTTGGATTTTCCGTAGTATTAACCGTTTAATAATATCGTTAACGACATTATATCGACTATCTTACCTATATATATATATGGAGAGAGAGTTTAATTTTGGATAGAATTGTTGCGCCAACTAAAAAATGAGTGAATTTTTTTGCGGAAAGGATATTAAGATTATTGCCTTGTTCTTGGTCTTGCCCAACATAACCTTCGGCAGTCACATCACAAGCAGGAAAAGTGTCAAACAATTTCTTAAATTATTATATTAATTTTAATGTAATTCTGAATATTTTAATGATGCCAATTTATTCTTGAACTTTTTGACGTAAAGTCAGTACAATCCTTTCAATTAATTTTGGTCCGATGTTGCCCCTGTGGACATTGGGTAGCGCTATGTGGCATGACCGACCCTAATATGGACATTTTTAAATATTAATTTAATAACTTGTGATTTTTTATTTTATTTTTTCCTTTCTTTTTTTGTCCCTCTTTCCTCTAGTGGCCGACGAGGGTTGGCCTTGCCCGAGCAAGGGCGAACGCTAAGGAGACCCTCGCGTAGATGACGGTCGACCTTCACCTAGCCATAGGAGGAAAGAGAAAAAAAAAAGACATAGAAAGAAAGACAAAATAAAAAATAAAATAATAATTAAATTAAACAATGTCCAAGTCAAGATCGGCCGTAAGAACTCGAATTGACTTTTAAGTGGAAATGTTTATAATTAAATTGGTACTAAAATAATAGGTCTAGAACTCTTCTAATACTTTTCCCCATCGCAAGGAAAAATAATTCCACGGCAATGTGTCATAATATGGGCTTCAATGACCTGCTTGAGAAGAGAGATTTAGGCATCATTTCTTCCGCGGAGATTGAATAATTTGGAAAGAAAATCCAAAAAGCTATCAATTGCATCGCTTGATAAAATCAATGAATGAAAAAAAAAAAAAATTCTTATTGTTCACGAAATTTTTTAACATAAATTTCTTCTATTAATTATTTATTTTAAGTGATACAAACAATTTTTTTTTTGAAAATATAATTCGAAGCATTTATTTTCTGCAAAGTAAACATACCATTAGTTCGATATATCATCGAAACTAATTTAGGTCATATTTGACAAATTTACATATACACACACGTGTGACATGTAAATGCAATCAAATTTAATTTATTTTACTAAAGCCGGTGAACGAGGGAGCTAACCAGCTAGTGAATTCATTGCACATGTTAGTTAATGATGGGGTTTGACTTTCACGCACCGCAATAGAGTTGACCAATCGGGAACAAGTTTGAATTTGCGAAGAAGATAGCAATTTTCCAAACTAAACTCTTCTTTCCTAACTTTTTGTACCATACATCTACTTAGCAAAAAAATTGAGTTTGTACTTTCGAGCTGCATTTTATATGTCCAAGTTACAAATTATTTTCTTTGGTATCTTCTACGCTCAGTAGGTTACACTCCCAAAAGGTATACATGCGAGAATTATTGACACCTAATGACGAAAATGATGAATAAATACATGTAAAAATATGTTTACCAAAATAAGCTCGCACAAATCGTAGATCACGTAACTAGTTTAATTAATTTTGTGCGGAAATAGAAAAGAGCACAATAACAACACATGTATCGATTTTGCACGCGCAAAATGTATACGAGTAAACAAAAATTAGAGCCCATTTTAATTTATATAGTCTCGTCTAATAAGGCAAGTTAAAAAAAAAATTTGCCCGATTTTTTGTCGTACATTCAGGCTATCTTCTCTCGCTAATTTACGCGCACGAAATTACCTGTCCATCTCTTCGATAGACACAACAATATCTCGACATACATTTATTTTTTTATATACATAGAGACTTAATTACCGAAAACTCATAGAAAATCAAATTAGCCTCGTAAACCAGTTAATCCATTCCTCTCGTATGGACTTACTTTGATTTTTTGGAAATGATTACTAAGTGCACTGACGCTACCTTCGGCATGCATGTCACTTCTAAGGCGTAGGTCCGGTCACAAGTAGGCTACCCATATGGAGCCGGGGATTATAGAAGATTGTGGAGTCGATTTTCATGATCAACACATCTCGATTCTAAATCGTCGTGACAAGTAGAGTTTTTCTCAAAACTTCGACCGATCATTTACCACCGCGATCGGATCCCTTGCAAGAAGTGAAAGTCTTGGCCGCTTCCCCATTATCAAAATCCCAATTTTGAAATCTTACAATGTATAATTTGATCTTTAAATTTTAATTCTGCGTGTTCTTCAAACTTTAACAAAATATCATTACTCCATGTTCAATTTAATCTATGGATCGTATTTAAAATATTCAATGATATATTTACGGTAATTCAAGTTTGGAGATAATATTAAATATTTTCATACAATCCATAAATCAAATTGAACATTTATAAAAAAATTTAAGAATCATATTGAATAAATTAAAATTTTAAAAATAATATTTTATATTAAGTTAATTTCAAATGTCACCTTAGATAAATGAAAAGTTAAAGAATCACGGAATCAAAATCGGGAGACCATTTGTATCCATGTGCCTTATTTTTATAGTCAACGCCCGTGTTCATTGTGTCCTCCCCAGCCTTTTTCACCGGTGGCATTCACCGTAATAAGAGCGACCTACCAGGGGCACGAGGGTAATCGTGGAACCACCAGCGGCAACTGAAGAATCAGTGTCTTCGGTTTCACTTTGTCTGGAGTGGGTGGTGCACTTGCGCTTGCAGCCAGAGGGAGGGAGAGAGAGAGAGAGAGAGGACACCGATGCTATGAGCCATTAAGGATTGGACAACCTCCTCAAGCTCTTCCTTGTCTCTCTTTCTGCTCGTATCCTCCAAAAAATGCACAAGCGTACACACATCCTTGACAGGTGAAGAAGAAGGAGAAGAAGAAGCAGAAATCGTCAGCAGATCAGGAAGGTCTCTTTTACGCAAAGCAAAGTCTGTCTCTCCCGCACTCCAATGCTCTCTGCTCTGCACTCTTCTTTTCTCTGTCCTTTTCTTTTTCTTGCATGGAGGTCCGTTTCCCCTGAAAAGCTCAAGCTAAGCATTATTTAACTGGAAAAACGAAAATTTTACTAGGACCCAGAAGCTTTTTCTGCACGAGAGAGAGGGAGAGAGTGGTAATTTTTCCATGTGCATTTCGCCGGAGCTGTGCTTCGCATCGATTAGCTCGGAGTTCTGGATGAGCGACGGCTTCACGTGCATTTTTGCTGGCGCCACCGAACACCCGGTTTCGGTCTTGGGGCTGGTTTTCACGTCCCCACTTCTCTGTGTAGGTCCTGGGAGCTCTGGGCTGAAGAGCGAGGTCGTGGCTATGGCGAGTGAGGAAGCGCTGTTCGTGATGATTCGCGGGTCGGTTTCTCTTTAATTATGTCGCCGCTTCGCCTCGACGAGAATGAGCCGAGCAATTCGTTGCTTTCTGAATATGTTTTCGTTTTCACCGTTGGAAAAGCTGGTCAGCGAGCGCAACGCATGATCATAATCCGTTGGTCGAAGCTTTCTCAGTCCGCTCCATTTCGCTGCAGGTGAACTTCCGGAGCACCCGCGGATTCGAATCCAGGAAAAAAAAATCGTGCATTGCGACGTCGTTTATCTGAAGATCTCGCAGAGTGGCTTCTGGTCCCACTCTGTAATCCTTTGGGCTGACCAGAACGACATGATCTTCGGAGAACTTCAAAATTTTTTGCAGTAAAGATGCAAAAGAAGGGGGTTTGAAGCTTCGATTCGGCTTTGCATGCGGTGAATTGGGACCGGAATTGCTGTATCTGAGTGTGAATTTCGTTCTATCCACACAGCTATTGGCACCTTCTCGACTTCTTTTAGCGGAAGAGTTTAACGAGCACATCGAATCGGAGATCCTATGGTAGACTTGTAGAATTCTTGGGTCGTGTCCAACTGAGTCAATTCTTCGTACTGAGTAGTCAACATGGCTTCTTGGGAACATTTCGGAGAGATTGCGAATGTGGCCCAGCTCACCGGCCTCGACGCCGTCCGGCTGATCGGGATGATCGTGAAGGCCGCCAACACCGCGCGGATGCACAAGAAGAATTGCAGGCAGTTTGCTCAGCATCTGAAGCTGATCGGCAACTTGCTGGAGCAGCTCAAGATCTCCGAGCTCAAGAAGTACCCGGAGACGAGGGAGCCTCTGGAGCAGCTGGAGGACGCGCTGCGGAGGTCTTACATCTTGGTCAACAGTTGCCAGGACAGGAGTTACCTCTATCTGTTGGCCATGGGGTGGAACATCGTGTATCAGTTCAGGAGGGCTCAGAACGAGATCGACCGGTACTTGAAGCTCGTACCCCTCATTACTCTTGTGGACAATGCTCGAGTTCGGGTAAGGATTTTCTTTGCTCTTGGCTTCTTCGCTGCGGATGATTATCGCGATCGTAAGACCGAGTCGTGGAGTTGATATTGACGGCATATGTTGGTTAGAAAAAATTCCCTGCCTTTAAACAAGAGGTTATGTCCATAGATTGCTGATGACATGTGTCAATCAACAAAGTTACTGAATTTTCTCAATAGCATTCTGAGTGATGACTTGATTGCAATGAAGTTAGTCATGTCAAGTTGGCTAACTGACGATGGATCTCAGACAAAATTTTGTTTTGACTTTGGTTATCTTACCAGGTACTAGCCCTGTGGAGTAGAGTTCATATCACTTTAATTTTGCTTGGACATTAAAATACATGAAACAGGTTTTCTTGTCAAAATGCATGGTTGTAGTTGGAGAAGTCCTGCAATAGACAGAAGTTGATTTTGAATCCTTGAATCGGTTGTTTAGGAATATGATGAATTCCATTGCGTCCTGCAATCGCTGGCATGCATTATCTCCCTTGAGTCTGCAAGGGAGAAGTGGTATTTGGAAGGAAATTTCGGGTGGTTCATCCGAAAATTGATATGTCTCTTGGCTGTAAATCCTCCAAGGATCTTGCCATACCCCCGAGTCCACATTGGGGAAAGATAATTTTGCTTGACATGGTGGATTTTTCTCACTATACTGAGAAGCAAATTAAAAACACTAGCATCGAGGGCTTTACTTCTTTTTGTCGTTAATTTACAGGAAAGGTTGGAAGTTATTGAGCTGGATCAACGAGAATACACATTGGATGATGAGGATCAGAAGGTGCAAAGTGTAATCTTAACGCATGAACCTTCGAGAAATGAAACCATGATGTTGAAGAAAACTCTGTCCTGTTCCTATCCAAACCTCTGTTTTAATGAGGCTCTGAAGAAGGAGAACGAGAAGCTTCAACTGGAACTTCAACGGTCACAAGCAAATTTGGATTTGAGTCAGTGTGAAGTAATCCAGCGCTTACTGGAAGTCACAGAAACTGTTGCCTCAAATTCACTCCTTGATGATGGTTCACCTGTCAAAGAATCCAAGAAAAAGGAGAAAAGTACCTCTGATGCTGATAGTGATAGAGAACATTCCGCTGGTGAAACATATCCTCAGAAAAGTTCTATGAGCAGAACTTCGAGGTCAGTCTTCGTTGAAGTTAAACTCCTATATGTATTACCATCACCGCTGTTGCCTTCAGTGATCGGCTCCGTCTCAATCTTTCATGGACTCATGTCTGGCTAATGAACTTAAAGTCTGTTAAGTTTAAGACTGATCACTTGCAAACATCAAACTGACATTGGTTGGGATAATTTTGCTTCTTCATCGTGTCACTTCATCCACTTAAACTGATAAATGACCAGTTTTATCTTGTTTAACCGTTCTTATCATCGAAGTGCCTTAGAGCCTGAGGTGTTCCTACGAATAGGCTTCATGTATTTTATTGCCCGGTGTCCAGCTCGAGGAGTTGGAAAGGTCTTTGAGAATTTGTTTCTTCTTTTGCTGGACAGAAATACATCATCCGTCTCCTTGGACCATGATCTGATCCCATCTAAAGGATCATACGGGCATTATGAATGGCACACTGATTTACTGGGCTGTTGCTCAGAACCACTTCTATGTAAGTTCCCTCCTGCAAAATCTAGTGACCTGCTGTGCAATTTCTTTTGAGACAACCATAAATTTTGACATCTCTAGTTTTACCTGTGAGAAATTAGTAAACCTCAGTGAGTTTAACCCAATGATTCGACATCTTCCTGTCATTGGCCTCCCCAAAGCCATTAATCTTTATTCCATTCTGCCCAGTGTTCCTTTATTCACAGATCCTATGAGTTCTGTGTATATGACATTGGCTCCATCATCACCAGCTTTTATCTATGGTAATGATGGAATAAGAGGCTCACTACCTCTATCCACTATAGCAATCCCTTCTTACTGTAGTGAAGTTTTAAGCAGGGGTTTTTGGAAAAGCTATCGAGTTCCCTTCTCTTGGAGTGGTCTATTTTTCCTCACACAGTGGTCCTTTACTGTGTATGATCCAGACATGCAGACAACACTTTTCTATTTAAGGGGGAATACTTAGCTATCTATATGGATACTGATTGTGTTACTGTTCAGCATGTGTTCTTGATTTATGTGTAATAAGCTTTGCGTTCTGACAACTCATCTGGATTTGCAGGCATTAAAACATTCTTCTGCCCTTGTGACACATTTTCAAAGATTGCTACTGTGGCAACTAAGAGACATATGAGTAAGCAAATATCATGTCATATACTAATTTAACTTCCGTTATAAGCAGTAATGGATTATAAGATCGGTTATATGGCTGATCATTAAAAGAGAAGAAATGTTGGAAAAAGAGAGAATCGAGAGATGGAGAAAGTAGTACGGTAAGTGGCCCAAGTGACAACTCCTGATGAGATAATAGATGATCTTTCTACCGCAGTATTGTCTATCATATGATGCACATATACATGACTTTTTTGAAAAGGCGTATGAATTGAAGTGCAAAATTCTGTCAAGATTCATTTATACATATAGTGTTTAACTTCTTGAAAAGGCAAATAACATACAAGATCCATGCATTTGGAGACTTCATTTAAGTGGAAGGAATTTCCAGAGGCACTCTTGCTCCTGGCTTAGTTTTTTTTTTTCGCTCATAATCATGTACGTTGACTGTCAGCTGAGTCGGCTTGCCACCCGTTAGTCCTAGTATGGCTCATATGGCTACCTTATTGCCGAGTGCTTCCAAGGAACGCTAAGTTTGTTCCTACATTGGAACTGCCTACTTGCAAATTGCAGATTTACTATGGCATGTGCTAAGTGGAACAACTTCTAGTTCAAGATTTTCCAGTGCCTTTTCCCTTTCCACTTTAGAAGAGCTTCGATATACTCTCACATCAAAAGACACCCCAAATGCTTACTAGCATTGAGGTTTGTTAGTAATCTGCATGGAAATTCCAGTATCCTGATACTTGGTCCAATTCATATGCGCTGGAATCACCTAGTATTTGATGGACCAAGATATTTCTCATTTCACAATTATAGCCTCTTTTAACAGCTTCACTTCAGCGAACGTCGAATGTTCTAGTGATGTTGGACACAGCTGTACCACGAGAACATTGGAAAAATCTCCTAGCAAGACTGTAGTCCTATGCTTATGCTTCAGATGCTGAGCATCCTTCCTTGCTCCCATCCTTAGTTGTCAATTTTAGCTCGACTCGTCTACATATAATATTTTTTTTTTTGAGTTGTCTATTCCGCTGCAGTTGTAATTTAACTACAACATTGCGGTTTTACCTCCTCTCTAACTTCTCATGAATTGTTTGGTATTTTATCGCGATTTCCTGAACTTGACCAACAGCAAACTGATAAGAAATGCTCTTCATTTTTTGTATGTGCTTGATGAATTTGCTGAAGATAAGCTTGTAGCATGAGTGCATGTAACAAGATGCCTTTCAGATGTTGAAAATTTGAGTTTGGAGTACATCTTTTCATGTGTGTGATGAGTCAAAATGCGTATGGTATGCTCTGTGCTGCTTATTTGTCTGAATGTCAAACTGGGGAATCACATGATTGTAGTTAAGCATGTAGATATATGACATAGCCTGTCCACTCTGCAGAATCTCGAGAACTCTGTGCTTCCTTATATTTCACAAGTGCTATTGAAAAAATTTCCACATGTTCACCAGGTCCTGGAGAAGCATGCAATGATCTTTTGGCATATTCTCTCATACTGTCGTGCTGTTGCTACACATGCTGCATCCGAAGGAAACTCCGCAAGATGCTGAACATAAGGGTAATTGTGCGTGGTATTTACCGAACCAAGCGATGACAAAAGCCGAATGAATTATCTTTCCACTTGATCCTGTTCCTCTCCGTGAAATGATCCTTCGGCCGGATTCCACAGGGATTTCTGGCTTACTAAGTTGAAAGTTCAAAATTTTCTTTGTGCGAAATTGATGCTAGTTTCCATAGACTTATTTTGTTTTATGATGGAAGAATGGATCCCAAGAAAGAAAAAGAAAAAAGAATTACTCAATCTTGTTGTATTCTTCAATTTTTCTTTGTCTAATTTTGGCAGGGAGGTTGGTTTGACGATTTCCTCTCGCATTTCATGTGCTGCTGCTGTGCCCTTGTCCAAGAATGGAGAGAAGTGGAGGTCCGAGGTCTCTGCGGTAAGTTCTTCGACTTCCCTTGTCCGCATAACCTCATGTCTTGCCCGAGCAGCGACAGTGTTCGAGACGATAACTGAAGTAATCTTTGAAACCATCTCTCTCTGTGGCAATGCCCTTTCCTTTTACTCTGTTCTTGTCGCATGTTTTTTTTTTTTCACTTGCATTTCGAGTCATTATGGGTTCTTGAAACTGGAAAGTAGAGGCATTTACATAAGTGCGAGTCTAACGTACCGACTCGCAGGTCCTGAGAAGACGAGAACAAGCCCTCCTCCCTCGCAGTACATGGAATCTTAAAGCAGCGCCGCTCCCAAGCGAAAGCGCGTCCTCCGGACACGGATCGGATGCCTCGGGGGAAACATTGACATAGAGGCGACATCTAGTCACATCCAGGAACTTCTCCGGGTGGTAACATGTACACATTTGTAAAGCAAGTTCCTTTTAATATCTCTCGAAACTCAGATAGCTGGTGTATCATAGGACAATTCCCCGGCGCCGGCCCGCCGTGTTGTTATTAATTCGATTTTCGCTGTCTGTTCATACCCAAAAGTTTGTGACCACACGGGTGATTGAGATCCTTCAATTTATGTTGTTGTGTTCTTGTGGGTCAAAATGACCATTCTTGCCATCATTTTTTTTAAATTTTTTTTTGTGGATTAACTTAACTTTTTTTTTTTTTTGATCGGATTGCCAATAACTTGCACAGTGAGGAAAATCTATCAAAAGATTTCAAAAGATTCCAAGTGAAACGCATCTAAAAATCTAAATTGCAATATTCATGACGGTAAGATAAAAGGAAACTAAATTTCGAAAAGATCCGAATCGAATCGATTTGATTTCGGGATACGCCCTTTCGTGTTCCATCAGTGGTCGTTTCTACACGTGTCGGCGTCCCACTGGCCCGAGCGAAACCATTAGCCTACCGAGCGCAACCCCTGATCGCGAAAGCTCTCGCTATATATATATCCGTATTCCTTTATTTCGCCCCCTAACCACAGGCGATTGATCGTAATTTGACTCCGAAGAGGCCAAAGAGAGAAGCGACAAGGCACGAGCGAAATCCATCTCGCAGATTCTTCACAGAGAGAGAGAGAGACGATCTTTCGCTGTCAAAGATCCTTCTGAAGCGATGGCGTCGCCGAGGAAGATAACGCTGAGGAGCTCCGACGGGGAGTCGTTCGAGGTGGAGGAGTCGGTGGCGGTGGAGTCGCAGACGATCAAGCACATGATCGAGGACGACTGCGCCGACGACGCGATCCCGCTGCCGGACGTGACCAGCAAGATCCTGGCCAAGGTGATCGAGTACTGCAAGAAGCACGTCGAGGCCTCCAAGGCCGACGATCGCGTCAACGATGAGGATCTCAAGGCCTGGGACGCCGAGTTCGTCAAGGTCGATCGGGCCACCCTGTTTGATCTCATCCTGGTCGGCGATTCTTCTCTTTCCTTCTTGTTTTGGTTTTGGTTATTTTATTTTATTTTATTCGTTCCTCTGTTGGCAGGAGATTCTTGTGTGTTGGTTTCGAATTAGGTTTTGTAGGCTATTTTGATGGGGATTTGGTTGAGGCTAGGTTTTGGAAATCGGAGATTAGGGTTTTCGCTTGTTCTGATTGATCGATTTTTGTGCTGATAATCTGGATTTCTTTTATAAGATTGGGTAGTTATTGACGGGTCTTGATGAGGGATTGGGGGATCTCGGTTAAATTTGTCGAATGTGGGTGCCTGAAGAGGACTGGGGATGGAATTCCAGTTTGATCTTGTCCGTCCGTCCGTGTGTGTTTGTGTGTGTGTCCGTGTGTGTGTCCGTGTCCGTGTGTGCGTGCGTGTGTCCGTGTGTGTGTCCGTGTGCGCGCGTGCGTGATAGAGATGTGTATCATGTGTTCTTGTTCTCTTTTGTTTTTCCTTTTATGTGCATCCATGGTAGCCTCTGTATACAGACCGGTCTATGTACAATAGGAAACTCTTTGAGTTTTGGGGAGAAGAGTTGATTGTCTAAAAAGTGAGATTAGCTGCCCAAATTTTGTTTGTATATCGAATTTTGCATTTTATATTACTAATTTTGAAGGTATTGAGAACTAATGTTGATTAATGGCTTCAAGTAGCAGCAGGGGTAATTCCCTGTTGTCCGCACTCAAAAAATCAATATACATCTCATTGTATACTTCCATGCGTGGGTATTAATGGCTCTTTTGGCATGCAATGTAGATTAATTAAATCCATGTTTCTTCGATTGCTTATTTGTTAATCTCTCTCATGTGATACATAAAGGAAGTTGTTTAATTGCTTTCTTCAAGTGGGTTGGAAACTCAATGTGAGAAGCACTTCCATGTATCCTCTTTCTTTCCTTTATGGAAATACTTCTACCTTTTAACCGACAATATAATTTACTTTTCAATGAATAAGCTTCTAGGAGCACTACATCCACTATTAGGCGCTTTTCAGAGTGCATGTTCAGATTATGAGTCATGTGTATGCTCCTTTAAACGATGTGCTGAGACCTCAAGTGGCAACGTTGATATGAAGTGCCTCTCTCGGTGTAGATTTGTTAATTTTTTTCTCACATTGAATTTAGGGATTGGGAAATTATCCATAAATTTAGCTTCAAATGTTGGT
The DNA here is from genome assembly GCA_021437795.1 of Rhodamnia rubescens. Classification (NCBI taxonomy): domain Eukaryota; kingdom Viridiplantae; phylum Streptophyta; class Magnoliopsida; order Myrtales; family Myrtaceae; genus Rhodamnia; species Rhodamnia rubescens. The sequence continues at coordinate 7,370,124 of JAILYA010000007.1, forward strand.
GATGTATTTGACATGCCTTACCTGCACTTTGTGCTAAGTATTGCTAATTTTTTTTTTTTGTTGTCGTGTTAGCCTTTGAGGCGGGAGCATGAAACTTTTTGTGTGATTAAGAATCATATGGTTTGATGCTCCTGCATCCGCCAGAACTATGTTATTGAGTAATAAATCTCGCAAATAATTGGGAAAAGGAAACCTTGTTCAATCTTTTTTCAGTGAGGAATGAATGGCTAAATTTCACATTTAGCATTGCTTGTCTGTCTAACAGAGTGGGTGGCACACTGCCAGCTTTTTTGCTCATAAGCTGATCCAATTAGTTGTTACTCCGTCTGATGCATGTATGAATGAGTGTTTAATCAGGCTGCAAAATACCTGAACATCAAGAGCTTGTTGGACCTCACGTGCCAGACAGTGGCTGACATGATCAAGGGCAAGACCGCTGAGGAGATATGCAAGACCTTGAACATCGAGAAGAAGGTCTTAACGCCAGAGGAGGAGGAAGAGGTGCGGCGGGAGAACCAGTGGGCGTTTGAATGATTTATCTCTTTTAAGTCACCTCTTGACCTATGGAGATGATTTCTGTTCATTTTGCCGTCAGTCTTTTTTAGTCGTTGGAACATCCAGTATGTGGCTTGTTTCGCTCCTGAATGTAGACAGTGGTTCGTTATGGCAGGCATTATTGGTTGGCAGAAGCCTGTTTTTGGACTCCAGTTCGCTTTGAATGTTCACTAAGATTATCCAGTCTGATGGCCCTATTGATTTCATTATGATAATGTGTCCATTTGAACCTCAGATCGGTTTATTGGCAGTGTGCGCATGTGTTGAAAGACCCGCTGGATGGAAATATAACTAAACGAATATCGTAATACCGTCCATGGAGGTTCAGTGATTGGCATAAACCTGCAGAAGTCATGTCCATATTGCCAGGGGTGGGAACAGTGAATGCTTTCTGCTCGATTTTGGCCAGAAATTTTCATTTTCACATCGATTTCATGCACGAGTTACCGAGTATTACTGATTTAAGGATTGATGGAGTTGTTCATCGGTTGGGGTTTCTAAAGAAGTCTTAAGAAAGAATCCAATTTGACCCTCTGAGTTACCGAGGGTTAGAGATTTAAGCAGTTGATTGAGTTGTTCTTCTGTTCAAGTTACTGGGTTTTATAGATTTAAGCAGTGGATTGAGTTGTTCATCGGTTCTGTCGTTACATTGGTTTCTAAAGAAGTCTTGCCAAATAACTTGAGAGGATATTTTCTAAAGAAGTCTTTTCAAGTAACTTGTGGTGATACATTCAATAATTTCGGACTATGAGGGAACTGAATAGCATGAGAGAGAGAGAGAGCTCAAACGGGAATTTGGTAGAAGAGAAAGAGTTTAATCGCTGGACGACAACGGACTTATGCTGTTGTGGTGTGCAATAGTATATTTAAATATAACTATAGTTTTCTTCGAAAAAATAAACTAAAATAATAATAGAGATGCCACGTTGTGTAAGATTTGTCGCTTCTATACCGTGCCAAACAGCCGCAAGTTGATAGTCCACGATCTTTTCGTTTATAGAACGATCATCTAAGGATAATTTCTATGTTAGCTTTGCTTTATAGCTCAAATTGCTTCTGGTAGGGATATATTTAGATGATGTTCTAATGCCGCCCGGCAATTCAAACCAATATTTGACCAAAAAAAAAATCCAACTAACTATCACAAAATATCAAGTAATTTATGTTCTTTCATATGGAACTAACTCAATTCAAGATTGTTCGTGAATTTTTATTTATTGGAAAATAAGATCATGAACTTTTTAAATAGATGTGTTAAGATCTGCTTCTTCTTCTTTACCTTTCTTTCCTTTTGAATTGTGATCTTCCCTGATTTTTATCGAGTTTTGATTTTGACAAATTAATCTCGATAGTTGCATGCCTATCTTATTCGGTTTTAGGATCAAACTTTGCAAGATATAATATCTTCTTTCTTCGTTTTCTTGGATTTGGCATGCTCGATGTTATTTTTCTCAATTATATCTAGGTGTTTTTCATTTATTTCTCCTTTCATCAAATTTTCATGTTTTGGGGGAAAAAAAAAGAAAACCTTTCTCCTTTAGACATGGGAAAGAATCAAGCATCTTCATTTACTTGGTAGATAGACTCAAATTATCTGACTTATCTAATTTAAGTCCACAAGAGGATAAGCTCACAAACTACTGAAGATAAAGAGAATAATTAGCTATAAAATGCTGAGAAGTACCATGTTCGTACTTGGTTAATTAATTTAAGCCTAGCATGTTCGTAGATTTTGAAAGAGTAAAGCTGACGAAGAGAAAGAAAAAGGAGAAATTCTATGGAAAAGGATAAAATCTGAGGCTTAGATTAAATGGTCACTAAATAAAGCAGTTCAACAAAAACTTTTCTCGCTCTTCGTAGTATTACCGACTGTATAATGGGCAATGGCACATTCACTGTATGCTTTCTTTCGAGGCCGATTCTAACTAAAAGAAAAGTCGTCTCACCTACCTAAAAATAGAAAAGAAAATAGTAAAAAGTTTGTAATTAATATATTTTTAAAAAAATACATAGAAAAATCTGAAATAAAAAGAGACCTGCTTTGAGTTTTCTATTTTGCCCAGGCCAGTATTTGACCAAGGAGGTCCCAAGATAGTTTGCCAAACGTTCAGAAATTTTCCCAAGTGACTTTGAAGGCCTAAAGTTCTTCAAAACTGAACCAAACGCACTCTTAGTATACCGACTCAAAAAGCTTTCCTAGCCCTAGGGCATCTCCCACTCGAAGAAGCGTTATCAACCAAACAAGGAAACCATCCAGCCCAAACGGAACAACTCTCGAACAGGTCCACCATTCCGATGAAAGATTCACCTGCAACTCTAACGTCGTTCGCGCGACCAGAGAGCCAACTGATTTGCAATCCAATCCGTTGATGATATTTTACATCTTTTATTTGACAATTAAGGGGTTCAATCCTACACACGAGAATGCAATTCAAGAATTAGGAACTCCCTGAACTGTACACCCCAGGCTATAACTCGGGTGACTTTCCAATGCATCAGCAAATTCCGGGTCTCACCACCCCCGCCTACCTACCACTGGCATTTCGAAAACGGAGATACTCGAAGCAGGGACAAGAAAGAGTTCACAATAATACATCTCCACCACCATTTTCTTAAACAACATGGGAAACACTGCCAGCCGCAAATACTAAGGAAAATGGAAAAGGCCAAGTAGATTCGCACGTGAAAACATGTGCAAATACTAAGGAAAAAAGGGTCCATGTCACTCTTCTTTGGTAATGAAAAGAAAGGTCCCCGTCAGTTGCTTCCTCAATGTAAAAGAGTACAAATATAACATTCACAACTGGTTCCAGGAAAAAGAATAGTTTCTACAGTTCCCGATCTCTGATTCACATACCACCGAAAGCATCAGATCAGTAAGTTTCAGGAATATAATCCACACGCCAAAAAATTCTTCGAGGTCCTGAAGAAAGTGCGGTTAAAAAAACATTTTCGTATTTAACAAATGAGATGAGCACTAACAACTTCGAAAGTCGCGCATGAGTAAGGACCCAAGACTTTCGGCACACCTTCCGCAACTGGTACGCCAACCCCCTCCAATGTCGCCGCATGCAATATGATGTCCACCATCAGTAACTTCCAGCCATCGGAAACATCCTTCACACGGAAAGAAAATGTAATCTGACCCCAAAGAATGAAAAAATGAACTAAGGGGCAGCAAAGGGACACGCAACAAAAATCCCCTCATCATGTCATCAGCATTTAGACCATAAATATCTACGGAAAATCTCCACAAAACCACATGAATAAACCAGTATACTCATGCAATCAGCTCGACTCAAGGACTTCAACTGCACGCTCTTCTACCCTTTCAAGGCATTGTATCTTCTGCTCCTTTTCTTTCTTTTACTCTGGATTTGTAAGCCACGGTAAGACTACTAAGCAAGCATAATATCAGTCATAACAAATCTGTAAGCTGCGACTAAAATCCGTATGCAGCGATCCAAGAATCACACGTATAGAGACGCGAATCACAAACCATAGAATAGAGGAATTGACGCACCTTGTTTCGGATCCATCGTTCTTGATGCGGAATTGCGACGATCCGATGCTCAAGATGCTTCTCCTCTATGAACCCTCTTTATCACTGGCTTCAATGAGACGGCCCCTCACGTATCGCTTCCGACGATTCTTGATGTGAGGTTATGTGGACATTAGGGTTTAGAGGAGGGACTTGAGCTCTATTTATAGAGAATGAAACATATCTCCTCATTAAAGATAATGTTTATCTCAAATTCATACTATCCAAAGTCCATATCCAACTAGAATTAGGAAACCTTTTATCTTTCTTTTATTAGACCAATTAATATCTACAATAATAATTAATAAAGCCCACATTGAATATATAAGAAATATATATTCTAACATTCTCCCACTTGGGTTAAATTAATTAAAATTGTACCGTATATGCGCATCTTTATATTGGTCTAGAGATAATTCCCAATAGTCAATCCGATCCCATAAAGTCTTAAACACCGAATCATGCCAAGAATCGCATCAAAAGACACAGAGCCATCCATGATCACAAATGTTCTTAACTCTATCGATATGGATTTGATATGGTAGTATGGCAAACGGATAACATCTCAAATAATAGAGACACCTTATATGTTATCCTCTTTGTCGGTCACCATTCTCTTACTTTATGTGTCACGAAACCTGATGTGTCACAAGAGAACTTCCTTATGGTTCCAACGAACCCACATATATCTTACCCTTATAGTTAACTATACTTTATGTGTAACAAGACATATGCACATGGCCAAAAATAAATGCCCCAACCATTACTCAAGGTTTACACAAGTTCCTTGAGGTTTTCAATGAATATGCATTCAATAACACATTCATAAACACTTAACCGAATGTAAAAGAGTCAATACATATCAAAACCGTTACTAAACGTAACATAATACAAATGTAAACTTTATTAGAGCAAAAAACTAGAAAGCTCCCACTAAACAATGACATCCCATGATGCTTCTAAGCCCATGCTATTAACATGCCGTTCAAATACACAAGGGCGTAGACCTTTAGTCGGTGGATCGGCAATCATAGCATCCGTAGTAATATGCTCTACCGCAACGTCACCATTCTCGTACGGATTCCTTTATGGTCAAAAACTTGACCTCCATATGCTTAGACCCCTTGAGACCTCTGTGGTTGTTAATGAACAACACCGCAGAGTTATTGTCACAATACAACTGTATGGGTCTATCAACAAAATCAAACACGGTCAACTCCCTAATGAGATTCCTGAGCCAAATAGCCCGAGTAGCAGCTGAAAAGCATGCTATAAACTCCGCTTGCATGGTAGAGGGTGATATCGTTTTCGTTTATCACTTTTCCATGATATCGCACCACCCGCTAGCATAAAGATGTACCCCGTTGTCGACTTCTTGTCATCTTGACAACCAAAGATAATCTGAATCTAATATCCTACTAGCTGCAAGTTTCGAACATATCTATAAATTAGCATATAGTCTTTAGTTCTTTTTAAGTACCTCAAAACTTTCTTGGCAAAGAACCCAGGTGATCGTGTCCTGGATTTGATCGATATCCGCCTAGAAGTCCCTGTTGCAAAAGCAATGTCCGGCCTAGTACAAACCTCGTGCATACATGATACTACCAAGTGCACTAGCATAAGGTACATTCTTCATCTCGTGCTTTCTCAATATCCGAATGAGGACATTGTGAAAGACTCAATTTATCACCTTTGCACGGGAGCAATTCCTGGTTTGCTCGTTGCATATTGAATCTCTCCAAAATACGATCAATATATGCCCTTTGAGATAAGCTTAATATGCGACGAGAACGGTCTCTATGGATCTCAATCCCAAGGACAAAAGATGCTTCACCAAGATCTTTCATATCAAAATTCCGTGACAACATTCTCTTTGTCTCATGCAGCAATTCAATATCGCCGCTAGCAAGCAAGATATCATCAACATAAAGAACGAGAAAAATAAATTTCCTCCCACTAACCTTGCAAAGATATACACCGATCTAACTTGTTCTCAATGAACCCAAAGGAAGTAACAACACTATGAAACTTCAAGTACCATTGTCTAGAAGCTTGCTTCAAACCATAAATAGACTTTTTCAATCTACAAACCGGATTACATGTATCATCTGCTGCAAAACCTTCAGGTTGTGCCATATAAACTTGTTCATCAAGGTCTCCATTCGTAAAAGCAGTTTTAACATCCATCCGGTGAAGCTCCATATCAAAATGAGCTACTAAAGCCATGATTACTCTAAAGGAGTCCTTAGAAGAGACCGGAGAAAAGGTTGCCTCATAGTCTACTCCTTCTCTTTGAGTGAATCCCTTAGCTACTAGTCTAGCTTTAAATTTTTCAATCTTTCCTGTGGAGTCTTTCTTGGTCTTAAAAACCCATTTACAATCAACGGGTTTATAGCCTTCGGGTAATTCAACAAGCTCCCAAACATTGTTATTTTTCATAGATAACATCTCATCTCTCATTGCATCTAACCATAAATCGATCGAGGACAAGAAATAGCTTCGCATAAGTTACCGGATCAACAACACAACCGATATCATAATCCCGCTCTCCTAGATAGACTATGTAGTCTAGTGGTATAGCCGATCGTCTCTGTCTCAATGATCTCCTTAAAGGAGCATCTTCTACCTCATTCTCGTTCCCGAAAGGCTTGAGGAATTTCATCGGGAACTACTTCAGTAATAGGTTCCCGAGCCTCAACAGGTTTAGTTTGTGGTATAGGGACCTCCACAATTGTCTCGTATAGGTAAAGAAAACGACATAGAAGTACTCACCGCATCGTTATCTTCAATAGTTCGTGAGCAATCACCTTGTTCGGCTACATCAAGCTCCGTAAACTTCGCTGTCTGTGAATCCACAATTCTCATTCCTCCATTGGGATTATAAAATCGATATCCCTTTGAATGATCTGAATAAGACACAAAATAACATCGAGTGGTTTTGGAGTCCAACTTACTCAAAGTCGGATTATACAACTTTACTTCAGCAGGCATCCCCAAACTTTCGGATGATTCATGCTAGGTTTCCGTCCCGTCCATAACTCAAAGGGAGAATCGGCGCGCAGATTTTGTAGGAACACGATTCGGAATATAAAGCGTTGTTTTCAAAGCTTCACCCCACAAAAAACCAGGTAAATTAGTTCTGCTAATCATACTCCTTACCATATCCATAAGGGTACGATTACGCCTTTCACCCACACCATTCTGTTCGGGACTACCGGGCATAGTAAATTGAGCCACAATCCCGGAATCCTCTAAGTACTTGGCGAATGGCCCTTTAAGGTCCAAAGATCGCCATGTCGACCATAATACTCACCACCGCTGGTCGATCTCGACAATTTTTATGACTTTTCCCATTGTTTCTCGACTTCATCCGGAAAATCTTAAACATGTCAAGAGATTCAGACTTTTCCTTAATCAAGTACAGATAACCATATCGGGAATAATCATCTATAAATGTGATGAAATAGAAATTTCTACACAACGTTCTTTGTATAGAGTCCACTTATATCTCGTATGGATGATCTCTAACAAATGAGAACTACGGATCATAGTTTTCTTCTTTATTTTAGTCATCTTACCTCTACAAATAGCTTCACGCATACGTCTAGATCACCTTTGAGAGTGGGTAGAATGTCCGCCTTTATCGTCTTTCCACTCTTTCTTTAGATATGTGACCAAGACGTTTATGCCATAATGCGTAAGACCTGTTCCTTAGGTAGAGGTCTTTTAGAAACAACATTTTCAATTTGTATAAGCAACATATATTTCGTTGGGAGACAAACATAATCAGTACAATCCATTGGACATAGTGCAATACCCAACTTTATTTGAATTAAAAGAAATAGAAATTGCATTATTTGAAATCTCAAAAGAGTAACCACACATGTCCAAACTTGATACGGAAATTAAATTCCGTCTAAAAGAAGGTACATAAAATGTATTCCTTAACATCAAATTAAAACCGGAATCTAGAATTAAAATGACATCTCCCACGAACTCAACGTCGCCTTTATTATTGTTTCCCTACAAGGTGAGCTTTGATTCTTCCTTATTTAGCTTCCTCCGGTTTATGAATCCCTCGTATGGTAAACGCAACATGATTAGTTGCACCGCTATCTAGCCACCACGAACAAGATGGGGCTTCGATAGATTAGATTCACAAACCAATGCCAAAGAATCATTACCTTTAGGCTCACGTTTAGACAACCAGTTTTATACTTAGCGTAGTCTTTCTTTACGTGTCCTCCCTTCTTACGGTAAGAAACAGAGACCATCCTTACCAGCATTACCGTCCTTTTTAAAGGTCGGTTTCTTTGAACCCAAGTTGTCGACACACCAAGAGATGAATGAGTTCCTTTGTGAGCACGATGTTTGTGCCCCTTACCCTTCTTAAAACCGTAACCGGAAAAGATACATAGCAACATGTACTTTATTTTTCTTTAACTTAGTCTCCTCTAACACCACCCTTGCAATCAAGTCATTGATTGTCCATGGCTGATCGGCGGTATTATACCGTGTTTGGATAATACCAAATTCAGGCGGAAGAGAGTTGAGTGCAAGATGCACAATACAAGCATCGGGGATAAGAACATTAAGAGCCTTAAGCTTTGATTGCAGATCAACCATCCTAAGGACATAATCCCTAACACCAAGCAGAACCATCATACTTCAAACCGAATAAACCCGACATATGTGTTCCAATTTCAGCATTAGGAGAGTCACGATTTCTAGCCACCAAGGCCTCCATCATTTGCCTAGCAGTGATGATGCCAGAACAAAATCACTTCTAAGATGTTCCTATATGGATCGCTTCATCGACAATAAGCAAATCCTATTGCTCTTTTCACAAACAAAGAACCGTGCTTTCTGGGCATCTCGTACTAGCATCTCGTGAGAGCTATCGGTCTATCCTCATTAAGAGCAACATGAACATCCGCTAGTTCCATACCAAATAGAAAATTCTCTCTCCACTTCTTAAAGTTAGAACCAGGAAGAATCTCAATAGCTATGGAGTTGCCGTTCACGAAAAAAATGACTGAAAAAATAATTAATGTTTATAATTAGCATAATGTGAAAATTCACCTTGAGAGTTACATACATCATCATATAATCACCTTTTGGGCGAAAAAACATGACATGCAATTGTATACTCTCGCATTACAACGGCCATGAGAATTTATTTTAATCTTCGTTAATCACCACCTTTGGGCATATGAAAATACTTAAACTAATCAATTCTCAACCATATGCCGCACATGCAACCCTCCATGCAACAATACACAATTACCTCCTTTGGGAGTATAATAACGCATTAAAACAGGAGACATCCCAATACTTTATAAATTGTTCTTTATTAAACTCAACTAAGTGTGCCACTTTGACGGTCACAACCCAATTGAATTTACCCGAAATTGGGATATAAACTTTATATTTCACATTTACCGTATGCATGTAATTACGGAAAGGGGCAATTCTCCGTAAAAATACACACCTTGCTAACTTTCATCGATACAATTAACAATACATGTCAAACCATAAACACGTAATTGATAAATTATACTCCACATATCCGTATGCGGTACTTACATGTGAGCTTGCACCTGTATTTCATGAAACCGTATAGAAATACATAGAAATACCTCAAAAATACCCCAAACCATACACGTATTTAGAGTTTCATAGGTGTTTTCCATCCATAAATGCATCAAACATGTAAAATAAATATACCACTTTGTAGATCATGAGCATACGAGCACGTCGGTGCACTGAACGCCCCGATCGGACACCGCACGATCCCTCACGCGCCACCGAAGCTTCGGCGCGTGAGGCCCACGCCCGACACGTGCATCGCACGTGTTCCGCTTCTCGGCCAGCTTTGAAAACGGTCCGACCGGTTTAACCGGTCCGACCGTTCGCCTAACCGAACCGACGAACCCGGGTCGGGCTTAACCCGGCTCGACCGATCAACGACCGGTTCGACCGGGAAGTCCGAAGCCAACGGTCAACCAAGGCGGGTCGGGTCACAAGTCCGGTCGGGTCCCGGGTCGGGTCGGGTCCGCATCCGGCGAGATGACGTCGGTGACGTCGCTACCGCACGTGCGGAGCACGTGTGGGCCTGGGTCGGCGCGTGGTGCGCACGCGTTGGCGGCGTGGCCGCCACGCGCCCGATGGGGGCGGCGCGCATGGCCGCGCGTGGGGGCGCGTCCGTTGTCCTCCGGCAACGAATTTTATATGGTTTTGCTTGTCCTCTCGTTGTGTAGGTTCCGAATATATAATTTTCTTTTAGTTTTGAAGAAATTAAAATTTGAAAAAAAGACCCAAACGTGATTCGAGATCTAAAACGCGTTGGCTCGATACCACATGTAAGCTGCGACTAAAATCCGTATGCAGCGATCCAAGAATCACACGTATAGAGACGCGAATCACAAACCATAGAATAGAGGAATTGACGCACCTTGTTTCGAATCCATCGTTCTTGATGCGGAATTGCGACGATCCGATGCTCAAGATGCTTCTCCTCTATGAACCCTCTTTATCACCTGGCTTCAATGAGACGGCCCTCACGTATCGCTTCCGACGATTCTTGATGTGAGGTTATGTGGACATTAGGGTTTAGAGGAGGGACTTGAGCTCTATTTATAGAGAATGAAACATATCTCCTCATTAAAGATAATGTTTATCTCAGTCCATACTATCCAAATTCCATATCCAACTAGAATTAGGAAACCTTTTATCTTTCTTTATTAGACCAATTAATATCTACAATAATAATTAATAAAGCCCACATTGAATATATAAAAATATATATTCTAACAAAATCCACCATGATCCCTTCTTGGTAAAACATGCGAAAGCATGTACTTCATGTGCTTGTTCCTGTAGCTGCAGTGCTAGTCTGGCCTTTTTCATTAATACGATTGAGCTCCTCTAACCTCCTCGATATAGCCGCATGAGCATCGGCATGACTGACCATGTTGTCAAATCTCGTATCCCCGACATTGAGAGAGACCGATTCAATTCCAGATGCAAGAGTATCATGACTTAGAGAGTCGGGGAACCGAGGGCTTGTGACGCCTGAAGAATGAGCAGAAGTAGACAAGACCCATCTTGGCCAATCAGTGCGCTTCCTGACTTTCTCACCCTGTGGCTCATAACATAAGGCATAAGAATGACAATAAGTCAGAGAAGGAAGAGAATCAAATCTAGTTAAGCAAATTATACAGAACATTCTGTAGCACCACACTAACAGACAAGTGGAGTGAAACCTACTGAACTGCTTGAAAAAGATACCTGCACTTCCACGACAGCTGAAGTTCGCATGGCATCCAATATGAGCTGTACATCAGTAGTCAACTCCATGACCTGGATCCAAAGCAACATTTGCAGTGAACACAGTTTCAAATATATATATATATATAACAAGAATGACTGGCATCCACATAAGCTACAATATCTTTGCCTTGCATGGTACATGTAAACTTGGCGAAAAGCCTGTGTCTGTGTGGAAGACCTAAACTAACAAAGGAGGACCAGGATAAATAGTAGCATAATTTCCTAATTAACTAGTTTTTCTCACCTCAAAAGATAGTGCAATACGCATCAAAGCATGGGGTGTCACTAAATACCAAAAGATGCCAACAGAAGTAAATAATTATAGGTGAAGTCATCAACCACCAGTACAGGAGATCTCAAAGAACGATCATGCAAAGCTATCAAAACAAAAATAAAAGCAACAAATGTAGTAGGAAAATCTTTTGATTAACCTTGTTCAGTCAACCAGCCAACACACACAGTAAAAGGCAGAGTCTGCATCTTCCCTCAGAAAAAGGTTTTTTGGGGAAAAGGGAGTGGCGCCTTTCAGTCAAAATTTATATAATAGCAGAAAACTATGTGAACCAGCCGAGTTGTAAAAATAGTCGAATTCATGGTCCAAATCAAATGATTCATTTCAAAGATTCGACCAGCAGTCACAGCCTCCAACTCCAGCCATCGTGGCTCAGAGGACTCTTGAATTCAAGACACAAGCCCTCTGGGAAGGCTCAACTTCTCAACACCTCTGACTTGGGCTCGACAGTCATCTGAACCTCCTCTATTCTGACACCTCTCACCTACCTCTTTAGCTTGTATAAACCATAAGCATAGACAAACTCACAGCTTGTGCGTGTAAGAATAGTCTAGAGTTGGAGGCTGTGACAGCTGGTCACTTTTGCATGCTTCAGTAGAAAGCAATGCAAATATAGTTAGCTTATATATCAGTAACGAGTCAAATAATGGAAATAGAGTTAAGTCGCCGCAAAATCTTGTACCGAGTGAAGTCGGAGTGAAATCATTAGTTGACTCGGCAAAATCACCAAAATTGCGAGTCAACTAGGCGAGAATCCTTGAGCTCATTAGCACAAGCTCACTTTCTTGGGAAATGTGGGCTTCTTTTTGGCCCAACAGCAAATAAAACAATGCAGGACATATCGACGTTTCAATGAAATGTTTCATTTCACCAGCACAAATCATAAAAGAAAAGAAAATAACTAAATAAAATCAAGAAAAATAATTCCCTCATGCCCAATTCAGAACAATGCAGCAGGCTCTCTCTTGATTCAACGAAACAGCCATAAAAATCCCCTTTACCACCAGGCAACCACCACAAAAGCTTCATCACCACCCCATCACCTTTGACCATTCAGCAACACAAAATAATAAAGCTTCGAAGTTTTTTGTTGTATGCGAATTTTCTCCTAGATAATCCTAAATTGTAAACACATTTCTCTATTTCATGCGGTCAATCTAATGTACTAGACCAATTTGCTTGTTACCATCATTTGTTATAGTATGCATCAAACACATTATGTCCTTTGCGTTATTTTAAAAGCTTTGTAAAACCTTACCATTTAATAATTCGATCTTATGATTCAATTTTGTGGAGGCCTCTCCAACATCCCAGTTAAAAAAGTGATTTCTTTTCACATTACAAGTTGACTTGGGTATGGAACAAACAGAGTAGTATCAGTTATGAGTCTCTGACTTCCTGTTTGCATAGAGTTCCCCAAGAAATGCGAATTGAAGTTTATACTATGTCAACGAGGTCCCAAAACGAGAGAGCTAAATTTTCTCCCCAATATACCATATCATGCTTTTTTATGTGCTCTTGCAACTAATGGCTATGTTCTAGTAAGCAAATGGCATTCCTTTTACCAAACCTTTTCAAAAAATGAGATTTGTGATTTAGGATTGGGACCTCGATTTAACAACACTGTAATCACCTACAATCCATTGTGAATATATCTAAGTGTGCAACCAGTAAGTCATAAGTTGACAGCAGAGTCAAATTCTAGTTACCTGGTGCAAGTTTTCCATTTGAAATTAAACAGATCGAGGCATAGCAACATGGCCACCAAGAAAAAGGATGCAGCCATGATATTTCTAATCATTGCTTTACTCATCTACCATGACATCAAAACAAGATATGTTGATTGTCGCCCCCGTGACGTTAATCATTGACCCATTTCTCTTTTTCTTTTTTCCGCGAGACTCTGATTATGATAATTAACCTCGAAATTAATTATAATTAATTGATTAAGAGTGACCCTGCAAGACAACAGAGGAAGGACGAGGACATGGACTGAGGAACATCTATCCGGTGGAAGGTCGGTTCTGGTAACGATCATAACACCTTAAAAAATAAAATAAAAACAATTGAGATAACGATAATGATAGTGGATTACCCAAAGCCGGGCACTGGCCGTCACCATTAATTTTTTTTTTGTACCAAACAGTTAAAAGCCGAAAAAAGAAGGAAAAAGAAAAAGAAAAAAAACAATACAAATAAAAATAAGGGTTATTGCCATAAAAAATCCTAAATTGGCATATTTGTGATAAATTTACCCCAAACCGGTACGCTTGTGATAAGTTTACTCTCCATTAGTTTTTGTTAAATTTAACCATCAAACTGCTAAGTTAGATGGCACGTGATGATCCATGTTTGTACAAGTTTAGGATTTTTACCTCTATTTGTCATAGGTACATCAAGTTAGAATTTTTTGTGGTAAAAAAAATTAGTTAAGGTAAATTTTTCACGGGTGTACCGGTTTAGGATTTTTTACAATCAAAAAAATAGTTTTTGATAAATTTGTCACAGTGTACTAGAACTTGAGATTTTTTGTACCAAAAATAATTTTGGATAAATTTATCACGGGTGTATTAATTTGGGATTTTTCGTGGTACTAACCCTAAAAATAATTCAAAGTTCTAGAATTTAAAAAAAAGTAAAAATAAAAAATATTCCAAAGGAGTGAATGGAGGAGAACCTGCTTGGTCTGGTGAAAGAAAAAGGAGCGAAAATTATTTTTTCTTTTCAAAAAGAGATAATCATTTTCCCCATATGTAAAAGTATTTTTTTTTCAGTGACGGAAAATATTTTCACTAACTAGTTCATTTCCATGAACTAAATGCAGAAAAAATTTTATAAAAAAAAACTCGTTCTTAAAAGTTATTTTTCGTGAAACAAATGGAGTTTTAGATGAGTGCAATCAATCAAAAGCTCTGGCTTTTAGATCGAAAAGTTATTTAACTCCTAGAACTTGAACGGTACAACAAAACTAGTAAAAAGCAGAACATAAAATTGTGAGTCGTATGGCAAGAAAAATGTGGCTTTTCGTTACAAAATAAAAGTGATTACTAAATTTAAACACTTGTGACTTTTAGATCGACCAAGCATAAAACGATTACGACTTTTTGATTGAAAATTTATTACTCCATAAACTGGACGAATGTATCTTCCCGTCTAAAGGCGATAATGACAAATTAATAAAAGGGAAATTTTCAAAAAATGGCCTCAAGTGCCTTTAATTTTTCAAATAAGAGCATAAAGTTTGGATTTTGTTTCAAAGAAGGGCTTGAAGTACTATTATTATCTCAAAGAAGGGCCTAAAGTGTCTATGGTTATTTCAAATAAGGACTTGACCTCACAGCCAACCGGCCAAATTTTCTAGCCAATCAAGGACATTTTTGTAAAAATATAAATTTAACCTATTTTTTTGTTAAATTAAATTAAAAGAAAAAAGAAAAACAGGAAGTAAAAAAAAAAACAGGCAGGAGGACCGGCCTCCCACATGTGGTTCTTTGCCCCACCACCGATGGGGCGGCGTCTATGGCCGCCGAGGCGCCGACAACCCCACCGACGAGCGAGGCGAGGGCTTGCCGAGTTGGGAGAGGGCCTCGCTTGAGATGGGAGAGGGTCGGTGGCTCTTGCCGGGTTTGGCCGAGGGCCGCGACCATCGGTGGGGTGGATCGGCGTGACCCTTGGCCAGATTTGGGAGAGGGTCGCGGCCCTTTCCCATCTTAGGGCCCTTGCCTGTAGGTTGGCGAGTTCGCCGGCCCTTCGGCGAGGGTGGGGACCCCTACGAGCATAGCCGCCGCCCTACCGATAGTGGGGCAACTACCGCAGGTGGGAGGCCAAGACCTCTCGCTTGTGTTCTTTTTTTTTTTTTTTTCAAAATATCTTTGAAACAGAAAAAGGAAAAAATAAAATAAGATAATAAATTACCGAGATGCCCCTAATTAAGGTAACTCATGCCTTTTTGAAACTAATATTGTCACTTTATGTCCTTATCCGAAATAATATACACTTTATGCCCTTTTTTAAGACAATGAGGGCTTGCATGACAACGATTTTGATTCTAAAAAGTGATTTTAATTAGAATTATTTTTTCTAATTCCGTTCCCGAATGAATTTTAGAGAATCGAACCTGTTTGGTAATCAAGACAAAATTTCTGTTCCTAGAGAAATGTGGTTGGTAAATACACAAAATTTTTGTTCCCGAAAATAATTTCTCTTCCCAATTTCGTCATTTAAGTCAAATAATTCCGTAGTTACTTTATGAATTTTCATCCCACATTCCGAATTAATTGAAGATTAATTTATTCTCTTGTCTAACATATTGTATATTGTATATAATATTTTTTTCGTGCTATTCCGTCTAATTATCACATCATAATGAATCATTTCAAGCTTGAAAAAGGATAGATCATGTTGGATTAGTGTGTGATTTCAGATTAGCTCGAGCCCTCAGTGTCTATACCAAATCGCAACAAATGAATATCAAATTCGATTATAATGTGATCGATGACATGTGTATGCGTACGTGCAAATAGAGTCGCCATCGATCTTTAAGAAAGGTAGATCGGGAACCTTATTGAACGGTCGGAAGAAATCGTTCGATTTTACGCAATCGAGAGAAATTTAGGGTTCAAGGGTTTGGTTACATCGGTGTTTTTAGCGACGCCCATTTAGCACCGGAAGTTAAGTGTTTTCTAAACGTGTTTTATTCAAATTTTTAATTCATTTTTAAACCAATGAGGTAAGCCAATGCTAAGCGTTCACACATGTTGTTTTTGTCTTTTTTCAAATTTTCTAAAACTATACTAAGTCTAAAGTACTTAAACATAGGCAAATCACAACTAATGACATCATGTGCGTAATCAAGAAGTCGTGACATCAATAAATCGCATCATAAAACCCTAATGAAATGCTAAGGGTTTAGATAAATGTAGTTCGGATTTATTTATGATTTTCGTAAAAAAATAATAAAATAAATAAAATATAGGGAATATAGGCTCAAATTTATGAAAATGAGGTCGAAATAGCATAATCTAAGCTTCTGCTATTTTTAGGGATTTTTTTGAATTTTTTCTGGGTTTTTTGGTTTTTTTTATTTTTATTTTATTTTTTATCACCTTATATATTTTTCTTTGAAAATGAGATATCGTTATATTTTAGGTTGAGTGAAAAGTGATAAAAGAATTAAAAGGAAAAAGTGAAAGATGTGTTCTGTTTTGTGATTCTCAAAAGTGATTCTTTTTTAGAATCAATTTTTTTTTTGTTCTTGTTTTTGCTCTAAAACCGACTCCGAAAACGAAATTAGAATCATTATCATTTACGTTACCAAACACGATTCTCCTCCTTTTTATTTCGGAGATCGAATCGTAAAATCGAATCGTTACCATGCGGCCTTGAGATTATTTTAGGCCCTTATTTGAAATAAGGTATACTTGGGATCTTTATTTAAGAAAATGAGAATCTTGGGATCCTTTTTGAAATTTTATCTTAATAAGATGACCCGTGAAAGTCACAAAATTACGTTTTTCAGAAAACCCAAATAACAATAGTAGTAATAATAACTTACCCCCAAAAAAAAAACTAGTAATAATAATAATAATAATAATAATATTATTATTATTATCAGACGGAAGTATTAAAAAAAAAGAAATTATAAAGTTGGTGGCGGAAACAGAAAACTCTCGTGTCAGAAAAGGACATTGCACAGTAAGTGGTAAATTAAGGTCGAATAGAAAATCAGGGATCGCATTGAAAACTCCGAAACATGGTATAAAACCGACAATTCGTGTGACCTCCAACCTACGTAAACTGATTTCGACCCCCAAAAAAAAAACAAACAAACTGCGTAAACTGACGATTCGGACCTTTCTTTAACAATAATTAATAATTAGGCGGTTTTCTGAATATTTTATTCGAGGTTAGTCTGAAAACAAATGTGGATCAACGGAAGATTAGTGGAAGGTGTTATCTGGGGCAGTGTTGGAAGAGGAAGGATCATTCTTCTTCCTCTTTTTCCGAAGTCGAGGAA